>VZRN01003569.1:336971-372243 GCA_013397935.1 Dasyornis broadbenti | reverse complement strand
CAAACAAACAAAAAAAACCCAAGCGCGCCTGACAAGGAGGGACTGGAAGTACCAGAGGATTTTGAGACGCTAAGACAGAAAGCTTCTTATTTCATTCAATTTGAGAGGTGAAGAGGGAATGGTGCCACAGTTTGGAGGCAAGAATAAAAATTCCATGAAATAGTCTCAGGAGACAACTGATAGCACTCATCCATAGTTGGTGACACTCTGACTCTTTCATGAAAAAGGCAATTTTGCTTCCCAGAAAAATATTCTGGCACTGGGGATTCAAGAGGACAAGGCTCTCAAGGCGATTTCTGACTTTCTAACCCATATTAATATCTACAGTTATCAAATCCAGAACTTCAAACTGTGACTTTGTAACAAAGAGGATTCTCAAGAAAAACACAGAAAGCTCTCTTTTGTCATGTATTTACAGCTGAAGAAATCCCATCCATTCAGCCCAATTCTTTCCCAATAAAATCTGCTCTTTTAATGCAGCTTAGCACAGAAGTCTTATCAGGAATGAAGTTGTATTATACATCTCAAACCTGTGTGAGCAGTTGAAGATACGCCGAAAATCATTTAAAATAACATTTGATTTTATATAAACATTAATCACTTAAAAAAAAAAAAAAACCAACAACTTATTACAGCAGTGGGATAAAAAATTGAGCAATTTTTTAGTTTCTAATGTAACGTCTATATTCCTCCTTTATGGCATAATTTTATTCTTTTAACCAGGTGTTGTTTTTGAGAGATATAAAAACGATCCTGTGTGTGGGACCTGGAATAGCTGAAATTCCATCTCCCCTTTTTTAAAAAGCAACCCTGAGGTGTTCTGTAATTAAATAAAACCATCTCCCTAATGAAGGAGTGAGAGCAGAACACAGGGGAGATGCTCTGGAAAGGAGAAGTTGGTTTCTAAGAAAACTCACCATAAAATGCAGAAATTATCCTTGGACAAGTTGCCTGAAAAGAAAATTCCCCTCTTCCAAAGAAGGACAAACATCATCCAGCTTGGGAAACCAACTTTTTTTTTTTTTTTTTTTTTTTTTTTTTTTTGAGGTAGGACTTTGCTGGTTTATTTTTCTGCTGTTGGAAAGACATGGAAAGAACGAAAGAAAATACAGAATGAGCATTTCTTGAAAGAACGGAACATGACTGGCAAAGGCTAACATTTAGTGTGGATTGAATTAATTTTGTATTGTAGCCTTTCGCACTCGTGAGGAAATTAATTCTGGAAACTACAAGATGAGAAGGCACTGGCTTGTTTCCAGCACCTCCTCACAGTCATCTGCTTGAAAATCAGCTTCAAAATTGCATATTTATTTTGGATGAATTACCCGTTCCTAGTGTTTTGAACAGCAAAGACAGAGAGCTAAAATATTGACATTAAAGACTACACTCCAGCAGAAGAACTGCTAATTGTTTGCATGCAAAATTGTTTTTCCTAGAAAGAATGAACAGTGAGAAAAAAGTGGTGGAGGTTTTGGAAATCACTCAAACTTTTGCCCAAAGCTTCTGAAACAATCTCTGACCCCCTCCCCGCCAAGGAATTTGTGTGAATTAGGTACTACAGGAGGTATTTGACTTTACAAACCAGCTCAGGAGAGAGCAGCTGCTTCAGGTCGCTGGCACCGAGGAATTGGTTTTGTGAGATGCACACAAATGTTTGTGTTAACTGTAACTGATCCTGAAACAGGAATATGGGCTGATGATCTTAAAACCCAAATTTTAACCAAATATATTCATGCAAAATGTATAAAATAAATGTTTTAGTACATGAAAAGCTGATATACAACACTCAGCTCAGCAGCCATCAACTCCTTCACCACCTCATGTCAGGTCTGCCTGCCCAAGGATGTGTCCCTGGTGCAAGACAGAACTGGGGTTTTGAAGTGAGTAAAATTTAATTCCTGTCTCTGCATAAAATCATAAAATCCCAGACTGGTTTGGGTCGGAAAGGATCATAAAGTCCAACCAGTTCCATGGGCAGGGATGCCTTCCACTGTCCCAGGCTGCTCCAAGCCCTGTCCAGCCTGGCCTTGGGCACTTCCAGGGGCAGCCACAGCTTCTCTGGGCACCCTGTGCCAGGGCCTCCCCACGCTCCCAGGGAACAATTCCTTCCCAATCTCTAATCTAGATTACCTTTCTTCACCTTAAGGCCATTACCCCTTGTCCCTCTCCAGCCTTGCCGTGACCCCCTTGGGACTCGGGAAGGATCCCATCCAGCCCATCCCTATCAAACACCACAATCCACCAACAGTTCTCAGCTTCCTCTCAGCTCTGCTGTCCCAGGCCCTCCCTGCAGAGCTGCAATGTGAATTGAGCTGTTCCAATCCGAGGCCTCAGCCTGACATTTCCTCCTCACTCCCAGCCCATCAAACCGAGGCTGCTGGGATGGAAGTTGTGTTGGTTCCCGACGTGTTGGAGCAACGCCGGGGTTCAGGAACTTGTAATCTGCACCCGAACATTTTGCCTGCCTGGCAACAGCAAGGATTTCTATTTGCATGGTAATGAGACATTTTATTTGACAAGGTGTTGAAGGAAAAGATGCAATAATTTTAACAGTTGGGTGTTACACTTTAAACCCATTCAATGAATCTGGGAAAAAACATTGCTTCAATAGCAAACTTTATGGGAGCGGAGCGTGGAGCAGGAAAAGGGACCAAATACTAATGAAAAAGTAATCACAGCAGCCACCTGTATTCACTGAAATATTCACTGTAGTATTCACTGTATTCACTGAAACTACACATTGCAAAGGGAAACTATTGTGTTCTGTTCCTCTGGACCTGTCTGCCATGAAGTAAGGAAGCCCCAAAGGCAGACAGACCGACCAGGGAGATGGACACGGTGAGATTTCCACCTCCCTTAACCCCAGACCAAAATGAACTTGGACTCTACCTCTAACCAAAATCCCCATCTTTATATAATCTAATTAACCTGAAGTTTGCTATCTTCTCCCTTCCTTTCCCCCTAAAAAAAAGCAAATTTTGCTTTTATTGTAGGAAAACATCCTCATATTGAATCATCCACACTGTCAAAAATCTGATGCTATCTCTAAGGTCAGACGTGTGGCTGGAATAACCAGACAGGCATTTGACCAGATGATAAACAGAGATCTGCTTTCCTCTGCAAGGAAGCACCAAGAAATTCAACTGAGGCCACTGCAGCAGAGATGTTTGGATGGGTTAGAGAAATAAAGAATCACATGGACTCACCAAAACTGTCACAGCATGGAAAAGCAATCTGAAGTGTTTTACCTACATTGCCATTTGAAATACAGCTACAATTATTAGGTAATTAGCCAACCCTCCTGTGTTTCAGTGACATCCCCCAAATTACAGGTCCCATTGGTTTCCCAGGCACTCAGACCCTGAGCAGGTGGATGGGCAAACCCTGCTGTGGGGCTGGAGTGGTTCCCTGGTGTGCTCACGTCCAGGTTGGATAGGACTTGGAGTAACCTGGGATAGTGGAGAATTCATAGGATTGCATTCAGAAAATCCTAAAATGATTTGGGTTGGAATGGACCACAAAAATGACCCAGTGCCACCCCTGCCATGGCAGGGACACCTCCCACTGTCCCAGGCTGCTCCCAGCCCTGTCCAGCCTGGCCTTGGGCACTGCCAGGGATCCAGGGGCAGCCACAGCTGCTCTGGGCACCCTGGGCCAGGGCCTGCCCACCCTCCCAGGGAACAATTCCTTCCCAATATCCCAGTGGGCAGTGGGAAGCCACTCCCTGTGTCCTGTCCCTCCAGGCCCTCGTAAATAACCCAGGGGTTGCTTTGCATCCGATGTCATCACACACACACCAACACCTGCATGAACACCTCCACTCTGCCACAACACCATAAATTTTGCTGTTTAGTGACAAACCCCATGAATTTGTCTTGTTAAGCCTCCTTTTGCCCTTTCCTCCATTGAGATCTTTTATTTTCAGAGTGAATCAGGGTCCCAGGAGCCCACTGCAGGAGGGAGGACGAGCATGCAGCCCCAGGATGCTGTGATTAGGGAAATTTAACAAAACCGAGCCCCGCTACACCAGAGCCTGGATTTCCCTGTATCACAAGCCCTGTTATTTTGATTCATACGTTTCAAGTGAAGCAAACACCAGAAGCAATCTGTGTAATAATCCGACAGAAAGTTAAACAAGAGCGAGCGAACTGCAGGAAATTCATCACGGCAGAACACGATCGCAAACAAGCGCGTCCCGAGGAGCAGCAGCCAGAGCTGCAGACAACAATGAAACAGCAAGAAGGCATCCAGTGTATACAAGAGGGGAAGCAGAGAGAGGGCAAGAAGCCAGACACATTCCACATGACATAAGTAAATAAATCAAAGGAAGTGAGATTAAAACCTGAAATAACTGGAGGAGGGGGAGAGCTATAGCACCTGCATTGAGGTGTCCGCCCCACGGAGATTAATATCACACAGTCTATGAAAAGGCTGATTTGTAGTGGCTGAGCAGGGGAAGGGAGAAAAAGATTCACAGTTCAAAACCGGAGAGTTTAAAAAAAAAAATAACCGGTGTCACTATTGCCTGGTTTTCAAACTGCAGCAACCGACTGAGAACGCAACAGGACTGCTCAAAGCACCTCCTGCTAATCTGGATTTATTTATAATAAATTTATATTTTAGTTTGGGTTTAAACTGTGGTCAAATAAGGCAAATTTAAAACGAAACAGTTTGAAAACTAATTGTTATATATGTTTTCAAAAGTTTTAATTTAAAAACTTTTAATTTTAATGTCTAGTAGAAGATGTTTCTGTTCCTGGCAGGAGGTTGGAACAAGATGAGTTTTAAGGTCCCTTCCAACCCCAATAAGTCTGAGATTCTATGATTCTATGATTCTTGTCTATAATATTCTAGCTCCAGTTGTATTTTTGCAAAACTTGTACATTTACCAAAAACCCCAAACACGTTAAACTTTAGCTTCACTGGTTCTCTTATTTTTTATCCTGTACCCAGTAGCCTTGAAGTTCCAAAGAAATTTCAACTGGTCTTAGGCTGGGTGAGAATTTTGAGATTTATCAGTATCACCAAGTCTTCAAATGCAAATCAAGTTCACTTCAAGCATCACAGCCCCATTCTAAACAGGAACAGGAGTACCAAAAAAACCCCAAAAGAAATGTTTTCAAAAATATTTGAGGAAGGCTGTGGTATTTTGCTACATAATATTTCCACCGCTTGAGGCTCTGATTTAAAGGATGGAAGATAGAGGTGGGAATGGTCATATTGCTTAACAGATTTGGGAAGTTTTGGCCTTTTTATGATAAATTCTTCTCAATTTACCTCCAGCTGGATCCTTACAGCGAAAGTGAAGAAGGAGACACTGAAAAAGAGAACTTATGGTTTGCTTCCTTTGGTTTAGAGCAGAGCTAAAGCACAGCTTAGGTCCAGGTACATTTCTATGTATTAAGTGGAGATTAATGAAAGACAAATACTGAAGGATAATGGAAATAAAGGCCAACCAAAACCATAGCCAAAGCCACCAAATGTTACTGTAAAGTCTTAATTTTGGCTATTTATAAATCACATTTTAAAAAAACCAGGTGGCTGTGATGGGATCTCACATTGGCACCACCACAGCAGCATCGAGGCGGCTGCTCCGTGGGTGGAGAAAACTGCTGACTTTTAGTAATTCTCTATGAAACAAATTCCTTGCCACTAAAGTAATAGTCAGAACAGTCAGGAGAATAATTGTATGGAAAAAATATAAAAACTGCCAATCCTCCTTTCCCTCAGGTTTTCCAACCACCTGCTGGCAAACTGCGTTAGAGGGGCTTTTCTTTCTTAAATATAAGAGCCCTGTGAGAAACAAATTAAATAAATTCAAAGCACCCTCACCACTTTCTAGAGCACTTCCTGATGACAGGATTTCCACGTTAGGAAGTGGCACAAGCGCTTCTGCCACCCATTGGTCCCTTCTGTGAGTGTGATGCTGGGGAGGCAGGTGAGTGCAGGGAAGCAGCAGGTAACACACTGGGAGCCTCAACTGCACACCACAAAATTAATGAGCAGCTTTGGAGCAATAATTTGTAGACTTCACAGAGAACCAGGGAAGATTATAAATGCCGTTGACCTAGAAGAAGTAATAGAGAATTCGGTATTCAGTACTGAAGAACAATTTGTAAGGGAATAAAGTCCAGCCTGAGCCATGACTGCTGTCTGTTGACAGATGGCAGAGAAGCGTCTCCTCCGTTCTCTCTCATTAAAATAATTATGGCAATGTATGTTAGGCTCTCTTCAAGCCTGGCATTTTCACAGCCCATACAGGGGCATCGGCGTTGCAGGAATAAGGTTAAATAATAATGGAAACACATCTCTGGCATGCAAAGGGCATTTGATATTAAACTTACCTGCTTCCAGAAATAACAGCAGGGAGAAATTTGTTACCTCGGAATAAACGAAATGATTTCACTTATTCTAACAGGAGGTTAATTAGAGCTCTCTGCTAACTTGAGAAACACGTCCCAAATCCAGGTCAAGCCCCGGTTCGGCTGATGAGCCTCTGCCTTATGTAACCCCTCAGAACCAAACCTGTTTCTCCGTTTTTTTTTTTTGCCTTGGCTGCCAATTGCTCCCTGTAAAACTGCAAATCAGATGCAGTCCAGTGTGAAACTTCTTCCCAGCTGTCAAATAATAGAGTCTGGGAAACCGCAGGATGAGAAAATTTAGGTTACGCGAGAAATATTCCAGGTTCAAGTGTATCTCCTGCACGGGCAGTGCATTTGTGTCTGGTGCTCTGGGGGGGGGTCTGGGAGAAGAAGAGAGCCCAGTTATTGGCCGTGCTCTTAATGACTCCGGCAGGTAGTTAGCGACACGAGTTAATTACCCAGCCCTGCGAGTCCTTGTCCCCACCACAAGGCGTGACACGAGCGCTGCGTGGTGTCACGGTGAGCAAAAATTACCCGGTGTCAGCACTCCCCTGTGCTGCTCCTCGCTGCTGTTCTCCCCAATATGATTCACTTTCATTATTTATGAGACTTGTCTCACTAACCCTCAGCAACGGTTCCAAATAATGATAGGAATCTGTCAGTGTAGGATTGTATTTCTCAAAACAATAACCACAGTTCCTGGAAATGTCAATATGTCAATTGAGGGTAACACATCTCTCAATAAACCAATATTTTGTAAAAACAAAACAAAATCTAAGGCAAAAAAAAAAGTCGTGCACGGAAAACGGAAATTTGAGCTCTATGGAGCTCTTCTCTTGCAATGCCTGGCAGAAAAATTTCTGCTTCCTGCCAGACGGTGGAGACAGAAAGGCACATTTTTGTTTTTCTCCAATTAAAAACTGTGAAACATTCAATGTTTTACCTCTTCATATTCATGAAATGCCATAAGAAAGGAAATGAGGGTCTTGGCAGAAGTCGAAGAGTTCATGCTACAGCAGAAATCGAACTTGGTAATACAATGTGCAAAAATCTGAACCAAGGATAGATCAAGTCCTTGAGCACTTTCATCCTGAACCCAATGATTTCAAAATCTGGAGCGAACCAAATGCATTTCTGCACAACTGTTGAAGTCACTTGTTCACACATCTGTGTTTTAGCCCAAGGCAACAAGGACAGAGATGAAGATCAAATCCCTGCCTTCAGTTTATTGGCTTTGCGTTTCCATCCAACCACCTCGCAAGTTCTTAGAGGCCCTTGTTAATCAAATCAATTTGTTTTATTAACTGTGTAGTTCTGAAAGTATTTCTGTAGCTCTGTAAGGTGTTTGTAGAACCCCAGACTGGTCTGGGTCGGAAGGGACCTTAAAGCTCATCCCATTCCAGCCCCTGCCATGGGCAGGGACACCTTCCACTGTCCCAGGCTGCTCCAAGCCCCATCCAACCTGGCCTTGGACACTTTTAGGTTACAGGTTTCTTTTTTAAAAAAGTTTTTCCACAAAGGCTTTATCCCATCCGAGTTTTTGCCCTTGAAGGAAAACCAGTGAAGTTTACAAAACACCAGTTTGAGCCCAAAAGGAAATGGGTGAAGGGTTTTCTCAGATTCAACAGCAGCTTTAACATACAGGCAGGGAAACATGAAGGCATTTCAGATGATGCTTAAATTATCAGAAATTTAGAGACTATTTGCCATTTCTGAAATTCCAGGATGTTGAGATTTCTAATACCACAAGTGGAAACATGGAGGAAAAAAAAAAAAGGAAAAAAAAAAAAATCAAAGGAAAGAAAAATAAAGTTCTACAAAACTGAAGTTCTACAGAGAAATGTATTGATTTGTTAGAGGAATGTTCTACTAAAAAGCAAAACTGTTCTAAAGCACAATACAAAGAATATTAAAAGCACTAAAATTTCTGTTTCCCACTGCAATGCTCACATCCGTGTGTTGGGAATAGGGAAAATACAGCCTATCTATTTTGAAGAATATAAATTTATCACAACAGCCATAAATCCCCACCCCTGACACAAACCACAAATAACTACACAGCCCTCCCTAAGAAATCATCTTGAATTTAATCTTTCCAAGCCCAAAGACCATCCTATTTGGCTAATACTGTACATCTTTCTCCACCACTTGCGTGGGACTTCAGTCTGGAGCGATCCATTTATTCTGGAAAATTCCAACTTGTAGAGCAAAGACTATCAAAGCTGTGAGAGCTGATCTAAGAGAAAATTAAATAAACATACCGGCTTCACATGACACTACGTGCAGCACATAATGTTAAACAACAGGAGGTAAAAGTGCTAATTAAACAGTTTATATCCTTCAAAATGTACAATCTCCAATGATCAAGGAGCATGAATTAGGTAAGTAAATATAAGGGAGCCTGGAATGACAGCCTGACACTCCGGGAACGTCTGCGGGGAGCGGCGCAGGGGTGACAGGGATCTGCCAGGCCGCGGCACAGCCTCTCAAAGGGAACTGCAGAAATCTCTGCCCTTGGGAAAATCAAAGACCAGGCTAAAGTGCACAACAGAGGAGGTGGGCTGTCTTCATCCCTAACAGCGCGAGCCTCTGATCACAAGGCAACAGCAGTAATTGGGTGGTTTCTCAGCAATCTTTGCCACGCAGTCCTGAGAGCCATCGACACTCGGGGTCTCCTCCAGAGGTGGCAAAAGATGACAAAGGATATAAACATCAGAAGGCTACAGAGCTTGAGACATCAAGGGCTATAAACAACCAAGATGAGATGATTCCAGACACAACACAACTGGAAAAGCTCAGCCATTACGGAGCACGTGGCACTGTGTCATCACCAGCCCTGAGAGCCAGAGGGTTTCAGCAAGAACACACACAATTCCTCACTGTGTCTCCATCGGGAACGGGGTAACGGGTTTGTGTGCTGTGAGGGACTCTGCTGACCCAGCTGGGCCAGAGACAATCCTGACTCGCGGCTTGTTGCTAAAAACACTAGAAAATAAATCATAGAATATCCTGAGTTAGAAGGGACCCGTAGGATGATCAGGTCTGACTCCTGGCCCTGTTCAGGACAACCCTAAAAATCACGCCACGTGTCTGTGCTGTTCTTCCTGTTCTCCATTTTCTTTTCTGTTCTTCAGGTATCTCCTGTTGCTTCTTCTGATTAGAAGCAGTTCTCCAGCTTTCCTCTAGAAACAATCCTTTCCCTAAAAAAGTGTCATCCTCGACACTGCTGAGTCTGGATGAACCCAAGTCCATCACAACTCCAGAGCCAGAAGTTTCACCTACCCTCCTATGTGCTCTGCTAAAATTTTATATTACATTTGTTCATACATCTCAAATATTGACAAAGCTACATTATTCCTTCACCGTTCTAATGATGCTTTCATCCCTCAACACAGCTCTGTTGCTTCTTCCAAAACTGCTCTCTTACTCAACACTCCAACGTCTGTATCATTCCCATTTTCTCCACCTCCTCCTCCCCTCATGGCCAACTCAACGCCCTCAACAACCAGCCCCAAAACTTCCTGTCCTGCATTTGCCCAGAAGCGTCACTTTTGGGATAAAAGCACTCAAACCGCCCGGTCTTTGCCTCATCCATGTTCTGCTTTCAGCTGAGTGACCACACACTTTCCTGGGCCTGTGGAAAGCCTTTTCTCCAGCTGCCTTCCAGTCCCACAGGTGACAGCAGGTGAGCTTTCCCTCCATCATTCCAAAAGAGCCCCATTTCAGTGCCAGCAAAGTGCAGTGGGCAAGAGACTGAGCCAAATCTGCTGTTTCCTACTGAACTTGCAGTTTGCAGCAGCACTGACAAGATTTCACGAGTGACAGGAGCCGTATTTATCATACAAACAAATAGGAAGCCCCAAATGAGAGAATTAATCTCCCTCCTGCACATATGCTCTCTTCGCCAGCCCCGTACACACGCAGAGCATCGAGTTTGAACGCGGGCTGGCACACCTATCAATCCACAGCAAACTTATCATAAAGCAATCAGAGCTTAATTAAAGGCAGAGAGAGGTCAATATGTTCATATGCAAGATGATTCACTATGATGTCACTTGGGTACAATCAATTAAAACGCGCAGGGTATTTTTTAAATGGGAAAACCTGAGTAGGGAGCCTGTTGTCTACCCAAAGGTTTAGCTGTGCTTTAAAAGCTTCATTTAAATACTTTTTTTCGCCTTATTTATATGCACAAAAGTAACGGTTATATCAGCTATTCATAGGTGATTTAGATGATTGATACCAATTTCTCTTCATAATATGACTAGCAAATAAAAAACACAGCGGTTCTCATATAAAAAAATAATGTGTGACAAGGTTTCCTAAAACATTTCTATTTTGGACCTCACAAGCTAAATTGCTTTTGCTGGCCCTTTCCACCTCTCAGCATGGTTGACAGACAAATTGATCGAAACATCGGAAAATAATATGCTTGCAAAATTTCTCTGGGTGAGTTTTCAGTCTTTTGAATTTTTCATACCAGAACAAAATGAAAGATTGCCTCCTTGATTTTTCCTCCATTATGCGTCCCCATCTTATGTACTACAGGAACATACAATACTTCAAATAGCAGCAATACATTGTAAACAAAATGTAGAACATTTTTCATAGAACACCCAAGCCGTGCGAAGTTAAAAGACTGGGTAGCAGGAATCTTTGCCCTGCAGATTATGTTGTTCAATTATAATGAATTCATACATTTGAAGTTGCCTTAGGGCCTCTCATTAGACTTAGGGGTGTTTATTACAGGAAATATTGCTTGTATCATTTAAGAAGCAAGAAGGCTGGATGATTTGATTAGAAATGTTGACAGTTGAGGTGTGTAAAAAATATGTCGTTCACCCACATTTTCCCCCCACTTTAATATTAGGATCCTTCATTTTTTATGAATTCTTTAACCCGTTCCTCCCTTTCCCGCAGCCCACGGCACATTCCGCTCTCGGGATCGCCAGTTCTTCACCAGGAGCTGCTCTTGTGACACCAATCCGTGTTTTTCACCTGGTAACAGGAGGAAAACACAGCCATCCCCATCCCCATCCCTCCCAGGGCCGCATGCGTGGCCACGGCTCAGGATCCGCCCCCGGCTCCCGCGGAACCGGGAATTCTCCTTCCCACGGCACAGAACAGGAGCTCACGCCCTTCCATGGGCACCCCATGGAATTTTACTGAATTCTCTGCCTCCACATTGCACAGCACAGCCTGAGAAAGAGTTCCTCAGCTTTTGGGCCAAATTAAACCAGTCCCAAGAGAGCAACTCGAATTAAAGCAGTCGGCAACGCCGTTTGAGTGGAAGGGGTTGATCAGAAAGCTACAGGAAAAAATAAATAAAAATAATTGTTTGTTCATGCCTTAATTTTTTTTTTTTTTTTTTTTTTTGGTGGAAAATGTATCAATATTTTCATGCCCTTGAAGGGGAACAAGCAGCACTTTTAATTCCTGTACTGTGCCAACTGACCTCGGAATGTGCCTTACATGATGTGTAATTCCAAGAAAGATCATTATTTTTTGCACAAGCTCTTGTGAAACCCACTAGTTTGAGCATTAACATCCCCAAACTTGCAGGAGTTCTTACAACAGCTTGAATTCACAGAGTGGTTGCTATTACTTTAGCAACTTCTATTAATTATTTTATTAATTTAGACTAGTGCGTCCCTGAAAATGAGCACATAAAGTGTGAATATAAAAGAACGCACCGAAACCATGAAGTAATTATAAAGACCGATAACACAGATAAAAACCCCTCAGCTCTGGGTCTACCTTGTTTATGATCTGTAGTTTGCCAAACTCAAATCTGGCTTCCATTTTCCACACTAAGTTTAGCCAGATAAATCCGAGTTAAGCAGAGCTTTCCTCTTTGAGAAACTGAAATAACTTAAAACGTCTGCTTGAGGAGCAAACAAAGCTCTTACAGATCCTTTAGACTTCGGAGCTGATCACAGCACCGTTTAAAAGGAATAATAATTTTAAAAAAGATATCAAGAGAGATACGTTTGCATACTTATATTGTATTTATATGTATTTAAATGGGACCCAAGTGATTGCAGAGACAGGGACGTTCTTGTTAACAGAGAGTTAAAGAAATATCAATGGGGTTGAAAGTAATTAGGCTAAAATACGTGATGTGTAATAATAATAATAAACTTGGAAAGATTTCTGACATGACCAGTAAGTGCTTTCCTCCTCCAAGGACCTGGTATTTGCCATTTCATCCTGTCTGCAAAATATCACAGAATGGTGGGAGTTTGCAGCCAAATTTCATTCTCCTACCACAAGTCAACACAAACTAGACCTAAAAACTCATTTCGTAGTGATTTGCATTTTTTTGTTTAGTTTTTCAGCTGCTAACTAGGCACACACACACAAATAGCTACTTCCACGGAAACAGAAATATTCCTAATATATATTTATATTTTACTGCATTTATATCCTTAGCATCTCACATCCAAATAAAATTTAATCACGTCTCTAAATGCCTGGGACAAAATTTCAATTTTTGATGATTTTCTTATATTCAGGTGTAGAGCAGGGTCAGAAATTTGATTTCAGAGGGCAGGTCAGATGTCTTTAGAACTCGCACCCTTTGCATTAAGAGACTCCCCTCTCTCCCACAGGTCCAAAGCCCTTCCCAAGTTGCTAATCTGCATTTCAAGACCCTTGCACCTCTTAAAACACTTAATGAAATACTTGAAGGTGTTAAAACCACAAGCTGCCTGCTATCTCCAAATATCTGCAGAACTAACAGTGGCGTTCTTAACTTAGGAGCGACAAATACTGGAAAACCTCCACAATTTGGCTTCCATATCTCTGAATTGGTATTTCAGTGACAGATGTTTGTTGCGGCAAAAACCTCTGTCAGAACAAAATTAGGTGATCTATCATTTTAAGATATGGTCTTCATATACTGTTTACTCGAAGATATCACTTGCCTCAAGCCAATTTTGACCAAGAACATTTTGTGATATGGAAGTGATTTGTATATCATCATTTTTGTGATAAATGTAGCTCTTGAACACAAAATAACCCACTATTCCACAGTATTACAGTTAAAACTCCTTCCCCAGTAAATCTGTACTACTGCTTTTATTACTACAAAGATACTGTATCTCGACTTCAATGCATTTCCCATTTTTATTCACGGAATAGGCTCGCCTGGTTCCTTGGTTTTACATCAGGGAGCTCGGGCCTGTCCCCCTGTTTCCCAGCAGAGATGCTCCTCCAGTTTTGGGGGGCACAGGAGGAGCACAGCACCCACCACAACACTTGTGCTGTGTTTGTTTCAGCAAACGGGGCGAAGGGAGCACAAAGAGATGCAAAACATCTTCCAAAATGACAGTGCCCACAGGCAGGGGCTGCCCCGGCTGTTCGTGCACGTCCAAAATTAACCATTGAACTCCACCAACACTATTTCAGGTGTCTCATCCCTATTTCAAGAGTCTCAAACCTTCTGATGCACGGATTGCTGGGATAAATCAGCCATATCCACCTCACCCCATCTCCAGGAGGGCAGGAAGGAGGGTAAACCAACCAAAAAGGGCTAAAAAACAGCATAAAACGAAAAAAGTTGAGACAAATCACAGGTGGAGGTGGATGAGACAGAACAAGGACATTCCAAGAGTCGGAGTAAACATCACTTGGCATGAACAAGCCACCTGAAATGGTGGAATTGAGGAGGTCCCACCGCCCTCTGCAGAATGTGACACCTTTTCGGGTGCACCTGTGAGCTTGACAATTAATTTGGACTATCAATTATTAAATAAGCCACTGAATAAGCAGAATTTAGTAACGAGCTCGAGCCATCGCGAGCCTCGGGTTAATCTATGCCAAAGTCTTAGGGACAAGGGGCTCCAGGTTTAAATCCTTCCCAAAGGAATGGCTGTGCCTCCACAGGTGTTAATTTTACCGCGTGGGCCAGCAGTCTGCAACCAAATATCCTTTATCCTGGAACTGTGTGCACAGAGCTTATTAACAGGATGACTTCGGTGCTGTTTAATGACAAGGGCTCAACTTGCTGCTTGGCAAAGGAAAACTGGATATTCAGCTGAAATTCTGCTAGAATAGAGAGATCAGCCTCGGGTACAAATTAATAAACTGATCCCTGTCTTCAGAGCATCTTCCCTGGGACCACCTCCAACCTACACCAGGCTTGGTCTGCAAAAATTCCTCCTCTGCTCACCTGCCATGCACCTCTCCGTATGGGAACGGTCCTGGCTGGGAATATCAAGCATTTCCTTTGACAAAAATAAAACCTCCTGTTTTCCCTGGCTCCTGTCACATCTCACCTCCTTCCTTGCCCCACCAGAAGGAAAACAGGGAGGCACTGGGCTGGGAATGCAGGGAAGAGGCTGATCAGGTAAAATTTCCAAATTGATGGAATAGGCAAAAGTGAGATCTTCCTGAGAGTCACTGTTCAGCAACAGCAACGAGAAACTGCAGAACACTCAGGCCAAGGGATCAGATTTTGCCACTTTTTAGCATTAATTCCAGCACCCAAAGACAAGACTGACCCTGCATTCTTCTAAGAGCAGCATTTCAAGCACTCAGAATGTCTCACATTATAAGAAATACTGGTTTTTTATAGTTTGAGGGGGAAAATTGGTATTACAAGAGTATATTTACAAGCAGAGTCCTCACTGTACTTCAATTTTGAAGTCTTCCCCCATGCAGGATTAGCAACAAACACACCGTGCAAGAGGATTCTTTTGATAGTGTAATTTCAGGACTGCTGCTGTAATGTGATACAATTTTCCTTTCGTTTTCAAAATTCGCAGGAAAATGTGTATATTGCATCCTCTGATCTCTTCGTTTGTTGAGATCAACGTGTGCAAGTCCTCACAAAAGGGAAATTCTCCTTCACAGCTGCTTCATGGCTTAAATGAGAGAAATTACAGGTACGGAGCTCTAAAATCTGCCAGGATGTGCAAAAATGACAAAATTTGAAAGTAAACCTAAAGCACGTGTCAAAGGCACGAAAGAAAACCTGAAACTTTCACCAGAGGAAAAAGCTGGAATTTTCACTTCTCAGGAGTTTAGACCATGATTAGTTTGCATCTGTCACAACTGTCAAAAACAACGATTATTTCTTCTTGCTATTACATCAAAAACCCAACCAAGACACCAGGATTTGGCCTACAGCAACGCAACCACTGAGAGGAATTTTTTGCCAGGGTTCAATTTGCATGATAAACTGTTGTTAACAGATACCATCTGGTTTTAAATTTAGTAAAAGGGCCCATATTATACAGCTCATTACAAATATTAGTAACTCTTAGACAACGACTCTTGTAGAGTGTGGGTTGGAGCTAATGAAGTAGAAAGCTTAAACAACAAATCATTTACAAGTTTTTGTACAGTAGTTCTAATGGAGGGAGTTTATAATCAAAGGAAAATGTAATCACTTATGTTAAGCAATCCATGGACTTAGTCAATGTAGCACAAAGAGCCATTATGCAAAATTATGACATTAAAGGGAAAAAGACTATTGCAGACTTTGCATTTTACAGAGTCTGCTACACAGACTAATAACTTTGAGAGAATTAAACAGGTGAGGCCCCTCGCTTCCAAAACAGCATTTTCCCATCAAATATCCAAAAGATATTCAACCTGGCCTGAGATTTGCTGCCCTGAATTAGACCTGACACCAGTAACAAAGGGGATTCTGTAATGGACATGGGCTCTCACAATGCAGTGCATTAATGGGCATCATGGTGAACGTAATCTGTCAGGAACGGTCACAATAAAGATGTTCTCCTGATTAATGTTCCACTAGGCCTGTGGTTAATAATTTATATAATTTGTATTAACTTTCAAATTGCCATCGCTGTGGTGGACAAGGAAAAACACACAAACACTTCAATACAATAATTTCACCCAGGAAAACATTTTACGTGGCAATTAAAACTGCTGGGTTCATACAGGAGTAATCGTTCAGGATTTACAGAGATGAATTATTGTGAAGCAAAGCTGCATATTTAAACAACATAATAAGAAAATACTTCTAAGAGGTCATAAATACTTTATAAATTACATTAATACTGGTATTTGCTATTACTGCATTTATATTCTTACAGACTGTATTTAAATATTACTCCCATAACAATGTACGATTCTATAAAATTAACAAACTTTTAAAATCGTGACAGTCTGCCTTATAAAAGTGTCTCCATTAATTTTTCTGTACTTTGAATAAAGAAACAGTAATGCTACAGTAGTAAAAAATGGTCATTCTGCATTCCTTCACCTAATCCATGTTATTATACATGGAATTCAGCACATTGCACAGTGAGGATGGTGGGTATTGGTCAAGAATATCCTATGCTATCCTATCAGGATGATTAATGAAGGCACCTTTTTCACAGAATGTCAGACTCTGCCTTTTTAACAACTGACCTTTCATAGAATACTACTGAACTCATAATTCCACTTTTGTTCAGTTTCTTATTAGTGGAGTTAAAATTAATACTTATGGGAATGATGGCTAAGGTGATGCACAGTAAATCTTAGAGCACATCAACCTTCCGCACCGACTACCAAAGGAATAGTACCTGCATTTGTCTACTTCAATAGCATAAGTATTCTAGTAAAACTCTGTGTCCTTTTAAAAGACAAATTAGGTCAATATTCAGCCCTCTTCCGAGCACAAAGCTGTACATATGGAGAGAAACTCGCAAAGTTCAGAATCCTCACAAAACAGCTCATACTGGACACAGAGGGGGTGTTCATTCTGCTGCACTGCTTGAGACTGCCAGGATGACAGGGACATTCTCTGCAGACATTTCAGCCACCCACTCAGACAGCCTGGGAGCTACAGGGACTCGTTCCCAGTGTGGCCACATGCAGCTCCACGCCCTTCAAGACTCATCTCCCAGCTGGGAAAAACAGCCCTGTGTTGTGCCAGCACAAGGATTTTGGGGAAGTCACTGATGTGATGGAGATGACCTTATTTTTGAAACCACTACACCAAAAAGTTGTCCCAGTTGAACAAAGGTGCCCTGTTCCTTTGAGATGTTCCATACCCACCTCGCTGGTCCTGTGGTGCCCCAAATTAACTGTTCATTTACTGGGAGTAAACCAGAACACCAAATATTAACGCTGAAAGAGCAGATTCCTAGGTGCCACACAAGTATCACACAAGACACAGTGCTTGGGTGATGTGCCACCCCCTGCAGAGGACAGGCCAGGACTCTGAGGTCCCCTCTTCTCCAGGACTGCCATCACCTGCCACCCACCCTCCACAGCAGTGCTGGCTGGACCACGATTGTCCTGCCCAGGGAGCTGTGATGATGCTGCTCCCTTTCTCGGGGCTCACAAGCCATTCCTGCACCACTTGCTGCTCCTCGGCACAAACCCCAGGTGCTTCCAAGCACAACTCACACAGTTCTGAGCTGAGAGAGGGTGGGTTTAGGTTAGAGATTAGGAAGAAATCCTTCCCTGGGAGGGTGGGCAGGCCCTGGCACAGGGTGCCCAAGAGAAGCTGTGGCTGCCCCTGGATCCCTGGCAGTGTCCAAGGCCAGGTTGGACGTCGGGACTGGGAGCAGCCAGGGACAGTGGAAGGTGTCCCTGCCCATGGCAGGGGTGGCACTGGGTGATCTTTAAGGTCCTTTCCAACCCAAATGAATCTGGGATTCTGATCCTAAGATGGCTGAGTAAAAACAGCTCAAATAAAACACACTGGAATGTGTTTAGTTACAGAAGAAGAACACTAAAAAAGCGTATGAGCTTCAATCTCCAGTAAAGACATTCATTAACACAACTGGCTATATTTTGATGTCTTTTTAAAACCCTGGCATCAACTCTTTGCCCTCATCTTTCTACATTAACATTCCTAAACACTGAAGCAAGAAACTCCAGGCAGTTTCCTGTCCTTGAAGGTATTTTAAGATGATAAAGATGAAAAACTTTTTATTGGTACATGAAGATCCAAACCCACTGCTGCTCTGACAGCATCAGAGCGGATGCCGAACGCTTAAGACCTCACACAACTGGCAGCAATCCTGCTGTAAAACGTGCAATAACAGCAGCAAACTGCAGCTTAATTTTTCTCTACACATTCATTGGCATTCATGTGAGGTCCATTCACATCCATTATGAGGGACGGCATCTGCATTATGGCTAAATATTGTATCTTGCAAACAGAGCGGCGTTTGTGCTGCTTCAGCCCTTGCAAACCAAAGAGGGTTTCACCCTAAATGAGGTTTTCCAGAACAAAGCTGGAGGGCGTTGGATGGATTTTAACCTCCCCTTAGAGCTCAGTATTTTTTGTAAGGTCAACTGTGGTGTAATTTAACTGTTCCATAACTGGAGACCCGAAAGCTGCTCCATGACTGGAGACCTCCAGCCATGCAGTACATTAACATATATAGCTGGAAAAGTAAACTCCTCCAAAAATATTTGGTTTTTTTTTTTTTTTTTTTTCTGGAATCAACTGTAGTCCTATACCAAAAGAAAAAAATATTTCCTTCTCCTTTCAAGTTCCAGCAATGCCTTCACACCAGGAGAAGGATGGGTGTTTTCCCTGCACAACAAACAACATTTCACAACTTTATCATGGCTGAACATTCAGAAGTTGCCAAAGAAAAGAATCACCTCTGAAAAGCAGGGAAAATGTAGAGAAATAATGAGTCATGTTCACTCACGATGAGAAGTCATTCCTTAACAAGACTCCCAATTTAGAAGTGCTGGGTGAATAAAAAGGTATTTCCCAATTAATGTTCACAGATGGGTCTTCTGCAGCCCAAAACAAAGCAGCCATTCCAATTCTGCCCATGCCACTCTGACAGAGCCTGCAGTTGTGTGAGTCAGAGTTCCCTTGGTCATAAATCATCCTAATTACTATGGAATTTTGATAACAAAGTGATAGACCTGAACGAAATGTATGGAGTGAAGACAAAGTTACAATGTGAATGGAGACAAGGCAAAAAGGTAATAGAAAAAAGTGGCAGAATCAGTAGGATTTATTTCATTATTTCTGCAGCGATAATATGTAATAAATTAGTAAATAAGTGCTCATTCTGGTGGTTCTTTTTAAGATTTCCATAAAACTAAGAATTAGGATGCAGCAAGACTTTGGAATAAGTATTAACAAGCAAATGATATAATTCAGCAATACCTTTAGTGATCCTTCAGAAGCTAAAGGCAACACAAAGGAGCCCTTCATTGGCACTCACGTACAATTTACAAAATATCAAACAACAACAACAAAAAAAAAAAAAGGCAAATTTTTAGTCCTAAAAAATCCCTAAAATTGACTGTTTGGGCGACACTGCTTTCAAAGCGTGAAATTTTACTGTACGTGTAATTTTGTAGCCTAGAAAAGAATTCAATATTCTAGATGCACATCAGAGGGAAGCTCACTCTGCCTCATCCCGGATGTGAATACACCGCTATCAGCAAGTAAAAAGTGTCACCGAGAATGTACATTTTTGTTTTCCTTCAGCTTCCTTCTACCTGGGGGTTGTTTTTTTGGCCATTTGACATCTTTTGACTGTGATTTATCCCCACTTCAGACAACAGATTCTTTGTTCATTTTCAAATTACCTGCACACACTGGCAATCCCACCTATCAGGAAGGTTTTTTTTTGTTCCTGTCTGCTTTTGTTATTGCTGTAAGTCCTACGAGAAAGGATTCCAAGACGTATTTCCCAGAACAGGCAGGAAGCGGGACACGCTATCGCAACCCTGAGGATATCCTCTGTTCCACACTGGGACATAAATCTCAAAGCCCAGAGGATATCTGCATAAATGAGGAGCATCTGGACAACCTCAGAGTCACAAGCAATATCACCCAGCCCGCAGAAAACTTCTGACCCACAGGAGTTGAGAGGTGATCCCGACCATGACCAACGGGAATGACAACCAGCGCCGGAGCGGAGGGAAACAGGGATCGGCTTTAACACGCAGGCTCACAACCAGGGCAGCAAAGGCAGAAAAACCTCCACAAATATTCAAGAAATCAATAAAAACCCCACAAACAACCACATCCACCTTGGTTTGTCATTCCTGCTACCATCAGCAGAAGAAATTAAAGAAAGCCAGGCTGTTTCAGAGAATTCAAATACAGGTGGAGAGAGCCAAGACAGCCACGGTGCAATGATCAGGTCAGTGTGGACCCTGGAATTTCAGAGGTACAAACAGAAGACATTTTCTCTATTCTTCACGTGTCCATCTAAAATTAGAACAAACTCTTCTCAGAGGTGAAGAACATTCATGAGCGTGAAGAATGACGACTTCCAAATTATTGAGGTATTACAGCTCAAATTGCCTTAACAGGAGCTGATTTATATTTATGGCCAAGTTTCACACAGCGTTTAAACTTTCCACAACTCCTCCCCCAAGTCAGATCATTGAACTTGAAGAGTTTGAAAAATAAGGCAGGAAATATTCTCCATGCTCCTTTGTCCATATACCCAGGCAACCACACACCAGGATATTTGTGCAGTTATCCAGCGAAAAACCTTCGGTCAGCAGCTGTACTTTATATATTAATAAAATCCAAGAATCACAGAATCGTTAAGGTTGGAAAAGACCTTTAAGATCACCAAGTCCAACCATCAAACAGCACTACCATGCTCACCTTTAAACCATGTCCTCAAGTGCCCCATCCCCAGGCTTTTTGAGCGCTTCCAGGGATGCTGATTCCATAGTTTCCTACAGAATCCCATGCCACAGGAGCTCTATGACAAGTGAAAAGCCAGCAAAACCTTGGCGTCCTTCCATGATGCTTCACCCACCAATAAATGCGGAGGTCTGATGGCCACGAGTGTTCCTAGGGAGCACCAGGAATGCTTTTTATGTTCCCACCTGGGAACCTCCACTCCTTCAGGGACACTTGTTCTCCCAGGATATAACCCTGAGGCAGTTTTAGGAACACTGTGGACATTTTCTACTGGAACAGGAAGGACTGTGAGGCCATCTGTCTTAAATGGAACTTTGAAGGCCTTTCAGTGACTTCAATGCCTAAAAACAAAAGTCTTAGACTATCACTTCATTGCCCAGATAAACAATCTGAATGGACAATCTGTGGATCCTTAATTTTTCTGAGGTGGCCAGCCTACCTGCTTGGTCCTTTAACATACCAAGGCATCTACGAGTGTGGGACCACAAATGTGGAAAAAAGCTCATCTTTTTGAACATTTTCCTTCGAATTCTGGACAGGCTTTCCACCAGGAGTAGAAAGCAGGCAGCATTTTTCCAGCTAAACGTCTGTCAGGAAGCACTGGACGCCATTCCCAATCACAGGAACAACCCTGGCAGTGTCTGGCAGCATCTCCAGGATAGAATCTGTGTGTGTGTGTGTACATTTTAAATCAGCAGCTGCACGAGAGCACCTATGAAACAATAAACTGCTGCACCCTCGCAGGCTGTGACACTGATGGAGCATCGCCAGCAGCAGGATACACAGAGAGGCTGTTCATCATCATCACCTGAGCACAAGCAAAACCCAACTGTGGGATGACAAAACCAGGGGGACGTGCATCAATAAAGCACAGGAAAAACAAATGACAGGAAAACAACTGACTGGGAACCTAAAGGACAAAGTTTCCAACTTAATCTCATTATTTCTTGCTCTGAGCTGGCAGAAGGAAAGTCCTCTGCCACAGCCTGCAGACAATGCTGACTTCATGTCTAAATCTACATTATGATGGTAATAACAGGAAAATGAAATACAGTTTAAAAATCTATTAGTACAAGTGACAATTTACATATCAGCAGCCTACAGCAATAAGCCTCTCAAAGGTCAAAATTAACCAAACAAATTGAGAAATGCTCCAAACCTCATTGGATCAGCTGACCACGACAGTTATTCAGCAATTGAGAAGCAATAGAGAAGTTTTTATCACCAGCAGGTGCCCATTTTAATAAGCAACGAGGCAACTATGAGTATTTATCACTTGAAGGATTTTAGTGCACTAAACAACTTCAAATTCTTCAAAAGCCAACAGGAATTTATTTCTGCCTAACCAGAATCAGGGAGAAGTAGCAAAGATGAGCTGGCGGGGTTGATCTACAAGACACCCATCCTTGGAATTATTTTCATTCAATGAACAAGTGTTTGAAGGAATTAGGACAGTTAGATTTAAGTACGGCAAATACTGCAAGCTCCAATGAAACCATCCCAGCCTTGGGTAGACGGAACAGTTCCTGTTTATTCCTGGTGAAGAGGACACAACTCCCCATCCCAGGGCGCGGCACCTCAACATCACTGCCGGATCTGATCAGAGTCTGAAAAATCTGATACAAAATGAGAACGAGATGTGAGATGGAAACGAGCACTAAATCTTTAATATGATCAGCAATTCACAATTATTTCTTAAGTGTCTTCTTCCTGATAACTTTTTCCACTGCATGATCTTAGTGAGAAGATAATGTGAGATGCTGCTTTTGAATAAGTTATACATTTGCCCTGCTTTACTCGAACCTCACAATGCCACCATTATTAATATCTTTCCTCCACAAAACAGCACTAGCCTTCCAAAGAAAAAGTCCTTGACCAAAATATCAGAGGATATTAAACTGAGAAGTGATCTACTGATGCAAATCATTAAATCTATTTGCATTTGCTTACTGAACCCTAACACAGAAATTAAACTACATAGTGTGGGAAAAGAGCTGGTTTTGCATGGTTAAAAGGAGACATCTTGGAAGATCCGAGCTCTATGTCATTAATTTTCCTTCTTCCCCTCATTAACAAGTAAAATGTTTTCACTGCTTGAAAAGTTTTAATAAATAGGAAAAAGCAGGGCAGCTGACATAAGTTTTTAATGTAATATACAAGAGCTTTTAATATTTTTACATATATTAATGTAAAAGCTAAAAATAAATGTTAAAAGGTTACATTTGTGAAGAAAGAAAAATGGCATTTACAGTTACAGGGTAAGGTTTTAGAATTTAACTCTTTCTCTCCCAGCATGGGGTTCTGAGGAGCATTTGTCGTTTCCTTGAAAATCACTGGAATGGCAGAGATGAGCCATTGCAGAAGCACCCGGGGGTTAAGGACACACATTCCCTCCCAGCTCTCAGCTCCAGGATGATTTACTGGGCTTTGTCCTACCCAGTCTTAAATTCTTTTTATAGAAGGAATTACAGGAGGCATTTTAAGAACAGCCATAATTAGCACAAGCACTGGCAGGGTGTGATCTTTGAGTTTCGCTGAAATGTGTGAGCCAAAGTGGCCAGGGAAGAGCAGGAATCGAAGCTGCCAATTCCAGCTGGAGCTGGGAAAAGCCATCCAACACCAAAAAGCCAGGGGGATCCCGGGATGTGTCACAAAGAGTGTGACAACAGCTCAGGGCAGGGCACTGTCCCCTCTCCTCTGCCCTCCAGAGACTCCACCTGGAGAACTTCACCCAGCTCTGGGCTCCTCAACATGAGAGGGACATGGAGCTGCTGGAGCCAGTGCAGAGGAGGCCATGGAGATTCCCTGAGGGCTGGAGCCCATCTGGAGAGCTGGGGGTGCTCAACTGGAGAGGAGAAGGCTCCAGGGAGAGCTCAGAGCCACTGCCAGGGCCTACAGGGGCTCCAGGGGAGCTGGAGAGGGACTGGGGACAAGGCATGGAGGGACAGGACACAGGGAATGGCTTCAAAATGCCAGAGGGCAGGGATGGATGGGATATTGGGAAGGAATTGTTCCCTGGGAGGGTGGGGAGCACAGGGTGCCCAGAGCAGCTGTGGCTGCCCCTGGATCCCTGGCAGTGCCCAAGGCCGGGCTGGACAGGGCTTGGAGCAGCCTGGGACAGTGGGAGGGGTCCCTGCCATGGCAGGAGTGGCACTGGATTGGCCTTAAGGTCCCTTCCAATCCAAACCATTCCATGATTTCTGCTGGGCAGTGGCTCACGTCACTGATCTGATGTTTTCAAACCTTGAATATGAACATGCACAGTGCCATGTCCAAACCCCAACAGCCCAGATCCAGCGTGCAGCACACAAGCTCTGCTCTCAGCTGGGGTGTGTTTGTAACCTCCATGGTTGGCCAAGCCTCCTAAAGCAAGACAGGTTGTAACAACCCAGTGATCACATTTTACAGTGCAGATATTTTAAAATGGCAAAAATAACAACAAACTGTATTAGATAATATAACTTGTGCAGACATCCACTTGAAAATACCACAAATATTACTTTTTTTTTTTTTCCTAGTGTGGAAGATGTAGAGCTGTAATAGCGCTGAAAAACGATTTCACCAAGGAGGAGCGTGAGAATTTGTCTATGCAGCATCATCTCCTCAAGAAATTTCTCAGCAAATAAATCCTTTCCTGATGCCCTGCCCTGTGCTGTGCCACAGATTCAGTGCCTGGTGTATCTTTACTAACGCCAGGAGTAATTCAGGCCAGGAGTGGAACCTTTCCACTTCTCGTGCCAGAGGTAGATTAATGCAGTGGAGCATTTTTCCATTGCAAATCCTTGCTATAAGGATGGGAAAATGGGCTGCATAATGACATGGATTATGTTTCTATTATGTACCCGAGTTAGTGGTGTTTTTAAATATTGCAACTCTTCACCTTGGGTTTCTTCCCTGACTTCTGTGGTCATCGAAGAAAATTTGGATACACAGATCATGCTGTGAATAATTTAAAGCCTCAGAAATGTTTTGGGATTAAAAAGAGGGGTGTGAGCACAGACATCTGGGNCACCCTGGGCCAGGGCCTACCCCCCCTCTCAGCCAGGAATTCCTTCCCAATATCCCATTTCCTCTGGCAATGCGAAGCCATTCCCTGTGTCCTGGCACTCCAGGCCCCTGTAAACCATCTCTCTGCACTTTGTCAGCTCCTTCAGGCCCTGTGAGGCCACACTGAGCTCACCCCAAAGCTTCTCCTCCCCAGGTGAACACCCCCAGCTCTGCCAGCCTTCCCTCCCAGCAGAGCTGCTCCATCCCTCTGCTCATCCTGGTGCCTGCTCTGGACTGGCTCCAGCAGCTCCAGCTCCTTGCTGGGCTGGGCCCAGGGCTGGGGCAGCTCTGCAGGTGGGGTCTCACCTGAGCTCAGGGGCAGGATCCCCCCTTTGCTGCTGCCCACACTGAGATCAGCCCAGGACACGAATGATCTCTGGGCTGTCACTGTACGTGGCCAGCTCACATCCAGCCTCACATCTACCAAAAAAATCCAGATTTTTATTTTATTTTTTTTTACACAGAGCCCTCAAAGGCTCCTCTGCCAAGATTTCAGGAGAAAACCACAACTGAAGACTCGCAAAACCCACTCCTATTTGAATCTTGCAGTGCTGCCTTTGACAGATAATAGAAACGCAGCCATGCTGTCGGGGAAAATAACACAGCTAAAGTCTAGTATTGATTAGAGTGGAGTTGCTCAAGATTCACTTCAGCTTAAGTGAGAGAGGAACTTGGTTTTGCTAATCATGCAGAATTAAAGTCACCAGCCAGACCTGACAGTAAAAGTTTGCCCACAAACCATTTCTAAAACCATGTGAAACCACGTCTTTGAGCTGCGCTACGTGTCAGGTTAAACTCTACAAACACGCAGGAAGTGATTTGGTTTAAGTTTTGGAAATACCACTTCCAATAAAAAGTTTTCTTAGCTTGATGCAGCATAAACAATCCATAGCATCTCCACAAGAAACTATGAAAAACCCTAGCCCAGTTTATTTTTAATAAAAGGAGGACTATGCTATATAATAACTCTTCCTGCCACATCCATTGAATCTGCTGAAATAAAGATTGATGCCTGGATATTTGTAGAGACTTCTACCAGAGAAGGTAATATTTCTTTTTTCCTTTCTTTCCTATTTTTTAAAATATACTTTCCTGTTATTTTGAAGTAATTTGAAGTAACAAGCATCATCTCCCTATTACCCAGGCATCTGCATGTTTTGTTTCCAAGACAAGTGGCAGAAAACTCAATGAGATTTGTGAGAGCTTTGTGCCACAAGTTAAAAGAAATTCAGAAATGAAAGGTTTTGAAAGAGAAACATATATAAGAGTGATCTTCTTCTGGTGACTGCTTCACACAGGCACCACGAACAGGCTCTCACTTTGCTCATCAATATAAAAACCAATGTGAGGGGTTAAAAGGCTAAAATCCTGAGTGGGTTTGAATGAGCAGCACCCAGAAGATCCAGGTGCTCTCCGAAACAAAGGAGCACTTTGAAGGTTTTGGGAACAAGGTACCTCAGAAGTAAAGAACAGGTGGAGAGGTTGCTGGGCTTGTCCACAGTCACTGCTGTTTTAACACAGAATCATGGAATTGCTAAGGTTGGAAAAGAGCTCCAAGATCATCAAATCCAACCATCAACCAGCTCCACCAACCATGTCCTCAAGCGTGAACCCACCCAGGCATGGGGACTCCAACACCTCTGTGGGCAGCATATTCCAATGCTTTACTATCCTTTCCATGGAAAGCTTTTTCCTAATTTCCATTCTGTACCTCCCCTGGCCCAGCCTGAGGCCGTTCCCTCTCCTCCTGTCCCTGTTCCCTGGCAGCAGAGCCCGACCCCCCCGGCTGCCCCCTCCTGTCAGGAGCTGGGCAGAGCCACAAGGTTCCCCCTGAGGCTCCTCTGCTCCAGCCTGAGCCCTTTCCCAGCTCCCTCAGCCACTCCTGGGGCTCCAGACCCTTCCCCAGCTCCATTCCCTTCCCTGGACAACCTTTCCTTTCCCTGCTGCCCCTCTCCATTTAGAGCTCATCCCAAACGCCGTAACTTCTCTGTATGTTCTCTGGCTCATTCAGGTTTTATCCTGTACCACTTTAAATACAAAATCTCTGTTGCTACACAATAATTTCAAGGAAGAATTGAAGGAGGAAGAGTGGAGCCTCTTCCAGGCCACACTCCCAATGATCCTCTCTTCACATAAGTCGCATCAGATGTTCCTGGTAAAGCAGGAATCCATTCAAAGCAGCAGAGGAGTCACACACCTACCTCCTTCGGTGGCTTTTTACTGTGCCCCCGAGCTCCACTAAGTTTCTCAGCCTTGGCGGATGCTCACTGGAAAAATAGGAGGAGTGGCACTCTCCCAAATGCCTCCCACTTGTGGCATCAAAGTGAGATATCACTCACAGTAAATTTTGCAGTATGAGGAATGAAACAGTTAGCAAAGTTGACATTTAAACCATCACCACTGGCTATGATTAAATACCTCAGAGATGAACAGAGTGGTTCACACCTCTCCAAGTTATTGTTCTAGGCTCTTATCAGACTCCCTGCGCCGCCGCTGCATCCACGCCTTTGCACACACTTGAGGTTTTCCTTCAATCTCTAATAGCTGGAAACCTGTTTAAACTGAGATTCTGGAGAGTTTCTGATAATGTTACAGCGGCAGAGAGGGATTGACTGAAACCCTGGCGAACCTCTTGAACTGCAGAGTCACCCTAAAAGGTTTAGGCAGATTAATAATGCAAGAAGGGCCAAACAGGCTCCTTGTTCCTCCTCCTCTGAGCTCTCTCAGTAAGATGGAGGGAAATGAAACCCTAAAGAAAACTGCAATTAAGCTGCAGGGAACACAGAGGGCAGATGGGATCACACAGCCTCTGAAGGAGTGGAAAGGGAAGTCTGGGTATGTTCCTACACCACCAGGAAAACGCAGGGTTTGACCATTCAAACAGTGCAGCAACTCAAGCCGCCCAACTTTCCTTCCCAAACCCACAGGAAGCACCCAACACCTTCTCTGCAGTCTCCCAAATTCATGTTCACACCAACAAACACACAATTCCCCAGGCCTTGGAGGAGGAGCAGCATCCTCTGGCAGGCTCGAGCTTGGGGGTCCTACACCCCAACAGCCCCAGACTGCAGGAGCCCAGAGCCAGGAGGGGGCTGTCCCCATCCACATCGTGGGATGCCCCATCCAAGGAAGGCAGTGACAGATCACAGCTGCTCAGCCGAGCTTTTAAGTGGAAAAACCCAACTTCTCATGGTTTTATCCTCAGATCCCAAGGTGAATAAACAATATCCCATACTAGGGCTATGAGCAGCAGCTGGTGTCAGTTTCCACCCTTCAGAAGGCAAATTTAACTTTCATGTCACACATTTATCAGTAGGATGATGGGGTGCATCCCCCCATGCTCAGCAGGACAGGATTTTCCAACCACACACTGGAAGCTGCTTAGCTTCCCTCAAACCATGTTCTACTGCAGCCCTTTTACTAAAATCCTCAACTTCCCACAGTATTTCCCTGCCCCAGCCCACGTGCAGCCCAGACAACCCCTGCCCCATGCTGACCAGGCAGGGAGCTGGCAAAACCAGGGCGGTTTTCCTGAGGGAAAAGGGAATTCCTGAGAGAATCTGGATTTTTGCAACACTGGAAAAATCTGCTCCCTGCTGCCATTTCCACACCAAGTCAACAGCCCACGCTGCCAAAGTATTTTGTGCTGTACATATTCAGCGGAAGGAAAGCCATGGTTTGTGTTACTGCCCACGGAAGTCAGGAGTGGGATCCCCTGCTCACCAAGGGGATAATTTACTCCTCCACCTCTGGAATAAGACATGGCTTCTCCAAACAGAGTCACCCCAGTGTGGGAACACCACAGCTGACAGTGAGACAACGAAAAAATTAACTCTGAAACGGCAAAGCTGCTTAGAAGTGCAATAAAAGTGAAAGAAAGAGAGATTTTCTTCTGGACATGAGCAAAAAGTGTTAAACATTTGCAATATTTCAGGCAGGAATGCTGGAGGAATATTGATCAAAACGAATCATTAGATTTGTATGTACTGAAAAAAAAACCTACCACAGCTGATTTAATACACATAAAGTAAAAATAAATACATATATACTATTATTAAATACTGTATATAATATGTGTATTATGTAACTGTTCTGTGTAATATATATATTATATACATACACAGCTTATACATACTTTGGGGTTTTTTTGAATTATGAAGCTGAAGTTCCTAGAAACAGATAAATTTGTCCAGATTAAGATGTCAAATCTTCAAGGACCTGTTTGGATCAGGGCATGCTGACCACAGAATGCCAGAGTGGTCTCGGATCCTCAAAGCCCATCCACTCCCACCCTGTGCCCCTTCCACTATCCCAGCTGCTCCAAGCCCCACCCAGTTCCAAGAATGGGACCCACATCATGGATTACAAAAGCCTGGATAAAGATTCCTCCTCTCCAAACAGAAACCATCCCATTGTGACGTGTCTGGACTTTTAAACCCCAGCAATTTCCCAAGGAGCAGAATAACCTCAGGTTATTACAATCAGTTTCGTTTCATTAATAGATCAATTTCTTTCAAGCATACTGAAACTGGGTTTTACTTTGTTGCTTCTCCTTTTAGGCTCCATTATAGTCTGTGTTCTTAAGTTTTAAGGAGAGCCATCAGTGAGGAGGTTGTAATCTCAGGTGATTAATTGCACAGCGTTTTACAAGCTGTAAAATAGAGCGAGATCTCCACAAAGCGATTATGCCATTAACCAGCGGCTCTTATCAGATTTTTCTACAACTACCAGGTTTGTCTGACAGATTGCAAGTCTTAAGTATTTATATATTTCAAAGGTTTACTTATTTTTGTTGTTAAAAAACCCTAAAATCTCTATTGATTGTTACATGCAATTCCACACGAATAGTCCCCAGCACTGTGGAGCAGAATACCAATATTTATTACCAGACTTGTGCTCATTATGGTTCTCTCTGACAGGGGTCCATTAAAATCAATTTTTATGTTCCTTATGGTTTTTTGTTTTTTTTCCACCCAATGTTCTTGCCATGGTGTTTATTAGCCAGTTAGGAGAAACACCAGGCACTGCTTTGTTTGTATTTTATTCTGTCGAAAATAATGAGGCCAGATTTAACAACTATTCACTAGCGATGAGTAGAAGAGATTAAATGTTATACTTCAGCACAAACATTTACAGATGGCTTTAAAATTTTTAGAACTTTATCAGCGCTAAAGACAAAAGGAAGTCCCACCTTTCTTCTTCAGATGTAAATTCTTAAAGTAATCGTAAAAATACTCTTCTTGCCTTCAGCTTTAACTAAAGGGGTTACTCCTGAGTGATAGACCCTCTAATGGAAGAATTTTTGCACATAAATCACGCAACCTGTGAGGTTAAAAGTAACCAAGATGCCACTAATGCCTGAAGATGAAGTGAGCTCACCACTGAGAAAAATGAAGAGCAAGAACCGGGAAAAAATTAAAAACTTAGGAAAAGGATCTGACTTCTCTTGAAGAGCAAGATCAACCTTCCACCAGACAATGTGGCCACATTACAGGTGAGCAAACCAGTTCTGGTAAATAAAGAGCTGCATCCATCCCTAAAAACAGCTCTGAGAGCCCCAGATCCTTTTCCTCCTTTTCTTCCAGCCTCTCACTGACATTTGCCCTTCACAGGGGGAAGATCCTCATCCCCTGGGCTGTCCTCCAGGCAGATGCTGCTCTGCAGCCAAGGCAAGTTTCAATTTCACCCTAAATACCCCTTAATTTCCGTTCCTCACCAGCAGAAACCCAGCGCTTCAACCAGCATCTGAAGAAAGGGTAGCACTTATTTCCATATCACTGGAGTTGGCAAAATTGTGAAATTCAGAGGCTTGAGAATTTCAATATGGGAGGCAAAACCATCTTTCAACCGGAACACGCATCATGCTTCATATTCCTGATTGATTTTACACCCATTTCAGTTACAAGGAGAATAAAAGGGGACACCCTACAAATCCATGGAGAATTTTGGAAGCAAGGACAGGAAGGAAAAAAGACAATTTTGAGAGAAGGAAGCCAAACCTGTTTGAGTGTTGTCAGTAACAGCATCGATGTAGCAGACTGTGGAAAAGCAGAATTTAATTACCAAACCCAGTTGAGAGACCAGTCTTAGAGAAGTCCGAGATAGTCTAAGAAGTCTTGATTTTGGCAAAGAAATTTGGCATAGAAATTTAGCATCTAATTCTGAATGAATTCAATGTTCCTTCTAAAAATGTCACTGAGCATTTCCTCCCAAGTAAGGAAGAATCAAAGATCTGAGCAGGACAGACGGACTCCAGCAGACTGAACACAACTCAGAATAAACAGGAAAATGCACTGACGCCTCCTGAACCAGGCCTGTATTTGAGACATCACCTCCACTGCCATGTGGGATGTGTTCTGAACTCCAGCAGACATTCCAGCTCTGGACAAACACCTCAAGCTCTCACAAGAATTAAACCAGTCAGTCAGGCCTGGTTCTGCCTGCTGGAACTGAGATATATGGATATAAAACCATAAAAACAGATGTAGGCCTATGCAAGATTTGTGAGGTACACAAGGTTCTACCCCTCAGTGTCAAAAGTTAGGGGGGCAGGAGGTTCCCTCAAAACTTACACAGAAAACACTCCAAGTTTAAAATGTTTCTTTGATAGTATTTTTGATGCAGCAAAGGAATTTATGCGTTTTGGAGTCCTAAAGGCACCGGAGGCTCCTCCTGTCTCTCTCAGGAGCAAACACTGAGCTCCCAGCACGACTGGCAAAAACAGGAGCGCTCTTAGATCCTCTGGGCAATCTCCTTCCTCCAGCACAAACACAAACACAGGATCAATAGGACATGAACTCACCCACTTGGCAGCACGCTCATTTTGGGAAGTTTTATTTCATGTAAGCCTGTTTCACACCCAGATATCTCAATCTTTCCCACGGGGCTGAGCAGAACCGCGTGTTTCTCCTTGCATGGAGATCCTCCCTGTTTGGAATTCACCTGTCCAAGAAGACAAAATCCTCTTTAATTGCATGAATTTAAGGAACAAATTTGAGTTGCTTTCAAAAGCAATTTGAAAAAAAGCAAGAAAACAGCGAATTTCAGGTTTCCTCAACTATGGCTTCCACTTTCAAAATTCCAGCTTAAAATGATCCATCTTTAGAAGGCAGCACCTAAATCAAAGTCTCAAAAAAAACCATTAACTAGCAGCACAGTGATCATAAAAATCTGAAATAGCAGCAGTTTCATGGCTGGTTTATCAGCTAAAATCCGATGTGTTCTGACACTTATTTAAAACAGGATTGTTGTGACAACAAAGTATATTCAGTGGTTTAGAGCAGCAGTGTTATGCAAATAACAGCTGGAACACAAATAGAAAATGTCTGCTGGAAAAGAAAACATATGAAAAAATCAATCATTCCCTAGGAAAAAGAAGCATATTTTTATTCCCATTGTTACCAGTCTGGTTTTACGATTACTGATAGGATGTAGTTGGAAACAGCTGCCAAGTATTTCTCAATATTGGACAAGACCAACAACAACAGACTTGTCAAATTCATCTTGGCTAAAAAAACCCACCCCAGCCTGGCTGTTGGAGTTGTGTTTACAGTTTGCTTTGTACCACCACTGCAGGACAGGAGAGAACACCACAAGTGTGTCCAGTGCAGCCACCCAGACACCAAACCTTTGGTCCAGACCACTGCCAGAGCAAAACACGTTGAGCTCCAAAGAGCTCGACTCATGTGAAACTGGGGAAAAAGTGACCAAGCACTTGTGAGGCAGCACAAGGTAACTCCACCAGCAAACACAGAGTGAAAGACTCCTAAAACTGTTTGGGATGGAAAGGACCTTAAAGCCCATTTATTCCTGCCCCTTCCACTGTCCCAGGCTGCTCCAAGCCCTGTCCAGCCTGGCCTTGGACGCTGCCAGGGATCCAGGGGCAGCCACAGCTGCTCTGGGCACCCTGGGCCAGGGCCTCCCCACCCTCACAGGAAGGAATTCCTTCCCAATATCCCACTGGGCAGCTGGGAAGCCATTCCCTGTGTCCTGTCCTTCCAGCTGCAGGACCCTGCACTAGACCTGTTGAATTTCATGAGGTTTCCTGCAACATTGAGAGACCAGCAAGGTGTCTTGCATTTATTTTTAGTTTCCTGTGCCCAAGGCCAGCTTGGACAGGGCTTGGAGCGACCTGGGACAGTGGAAAGTGTCCCTGCCCATGAGAGGGGCTGGGATGAGATGAGTTTTAAGATTCCTTCCAACCCAAACCATCCTGGGATTCCATGAATGACAGACCAGGGGTGCAGCAGGAGCCAGGAAAGTCCATGCAGGATGACTTACAGCTGCCCACTGCTCACAGCTGTACAATAATTAGTTGTTTTCCAAATAAGAGAATCTTTTAAAATCCCATTATTAAGAGCTGTGGAATGAAGTCACATCTGTGAGTAATATAATCAGTGTGAGAGAGCACAAAACCCATCAAGTTGACAGTTTTGCCTACTAGGGCAAAAGTAAACCTAAACCCCCGAATTTTGGGAAACTCTTACGCAATTCCTGCGTTACAGACTCGCAGCAACCAGAGCAACTCCACTCAGCTTGGAGAAGTTCAGGAACTGCAGGTTCCCTGTGGTTTATTTACTTTGACTGCAATCCAAATTGCTAAATAATCAAATGTTTGGTGGCATCACAAAGAAACTCATTTCCAATGAGCTTTTTCCACGTTCCCTCTCCCTCCTCGAGGACATGGGTGAACTTTTTTTTGGAGCAGCATCTCATTGCAGAAGTCAGCAAACAGGCAGTAAAAGTTTACATATGTGGAAAAGCAGCACACATTCTTCATGTTTATTGGTGTGACAGCCCTGAACCAGATGCACTGAACCTCACACCATGTGCTCCATGGCTATAACAACTTCGGGATCAGCTTTTCCATCAGAACAAAACCCAGGATGCAGGGAGCAGCAGCAAACTATCAATAACCCTTGGAGCCCTCAGCAAGTCAAACTAAGCTTTACAGATGAAACCTTGAGCGACTGCAGCTCCTATTTGCAGTCTTGTTTATCATATTCATTGGGCAGCAACATTTAGAGGGTTTATTTTTATAAAAGAATGGAGCTGCAGCACATAAATCCACATCCATACGCAGCTGGGTTGGGATGCTCCAGGATGAAGGTCACTGAGAGGTGTACAATGCCCACTCCTCTGTCCAGATCCTCATTTCATTATTTAGGCTGGACAGCCGGAGACACTTCCACCTGGAAAGGGTTGTCAAGCATTGCAGCGGGCTGACAAGGGAAGTGGTGGAGTCACCACCCCTGGAACGGTTCCAAAACCAGGTGGATGTGGCACCTTAGGACACGGTGAACGTGGTGGTGGTGCTGGCTGGACACTTGCCCATCCCTGGCAGTGCCCAAGGCCAGGCAGGACAGGGCTTGGAGCAGCCTGGGACAGTGGAAGGCGTCCCTGCCCATGGCAGGGGTGGGATTTAAGGTCCCTTCCAACCCAAACATTTGTGATTCTATGAAAAATTTGAAGAATTCTGATCAGCTCCTGCATGAACTCCACCTTCATTATCCCCTTCCACTTCAATACCTACAAATCCGTGTCAAAATATTTTGTAACTTTGTCATTAGGTAAAAAAAAACGACTTTTAGAGAGGAAGCATCTGCCATCTTCAGGAATTTTCCCAAAGAAACAAAACTGTAGGTGCAGTATTTGTAAATCTACCTCACTGGACTGCTAAATACAGAAAACTGGAAAACAGTAATTTTATTTAAATTTGCATTAACGATCTTTCACACGACAGCAAATAATTCAAATATTTCTATGTTCTACTGCTTCTAACCCCCCTGAAACTCCACTGCACATTGGCCTGACATCCTAGAATCCAATTCATATCCATAATGATGAATTGAGAAATAAAAAATGCAGAGAAATCTTGAGGATCAACAAGGTTTAAAAAAAAAAAAAAAATCACTAGCATCTNAAAAAAAAAAAATCACTAGCAAAGCCTTTCCATGCTCCATGTTCTCCCAGAAAACACGAGTGTTTTCCAGAAAAGTCCAGAGAGCAAAGCATGTTTTTCCTTTCAGCATTATGGAGCCCTGAATCCTTCCCATCAGAGCCTTATCTCTGATGGATCTCCCCTCCTCAGGTTTTTCCATTTCCTGCACTCTGCTCTAACAGTATAAACCCACCACACCATATCAAAATATTAACAATAATGCCCTCTGCATCTGATTTAACAGGGCATTTCCATTAGGCTACAGCATGGAAGTCCTCAGCACTTCCCCCCCCTCCCCCACTATTCCTTCAA
>VZRN01003569.1:318768-336934 GCA_013397935.1 Dasyornis broadbenti | reverse complement strand
CAAATATTTCTGAGAATCAAGGCAAAAATAACATATTCAACTGGCAAATGGAATGTGTCCTCACACATCCTGCAATTGGATTTTTTTAAATCAAGAAAGTCCTGCATTAATCAGGGAGATGCCCCAGTTCCTCCAAGAAAGGGGTCTCTTGTTCCTTTTCAGATTAACAGAAAGCGTTAATTGAGCTAGCTGTGAATGGAAATACAACCAACAGCAGGAAATTGCATTAAAATTCTTTCCCCTGTTTCCCTTGCCTTCTCTCAGACCCCCAAATGGTCCCATTTCCACCATTCCCAGCCAAGCCACTGCTGCCCATTTGGAAGTGCTGGGTTTAGTTCTTCCACACCACAGAAGCCACTGATGTGACACTGGAGATCCCACCCGGACGTCACAGGAAGTTTTCCACACAACCCTGCTGCCATGCTGGGCTAGGAGGGAACCTCACACTGGCTTCAGACACTAAAAGCGATTGCCAGAGGATCCCACATCACACAAACCCTTGGGATTTTCAGCCATAAAACCTGAATTTCTGAATGCATTTATCCAATGAGATCACTACCTGCAGGTAGCTCCCTTGGAGGTGTTGATACCCACCCCACCAGAGCTGTGACCAAGCACCAACTCCTTCATTTACTTCCCATTCTTCATGGATTTATCCCCAAAACTTCATCACTTCAAGCCCTGCCATTTGCATTAACAAATGAGCTACGACTCACAAACACCTGCCCTGGTTTGATGGTGCCACAGAATATCAAGGACTCACCGAACAGCAATTCCAGAAATTTGCTGAGTTTGAGGATGATCAATAAGTGCCAGGGAAGTTGCTTCTTCATCCTAATTACAGGTAAAAAACGCCAATCCTGAACTCTTTAAGAGTCCTCCTTTTGAGTATCACCGTGTTCTCAAACCTGCTTGCTATTGATTCAAGTTTTGATTTAAAATTCAATCAAAGCCTGAAATATTGAATTTAAATTTAAGGGGAATACTTCAGAGTTTGGCAATTTGCTACTTCTTTTCAGTCATCCTTCCTGATGCAAGTAAGTTTTTGTCCTTCTCCTAACAAAATCCTTATCAAATCCCATCAGTCAAGGCAAAAATCCATCATAAACCAATGTTTGCAAAATGATGTCGTGTCGAAAAGCTTCTGCCACCCCACTGATGAGGCTGCCCATGCCAGTGGGCCACCCACCCAAGGACTTCACTGAATTATAGTTCTCTCGACATCTCCTTAATAGTTTAAAACTTCCTGTATTTGTATTACTGGGTTCTGCCTGTTTATTTAAAAGGAAACAATCCATTGTGCATTAAGAATATGGGAAAAGATATTAATAGTAAAGGCAATGTATTTCTGCACATATAGTGCAGGGTGGAGGGTGGTTTTCCAACCTTATGGGGCTTGTCCTAGAGGAAAAAGCCATTTTTTAGTGTTTTTTAAGCAGAAAAAGGTTTAAAGACTGTGAATAGAACACAGGATCCATGTAACCAGAACAATCAAACAATCTACTCCTGTTAATATCTTGATTAATCATCTGGATTTTCACCTGCCAAAAGCTACTGTTCCAAGAGAACAAAGAATTAGTGTACTACAGATAATTTTACCGCAGAAATATATGGCTGTGGCTGCCCCTGGATCCCTGGAAGTGTCCAGGGCCAGGCTGGACAGGGCTTGGAGCAGCCTGGGACAGTGGAAGGTGTCCCTGCCCAGGGCAGGGGGTGAAATGAGATGAATTTCAAGGTCTTTTCCGAACCATTCTGGGACTCTGTGATAAGGATGCCCTGATCCAAACAAGCCCCTGAAGGTTTGAAATATTACTCTGGACAGGTGAAGATGTGAGAAAGTTGTCCTGGAAGCCAAGGCAGGGCTTTTTGTCCAAAAAAACAAGGGATGGCTGCTGCCCCCTGCAACCCACAGGGAACTCTGACCAACATCACTCATTCCTTAATGGAAAAACAACTTCTGAACCAGGTATTGCACAATCCCAGTATCACTACAACTCAAACATCACTCCCAGCATTCTTCAAAACTGACAGTCCAAGGAAAGCCAAGTGCCTCACAGGTTTTAAATTAAGGCAAAAGCTATTTTTTGATGAAAAGAGGGTGTTGCAGTCGTTGCTTAAATTCAAGAAGAGTCTCAAAACAAAAGAACCCACACAGAAGCTAATCTGATGTAATTCTGTCAACAGAACCTGCTAAGAAGCAAAGTAACTTTAAAAATTACCTTTTATATTCTAAAATACAAGTCCTTAATATCCTGCAGCAGGTTCCTGTGAGCTCAACACCCACTGACCCGGACACGAGACACCTCTTCCCCCTCCACAGTCACTGTCTCTGCTGGGTGTATTTCCTCTTCCTCCGGCACCCAAAGCAAACCTTCAGCTTTCCAGAATAAAGCACTGGAGATCCAGGTCCATGGATTTCTGTCCTTGCTACAGGAGGAATAAACACCTCCCCGGCTGAGGAGCAGGGCTGAAATCCAGGTGAGGCTTTCAAACAAAAGCTGCACTGAAACTCTGCAGTGCTCTCCTGGTGTCTCACTGCTTCCCTGAGTAAATCTCACCTGGCTAAGCCAAACCTGGAACTTCAGGGGGCATGAAAACAAAACCTCCTCGTTTCCTGGCGCAGGGAGGTTTGGAAAGGAAATGTCAGACAGACTGGAAGCAAATCCAGGGTTAGTTTGGGGTGATACAATTTCTTTACCTTCCAAAGAACTAATCCCATAAAAAATGTGAAGGTACAGAATCAAGCTGCATATTCTGAACATATACAAATATACACTGGCATATACGCTCAAAATCAGTCCCCCTCTTCCCTTATCCAAAGGCCCACTTCACACAAGCTCCCGAAAAACCAGGGGGATCTGTGCTCACATGGAGCAACATTTGCTTTCTACGGCATTTAACAAGTCTTCGACGAGAGCAAACACGTAATTCTTTATTAAACAATCAAAGACAACAAAAGCAAGTTTCTGTTGTCCCATCGTATTATCCTGCTAATCCTCTTTGGATGGCAACCAAAAGCCCCCGAAATGCCAAGCTGGGGAAGTGTCTTTCCAAGCAGTGGTCGCCTCTGGCTCTTTGGCTGCGCCTTCAGTCGGTTGCTTTGGCAGACGGGAGCAACGACAAATTCCCAGCATCCAGGGCTATCCCTGACTGCTTTATTTTACTGAAAGGGCACTTTCATTGTAATAAACCCATTTCTCCTGCTCTGGAAGGGGCAGGTGGGTTACTGCTCCTGCATTCCAGACTCAACAAGCGCAGCTTTCGACTCCATCTACTGCTCATGCCGAGCTTGGACTGGAGCCGGCGTCAGCAGGTACTTGAACACCAGACCCCAGCGGGCTGTTTCAACAGGAACTCTGATGCATTATTTCCTCCAATACTTCTCCAAAAACAAGTAAACACATCCTGCATCTTTCCCCAGCTACTGCTTATGCAGGAAATGTAAATGGGATGCAAGCAGGCAGCCACGTGGCACTTAAAACCATAGATATAAACCATGCATGTATCAATTTGGATATTGATACCATTTTATATCAATAGCACAGAGCAAAGATTACCACTTGATGATCTCTGCGGTGTTTTCCAAGCCAAACAATTCTCTGCTTCCATCTACACACAGCACAGAAGTAGAATGACATTAGAAAGTGCGGTGTTAATTAGTTGCAAAATTAACTGCTCGTGGTGGGGACACAGAGTTATTCAGGGTATCTCATCAGACTGGGGGCTGCCAAGGGATATTACAATTAATTAGACTCCAATTGGGTAAGAAATGGAGCACCAAGAGGAGGGAAAGCGGACAGGACAGAGCCAAACTTTCCTGCAAGAATCAAATTATAGCAACAAGTGTGTGCACACCATTAGTGGGTACCCGGAAATCCCACCAGGAGCCTCCCTGAAAGCCACGATTCCTGGTGTAACTTCCAAGGGGTGTGGGAGCACAATTGTCCCCCTTACCCTACCAACGGGATTAAGTCCCTCTGCTCTTCTTTTCTGAAGCTGGAAATGCTGTGGCAGAAGATTCAATTAGAAGCACTACAAAGCAGTGTTATACTTTGCTGACTCGTCCAGTCACAAGGAATAAAACGCTGATTTTTTTACACTTAAAATAGATATTAAAAAAAATAATTAAGGAATTTGATTTCAAACAATTAAAGAAACAAATGCACTAAAGAATCAGAAATAAAAAATATTTTCTCTAAGGATTAAAGGGTCCCCAAAATTACTGTTTAGTTGTTACTGGGCAGAGTTTTAACAATTCCCTTTCAACTCAGGATATTCCATGATTCCATGAAGTCTCACGGAAAGTCATGGTGCAGCCATCTCAATTTTCCAGACGTGTTCATCACTTCCGGAATTAAATTTAAGATATTAGTTATAGATCAAGTTATCTATATATAATTGCAATTCCCTCTGTGCTGTGTCCAGTTCCGGGCCGCTCAGGACAGGAAGGACATGGAGGGGCTGGAGCGTGTCCAGGGCAGGGAATGGAGCTGGGAAGGGGCTGGAGCCCCAGGAGCGGCTGAGGGAGCTGGGAAAGGGCTCAGGCTGGAGCAGAGGAGGCTCAGGGGGAACCTTGTGGCTCTGCACAGCTCCTGACAGGAGGGGGCAGCCGGGGGGGTCGGGCTCTGCTGCCAGGGAACAGGGACAGGAGGAGAGGGAACGGCCTCAGGCTGGGCCAGGGCAGGTTTAGGAGGTTTAGGTTGGATATTGGGAAAATTCCCTCACTGCAAGGGTCGTTAAACATTGGCAGGGGCTGCCCAGGGAGGTCTGGAGTGCCCATCCCTGGAGGTGTCCAAGGAATTCCCGGATGTGGCACTCAGTGCTCTGGGCTGGGGACAAGGTGGGTACAGCTTGGACTCCATGGGCTGGGAGGGCTTTTCCAGCCTCAGGGTTTCTGGGATTTGAGGATCTACTCCTTAAAAACCATCGAGGTGCTTGCTATGAAAGTGTGTTTACACTTTGGCAGAACAGGTTGTACTTTGAGGCACAGAGAAATACAACATTAACTGCCCAAATCAGCACCTGATGTACATGCACACACACAGAGAGACTGGAGCGCTCAGCTCTTACAGGCTCAGCTTGGATGTAAATACATGGGAACTACCCCAGCACAAGGAAAATAGATGAAATTTTAATCAAATGAGCCTCATATCAGGTTCAGGGGAACTGAAAATGGCCAAAAATGAAAAAAAAAAACAGCAGAAGAATGACTTTAATATTGGGTAGCATTTCAAGTTTTTATCACCTAAATCCACAAAATTCCTGATCTGCTCCTGCTTGTCTTTTCTGCAGAGCTGGAGTCAGGACCAGCTAAATAAAAGATAATGCAACTAGGCATAACACAATAAAAGATATTACCTTCCCAATGCATTATTGCTGCCAATTATAAGAATCACTTCAACTTAATTTCAAAGGCACAATCACCCTCAACTGTAACAGTCTCTTTTTTAAATTTCAAACAGTATTACATTAAGGCAATAACTCACCTTCCAGCTATAATATCAGTCTCCCTTATTGCAAAAATACATTTCATAAATACTTCTCATCGACAAGTCAAGCTAATTCAGGTTAATTTTATTGTATTTTGGTGCTATCTCACATTTGTGTGCAATTACCTTTATCATTTTATTGCCGTGCCAGAAAGTAATCAGAACAATTATTTGAAAAAGGAGGGGTATAAATTCTAAATCACACTTGCTGGCATTTTTGATAAAATAGCAGCTTTATCTCAGGAAGTGGCAGGGACATGGGATAAATCATGCATCAGTCAAGTGTAGCTGACCCCCAAGTGCATTGCACAATATCAGGAGTGCTTCAAAAGAAACTTTCCTATATAATCCATCATTCTTTATAATACCAAAATAGCTCTACCTGAAGAGTAGGAGCTGGAGAATAATAACAAAATAAATCTAAGCAATATGAACAAAACCATTAATAGTGCTCCTTAAGCTGAAGGAGAGTCAGGAATCTGAGTTGTGTGTGAGGGAAGAATTTCACTGAAATTTTTGAAGTGAGCAGAGCAGCAAAGCACGTATTAGGAATTCACTGAAAAAACAAAACGCAGGAAAATAAATACACACAAAAGAGGTGTTGAAAAGACATAAAAATACAAGACTATAGTCTTGGCACACACACATCTGGATTTTCCTATAGTTTTCCATCTCTGCTCAATTCACAACAGGGGTTTCACTTTTAACACAGCAAAGCTTTGGGGCTGGTACAAGAATCTATTTACTACGTTCGGATCTAATAACTACAAACAATCCAGAGAGGAACAGAAGGACATTTAGAATTTTCTAGTGAAATATAAAAATTGCCAGGTTGTCATTAGAACACCAAAACCCCCCAAAATTCCTAAATATGGAGATATCCTGAGGTCTGGGCACCAAGAGCCCAGGCACCTTGCAGCTTCTCCCACTCAAATCCGACACACATCTCTGGTCACTGCAACAGAATCAGGGATGGAGTGGGAGCCACAGACAGCGATTATGGAAAATTCCCACGTCTGCCTGCTTTCCCAAAGCATTTCTCGGCAACCTGCTTAAAAACTGTTCAGCACATTCCATGGGTGATAATTGATTCGTGCACAGCCCACGGGCAGGCACACGCTGGGTGTCACAGCAGCGTGGGGCTGTGCTCAGAGTCACACTGCAAACTGATCACACACTGCAAACAGCCCCAAAATCACCAATTACATCCACACATAAATATTTAATATGCATCCAGAGCGGAGGGAAGTGTCTGCAGAGGCCCCTCAGTGGAGTTTGAGTGTTTTACCTCAAACCTTCTGTCTTCCCACATATCAAAAGGGGAAAACTCCCCTAACAGCTCAAGCTGCACCTTTCAACTCCACGTGAGAGTGGGGGAAATGAAAAGGTTAGATAATAAATTATTAGTTTCATGTCACTTGGCAGCTATATCACACCTAGCTTGGAATGAGAGGCAACCAGGGATTCTTCCTACCAAGTATTTCTCTGCTGGAAGGTGTTTGCAACTGGAAGATGCATAAATGCAACTAAAGAGATGATTGTTCAAAAGAAAAAAGTGAAGCAAGGATTTATTTACCCGGATTTCTTCCTCGACCATTCAGTTTTAAAAAACAAAACCGAATTTCTTTTGTAGAAATGAGGTAAACAACACAAAGCAGCAAAAGACTCCTTTTCTAAGGCACACGACATTATGTAAAGCAGATTAAAACCACCAGAGATGCCACTATTAAGACATTTAGCGCAGTGATAGAAGTTGCCAACAGGAATAGTTAGGAATGCAGGTGTGATTGTACCAGAAATGTTTTCCTAGAGGAGCATCACTAATGTTGCAAAAATACATATTCCACACAAAAAAATGCATTTGTGTCTTCAAAGCTCATTTCAGCTATTTCAGGGCGAGAGTTACAGACCAAAAATGCGTTGATGCCCTTCTTTCAGCAGCGTAAATTGTCTGAATATTTGGATAAACATGCACATTTCCTTATTTCCCTATAAAGTCACCGACCTACGCTTACACCACTGAAGCATCAAGCCTCAGAATTAAGCCTGTTTTTCAGGGAGGTGTTTATTATTAGGGAATGGAAACAGCAGCAGAACTGAGCAAGTAGCTTTGTCCTGTTATTTATGCTCTGTGGCAGATGGATACGTGCTGGGGAAAGGTCCACTGATGCCTGTTACCGACCATGACAGAGCTACAGAGATTTACAATGCAGCATCAATCTTGTCAACTGGATTCCTAATCCTGACTGCTGGGCACTGGGGAAAAAACAAACTACGTTACGTGAACTCTTTTGTAATGCTGGACGTCCAGTGGACACCTCCATGCGAAGGGATTTCACTGGAAACTTACTTTGGGAACGAGCCTCGATGCCATCATGCAAAAAAAAAAGGTCGCACCTGTAAGGAGAAAAAAAAAAATTCCCGGTTAGATTTATTAAATCTGAATTCCACAGGAAGAACTGAATATCCATAGGATCACTTCTTCTACAGCCACCCCTGTTATCGGTTTTCAAATGAGCTCTAAGTTTCAGTACACAGGATTTCCAAAGGGAGTTTGGCATTTTACAAACAACATGGAATTTTAATGTTAAGTCACCCACTTGTCATGAGTCAAACAAAAAAAATCAACAGATGGCACACTGAAGAGTTCTTCCACAACAAGCACTGCACTACTCTGATATTTAGAATAAGAATGCCTCGAAAGATAAAAGTATTAATTGAATAATTTTTTACAGGCTGTCATGTACTTCTAAGTGACTGAGTAAAATAAAGAGCCTTTTGTAATTTAGGAAATGCCACATTTTAAGGCATGAAAGTGATTTTAAAGCAAGTGATTATGATATATTCTGGGTTTAAAAGTACAGATTTCACACCACTGAGTACCTAAAACATTTTAACTTCAATTATTATAATTCTAGCCTTTAACATTTTTTATATAATTAAGAAATACAACTTGTTCCTCTCTCCTCTCCCCTTGGAAATAAAGCATATTTCCTATTTCTTTGGCATTTAGCTCCCCCCTCTTTAGTATTTTTTTCAGTGCCACTTAGCCGAGATCACTCTGTCTTTGAAAGATGTGGTACAAACACCGTATTTTTTCTAAAATCAGGGAGATTATGGGCCAAAGCTCAGCTTCAGAATCCTGACTCACGGCCAGCCTCAACGGGAGCTGCTCCATTTAAATCAGGGCGCTCGCTACTCCATGGGCAGGAATAACTGTATGCACTTCAGGAACGATAAATCTCTTAGAAATGAAACGGTACCAACATCCCAGGCTCTCCAAGACCTCTCCAACACACCAAGCTTTGAAGTCCAAGGCACTGACAGAACACACAGCCACTTCCCGACCACTTAAAAGCAAATTTAATCTTAATACCGCATCTTAAATTAGTTTCAGTGTTTAAAACTAAGGTGAATAATTAGTATTTTAACTATAGTAACCAGGCAGGCATTGCAAAGAGAACTCACGGCATTTTTAAATGCAGGTCAGGCAGATGAGCAATCTAATAATATTACTTAAAATACCTGTGATAGAGCTAAAAATAAAACAGCAATTTATTTCTATCGTCAGTTCCGAGCTCTGTCTTTCAAAGCACCCAGCAATGCTCCGTTTTTTTAGATTTTCCTGAAGAGCAAAGCTGAAATTTTTGACTCAATAATCAGATTTACCCAGAAGCTCATTTCAAGTGCCGGTTGAGCTCCATCTGCTCACCCAACAAGGCCTTCCTCGGATGACCAGAATTTGGGCAAATCCAGTAATGTGCAAACCATGGTGGTTGGAAGAGCTATGACCTGAAGCCAGATTGGGGAAAACCACACAAAACCCTTGGAAAGTCCAAGGGTAAAGGTAAAGGTAAAGAAAAGCCAATGGTGACATCAAAAATAGATCCTTGAAGGGCAGGAAATTCTTCAGCCGTGTTTTGCTGATGATCTAGAACAGAAGTCCTTGGGCTTTGAGATACTTCCCTGCTCTTTTCCCCACAGGACTGCAGCCTGACGAGTACATGAGACAGCAGTAAGAACTTAAGATTAATAAAAAGTAATTTTTTCTCAGTTCATCAACTTTTAAAGACTAAAGGAAGATTCTCCTTGAAGGATAAGTCCTCAGGATCCTCAACAGAACACTCTGGTTCAGCACTAAAATTAAAAACCAGCCATTACATCGAGTGACTGTACGAACAAAATTCCGTATGAAAACATTTAAAGTACATTAGATTTTTGGTCAAGATGAAAGCTTGGGGGGAAAAAAAAAAAAAAAAAAATCCAGCAATCTATTCTAATTGGGTTCCCATGGTAACTGTACAATTGGGTTTTTCAGTATAACATCCCAAAGGCCCAATGCACACTTGTAAAATATACTTCAAACAGCCGGAATTGTTTTTACATTACAGCACTCCCAGGAAGATCAATTACTATACATCCCCACCCTAACTATTAGTGGCAGGAGATGTTAACACTATTGGCCATATTAACATAAGTCATGTAAAAAACCCCACATATCACCATCATTATATAAAACTAATTACACACTTCAGATTCATCAAACACGTTCCGAGTAATAAACCAATACCGGTCTTGTCACCAGATCATGTTTACTGAACGTAAGAAATCAACCCCAAATATATGCCAAACCGTTTTTGCTTCTCATATTGATCCCAAGGATAAACAGAATCAATCATTAATAATTACATTATCAGATGACCCAGAGGGTTAATCATATTCTTAGAAAGTCTCGCTTATGGAATCAAATATAATGGCACAAGAAGGCAACTGAAAAGCATTTGAATCCAGGGCCAGGTGCATTAAAAATAATGTAAAATAAGGTACATTAAATTCATGCAATCAGTGAAAATAGTACTATTGGTGTGTTTTAAAAAAATAATAGAACAAGTATTTTTTACTTCCCTGTGAGGAAGGATGCGAGGCCCTGGCACAGGGTGCCCAGAGAAGCTGTGGCTGTCCCTGGATCCCTGGCAGTGCCCAAGGCCAGGCTGGACAGGGCTTGGAACAACCTGGGACAGTGGGAGGTGAGGGAATAGATGGTCTTTAAGTTCCTTCCAACCCAAACCATTCTAGGATTCTGTGATTTATTTTAAAAGTTTGTTTCAGATGAAGTACTTTGCCTTGTTGGGTCTCATTTTCACTTTCCTAAATCACAACCCTGGCCATAGACTCAGATTTTACTTCCATCTCACTGCCTAAACCTCAAAGTCAAAAGGAAATGATGATCCAGGCCCATTACTCTGGATTCAAAACCAATTAATTCCTTTATATTCCAGGAAAAAAAGCCACCAGAAACCCCAAAACCAACAACTGCGGCCAGCTTGAATAAACTCCATCAACCAGCAATCTTCGTATTTCATGAAATCAGCCAAGAACAAGAGGTATTTCTGGTGTCAACAGGAGACCGTGCAAGGGATTTCCCTTTTCCATCACCCTTCCCACTAAATCACATCTGTTCATCCTGAAATCCAGCAGAGCCCAGTGAAGGGAATATGAAGTTGTGGGAATTGTTTCTCCAGGACACGGGTGACAGTAGAAGTGTCCTGTCACCACCACCAGCCCGCAGCTGCCAAAGCAGGCTCGTGCCGCCAGATGCCGAACATCCATCTGCTGGATTGATGATGTGAGACAGAAAAACTAATCTTTTAACAGGGCCTTAAGTATACTTTAGGTGTTTATTAAAAAGTGTAACTAATTAACAGACCTTCTGCACACTTGAATGTACAAACAAGCCAAGATAACAGCGTTGTTTGCCTTGTGCTGACTGATCTAAAGCACTCAGATAATTTCAGTATTCCTGATGATGATTATGCAGCAGCAGCATTGACGAGACAGCACTAATTCTTGCTATCAGCTAATGCAGGGTTACCTGGAGGGACTTAAATCTGCACGTGGAGCATGGAGATGGCAGGATTCAGACAACAAAACAACTCTGACTCCAGTGGGCTGTGCTAATGTATATGTATATTAAAACACCGGTTTCATTAATCTGCACTAAAAGGTGGCATTTGTGTAAAAACGAAAAGCTAAAATGCACCCCTCAGACCAAAACTCCAATTATTCTTTATTCCCCTCTGCCAGGCTGCTCAAGACTCCAGGCCCTTGGTCAATGCTACTGCTTTAATATTTAACTCCCATTTCATTCAATAAACAGAGAAGTCATAACCTTTGTTTCAATGAACTCCCCTCTTCTTTGCAATTAAAGGTGACTTGTTCAGGTAGTTTTAATCACCTTCAGAACCTCTGCTGCATCGGAGAGAATTTCAGCGGCATGTCCAAGCTTTCCAAGTGATTGGAAAAGATACCAGAAATTATCTATGTCATTTAATTTGGCCACATATAAACAGAGACTCCTGACAGCCATCAGGACACGGCACTTTAGCTCTGCTGATATGAAATAGTAAATAAGGAAGCAACTCACAAAAGGATTACTAAAAAGCATCAGAATAGTGACATATTCCAAACAACTTTTACAATTACTCCACTTCATTAAAATCCAAACCCACACAAGCTTTATTGACGTTCAAATACATTTTAAGCAGCTACCTGGACCACAGGCAGCTCAGTGTTAAAACTACATTTTGCATTTATGATAAATACTTCAACACAGGTTTGGTTTCATAGCTTGGTTGTTCCTCCAGCTCTGTGTTAACTTCACGCTGGCCCAAACACACCCGTGCCGGGCGGATATGTCAGAAATACAGGTGACTAAATTTAATAGGGCTTTTTTCTTTCATCAGGAGTATTTTATCCATTATACCTTCAGATAAATTAGCATCACTACCAGCCAGTAACATTACCAGCCATCGGCAGACGGAGAAAATTCAGGTCTGGAATTCTGCTGTGAGGACATCAAACCGTTCACTTTTTAATTACAGCATTAATGAAGTTAAAACTCCCAAACCCACCCCAAACACACACTGAAACATGTCACTACCTACAAGATTCCAAACCTCCCGAAATTAAAACTTTATCCTCCATTTTCCCATTAGTTACATTCTCCTCACCGGTCCAGATATCTTATGAACACTGGGTAAACGAGAGAATTGCACAATCCTTCAATAAAATAAACGTATTTTCAACTCCTGTCCAGATGACTCAAGTTGTCAGTAAAAACTGCCACCAGCGCTGTGCTTGCAGAAAAATGTCCATAAATGCATTATTGCGACTGGCAGATCGATGTCCATAATAAAAACAAATAGAGTTAACAAGTGCTGGCTCCTCCGAGTTATGCCACGGCTGGGATGTGTTTCCAGCTTCCCTGACAACTTCTGGGAACGAGCAGCACAGTGAGAGGCACCTGCTGACTGCTCCAGCACGGCAATCAGGGAGCATCCTAATGCAGGACATCTCCACGTATTAGAGGGGATATTAGTGCCTTCAGCATGGATTTAGAAGTTTCACGTATTTGGAATTTGACATGAGAACAGAGCCTCTGCTTGACAACTGAACCACCTCCCCCTCACCATACTGGGAAGGAATTGTTCCCTGGGAGGGTGGGCAGGCCCTGGCCCAGGGTGCCCAGAGCAGCTGTGGCTGCCCCTGGATCCCTGGCAGTGCCCAAGGCCAGGCTGGACAGGGCTGGGAGCGGCCTGGGACAGTGGAAGGTGTCCCTGCCCACGGCAGGGGTGGCACTGGATGGGCTTTGAGGTCCCTTCCAACCAAACCGTTCTCTGATATCGTTCTATGAAATACAAAATGAGAGATGTTACAACTACCACAAAGAACAACATTTAGAAAGCAAAAAGGCTTTTCCTTTCAGAAATTAAGTGTAATTTAGGTCAGCTGTGTCCCAGGCAGAACAGCCGACTGCTCTGGAGGCTGCTGTTAGACACCCCAAACACATCTCCAGCTCCAGTTAGTTCCCATTAAACTCCTACAGCACCAACACCTGAAGGACTATCCTGCTGAAACCACCTTGCAGCCATCGCAGGTCAGGATGTCACCACAGGAGGACAAGGCTGACAGGGAATTATGCCCTGCCAGGCCATCAATTAAGACCTGAGGGTTAATTCATAAGCATTAGCTGTTCTCTCTCCTCCAAAACCCTAATTGTATGGGAATAAAAACTACAAGAACAGCCATCCACGCCTTTGACATGTTCTCCTTTGGATTTTAGGCTGCTTGTTCTGGGTGTTTCCCTGTCACCAGTCAGTTTAACCAGAATTGCTCAGGTGTAGCCTTTGCACCTTACCCACACTTCCCAGAACAAATTTGCTCCTTTTCCTGCACAAATCCTTAGCTCAGCCATTCAGGGCGACCCCAGGAACCCTCCCAAAGGGCAGGAGCTTCTCCTCCAGGCTCTGATCCCCTCAGTGATGCCTTTAACTGATCCTCCACACACGTGAAGCATTAACCAGTGGTGACAAGTTAATTACAGAGTTATCAAGAGGTAAAGTAGCCACGGCAACACAAGTTGCACTCTAACTACCACAGTTTCCTATAGAGCTTCTGTTCAGTTGCTGGTGTAATTGCTGTAATTAACTTGTCATGGGCCGGAATGCAGATAGGAATTGCTAAAGCCACCTCCCAAGCTCACACAGCCACATCTTTTTCCTGCTGCAACTTGAAGCTTTTGGTAGAACTGCTCACATTCGGAACGGTTCTGTTTGAAAACAAAGCAAACAAGACTTTTACTATGAAAAAATTCCTTCACAGACTGACAACTTTCACAAGAAAATTATGATTTTAGAAGTTTCCTGCACTGAAGGGGTGGGTTTTGCCCCAGAAAGAAGAAGCCCACACCCCCAGTTTTGGTCCCCAATGCACCAAGGAGACAGGCAGTGCTTGAAGGCCAAAACCTTCAGGTTCACAAAGGAACTCTGTCATTTCAACTGACCCCTCCAGATGATGCCCCTTGTGCAGAGCAAGCACAAGCCGACACAAAAAGCAGTTGAGAAATGACTGCCCCAGCATCAGTGTAATGCTCCAGTATATAAAACTGAGATTTTTCAAAGTGACGAACCACAGAGACTGCACCTTACCATTCAGTAAGTGCTCCACTCTGCAAAAATAAGATACACGCCACCAAAAACAAGGTTTATTTGGGAGGTGCAAATAAATTAAATAGTTCTTTACATTTACTGTGCTTTAAAAGCTGCATGCAGTTACAATATTGTAATTATTTTAGAACATCTGCAGAGCTTGGCTTCTATATCAGTGACAAAAGAGTATTTTCACCTTAATACTAATTCTCAATGTATTACAGAGTGGGTCAGGCTGGGAGGGACAACAGCGGCTGATGCGGTCCCACCCCCTGCTCCAGCAGGGTGGTCTCTACGCACATGGCACAGGACCGTGCCCACGTGGTTCTGGAATATTCCCAGTAAGGGAGACTCCAGAAAGCTTCTGGGCAATTATTCCGGTGCAGCTTCGCGCTCATCTGCTCAGAGCAGCGCTAGCAGCACCGCCACCCACCCACCCCGCACCGCCGCATCCTCTGCCCCGCGCGGGGCACGGGAACATCCCCGGGGCGGGCACTCCGCCCCTTCCCGGAGCAATTGCCGTGGTGCATTTTCACGGAAACCTGCTGTGACCCCAAGCCGCTGCCATCCCTCCCCGCCCTCCCAGCAGCATTCCAAGGAAAACCAACACATTTTGGGAGCCCGGGCTCGCCCGCAGCCCCGACCCCAGCGGGCTCTGCCGGCTCGGGGAGCGGAGGCCGAGCATCCCCCGGTTCCCACGCCGGGACCGCTCACTCCACAGCCCGCCTGCCCACCCTCCGGGCCGATCCCTGCATATCCCTGGCAGTCCCTGGAGCTCCGTGGCTGTCCCTGGCTGCCCCTGGATGCCCCCGGGCCCCGCGCACCTGCCCGCACCCGAACCTGGCCGCGGCCGCTCCGCACAGGCCGCACTGCCGGGGCGGGGCCGGGGCCGCCCGGAAGCCGGGGCCGGGCGGGGGAAGGGGAAGAGGCAGAGGCGGGCAGGTCCAGGAGCTCCGGGAGAGATCCGGGTAGAGCTATGCTCCTGCTCTCCGCTTCTATGGACGGAGAGAAAGGGGAGTCGCCCCTGATGGAGCCCGCCTGGGCTGCCCGGCTCGCGGCCAGCGGGGCTGGGTCGGGATACACGCGTGGGAAAACGCGGATTTCTGTAAAAATCCATCCCAAAACAGCGATCTGTGCGCACTGACACAGCCGGGGGTGTTCAAGTGGAGAAGAGGAGGCTCCAGGGACAGCTCACAGCCCCTTCCAGTGCCTAAAGGGGCTCTAGGAGAGCTGGAGAGGGACTGGGCACAAGGGATGCAATGACAGAAAAAGGGGGAACAGTTTTAAACTGGAAGTGGGGAGATTTAGATGGGATATTGGGGAAGGAATTCCTCCCTGTGTGGGTGGTGAGGCCCTGGCACAGGGTGTCCGGAGAAGCTGTGGCTGCCCCTGGGTCCCTGGCAGTGCCCAAGGCCAGGCTGGACAGGGCTTGGAGCAGCTTGGGACAGTGGAAGGTGTCCCTGCCATGGCAGGGGTGGCTCTGGATGTGCTTTGAGGTCCCTTCCCACCCAAGCCATTCTGGGAGTCTGGGATTTGCAAAGTTATGGGTAAGGGTGGGGACAGGGAATTAGAGCTGAGTTTGCAGAAAGAGAAGCATTTGGCAAATACAATTCGTAAAAGAGGAGACATTGAGAAGAGAAGGAGTGAAATGCCAGAGGAAAGCGAAGTTACAGTGAGGTTTATTTGAGGTAATAAAACCAAAAGAACAGGAGATGAAATGCCAGTAAAGTTTGAAGCAAGAAATCACTAATTTTCAAGCTGGAGAATCTTTCGGTCTCAATCTGGGTTACATCAGCAAAAATTTTATGAGTTTTTCTATGTGACTCAAACGATCAAAAATGGAGGAATCCATGTGGGAAAGATGAGGACAATATTTAAAGAGTCATTGCAGAATTCTGGAAATCCTTTTTTTAATAGGGAAAATATGTAAATAAATACAAGATTAGCAGTACTGAGGTAGTGCCTATGTGTTAAATCTGATTTAAAAAAAAAAGTATAAAATAAATATAAAATATGGTCTAAGGTGCAGAAGGCTCCCCAATACAGTTGAAAATAGTTGTACTGGAGCAACTGACATTTTTCTGATGAGGAAATGAAGCTTTTCCCTAGTTCTAGGGAAGCTTGGTTTAATGGTCAATTAAAAGGTGCTGCCACTTCAGGCAATGGCTTATGTGAGGTTAATCTCATGTCTGAATAAAAAATCACAAGCTCTGTACTGGATGGGATACCCTAAAAATAGTTATTCTAAACTGGCCGGAATATTCTTGCCGTCCTGATATCCTTGTCAGAAAAGTAGCCAGTTCCTGAAACTTTATTATAACTGGAAACCTCCCCAAAATACATATTAATCTTCTCTGCCTCCTCTCCCAAGGTGATCTCCCTATTGCCTGGAGCATGAAAATTGATTATCTTTAATATGATTTTAGCTTGCATTATAACAGGCTTGAATGGGGAATGTAAAATATCCAGGCTTTCTCAAGTCCTACCATCTTGGGCTTTGGCGGTGGATCCACAAGTGGTGTGTTTGCACTACAAAGGAAAGTTTCTCCGTGCTGTTTCAAACTTTGCTGCATTGGAACTTGATTAAGTGTCACGTATTGCTGTTTATAAATGAGGTAAAAAAGGTGCTCCTGACCAGTGTTCGCTCTGCCCTCAGAATTATGAACATCTTATTCAAATCTCTGACCCTCCTGCTGGCCAGATTTGGATCTTTGTTACTTCAAGTATGGTTTCGACCACTGAACTTTTGGGTTTCCTGTCCTTTAACAGTGAGGGACTGTCCCCTGTTAGATGTGTCTGATTTTCTCCCTAGGAGAATTCCAGCATTCAGGGATGACACATCCAGTCTAGTTCACTAATGCTAAAGCTTATGACAGAATTTGCATAACATTGATTCTGTAAGAAGGTACAAAATATTAAAATGTTTTTTGGTCATGTCCAATATTTTTGTTTTTCATTCAAGGCATTTTCTCTCTTTTAATTTTATTTAAGTCTGCTGCTTATAAGACATTGCCTTTCCTTTCAGTTCTTAACTTTATTTGTTATAAATTGCTCATTTAGTGTGGCAGTTTCAGGGACAGGGTGGTATTTTCCCAGGACTGGAACATCTGTCTGTAGTTGTGTTCCAGCACCAGCATATGACTTTGCATCCAAGCAAACCAAGGCTTAAACCAACACATGAACTTTGCAGTCAAAGATTGTGATGGGGTGGGATGAAAAACTGGAAAGGAGGGTTTTTATTAAATGCCTTGGGATATGAATTCGCGAATATTTCGGCCTGGATTAAATTCCTTGTTAAGGACTAACCTCTGGAAGCGTCTCCTTTCTGCAACATCTGCTGTGGAGGAGAGACTTGGGCACTGGAGCTGGAAGGACCCTCTCGCCAGGCAGAGAGACAAACAGATGGAGCTCAGGGAAGATGCAGGATTGAAAATCACTGTGATTTGGACCTCACTTGTAGATCCTTAATTTCCCCCCAGAGAAAACTGTCAGATTGGAGCAGAGGCATTCAAATACTTCTGCCTTTGTGTGTGTGTGCTGCATTGAGTCAGAATCTGGCCTGGAGCACTTCCTCTGCTCCTCCGGCCTCTCCTCAGCTGCAAAGAGCCCCAGCAATGTCACCTGGTGTGAGTTCACTTCAACCAGTAAATAAGGCGTGCCTTTCACGTCTAGAATCACCAGGACAAATTA
>VZRN01003569.1:302264-318706 GCA_013397935.1 Dasyornis broadbenti | reverse complement strand
TAAAAAAAAAAAAAAAAAAAACAACAGGCTGGAAGAACCCAGAAACTGTGATTTTGTATGCCAAGATGCTCCTGTTTTCTCAACAGCAGGGATGCGTCCTGCAAATTTAAATCTGGAAATATTCCTGTCCATGCAGAGCTGGCTGTTTGATCTGGGCACATTATGTGCTTTAATTGGCCTTGAAGGAGAGTGAAAACACTGTAAGTCTGATTTCTTAGCAGGTTTTTAATAATAAAAGTAATCTCTAGCACCAGACTTTTGTTTGCAGCATATTGGGAGCTTGTCCCTGTGTTTTAGTTGATGGGAAATGCTGGGAAGACCCAGAGTCACTGGGAAGCACCGGGATCTGGAGCTTGATGGGTATATGAGGGCAAGGAATTAAATTTTGTTGGCTTGGGTTGTGATCTGTAAGAAAAGAGGTCCAAGGGTTGTTCTGAAGATGTGTCATTTTCTGGGGCTCACCCGTCACTCTGGGTCGGAGCAGTTGGGAGATTTCAAATCCCCGTAATTCTTTAAACTCAAGGGAATTCAGATAAAAACCTGTGCCTTTTAAATTGCCATCGTCTTTGAAATACTTTGTAACCCTCACTAATAAATCTTTTTCTCTCCCTCTTCCCCCAAAATATTCTCCAGCCTTGTTTGATACCACTTTTAATGTGGAAGCATGGAGTCATCTCCATTGAAAAAACTAAGAGTAGAGCAGGAGTCGGGATATATTGAGCAGGAATACAAGTGGTTCCTGTGCTGGGAGAGGAAGGAAATTGGGTGGTTCGAGGTGTAGAATTACTGTTAAGTTAAGAAAATGTATTTTAGTAGGCAAAGCATTTTCAGTACTTACGAAGAAGCTTGGGATTGGGAGAAATATGATTTCCTGTAATCAAGGTGCTGGGAGTTGTTTGCCAGCCACTAATGCCTTCAGGGAAATCTCGTAGCAAAGCGTGTAAATGAAAGGGATATTAGCAGAGATTGGCTTCATTTTCTTTAGGGCAAAACTGTAAAAAGTTATGGTGTTTCATATGCCCTACTTCAGGTGCTTTAGTTATCTCCTGGCTGCTCTATTCCAGAAGTTGTTGGCAAATGTTTTGACAATATTGGTGAAACTCACCGGTATAAATTTTATCTATTGTGCTACAGAGAAATTTGTGTGGTAAAAAGGCTTATAAATGTTAAATAAGAGGAATTTTGGGTCAATAAGACCACTGATAAATCTCCTGTTAAATTAAGTGTGCCTGGAGTCCTATATTTAGTGCAGCTATTGCCAAATTCCAGCAAGGCTCAAGCATTTCCAATAATTATTACAGCAAAATTTACAGCATATGTTTTTTTCCTATTGACATATTAAGCATATTTGCTGGAGAACACATCCTTCAAGGGACTGGGTTATTGTAGCCTGGGTAGAGTTGTGCCCAAGCTCGTAATCATTGTCAATTATCTGAGAAATCACAGAATCATTGAGGGGCTTGAGTTGGGAGGGACCTCAAAGCCCATCCAGTGCCACCCCTGCCATGGCAGGGACACCTTCCCCTGTCCCAGGCTGCTCCCAGCCCTGTCCAGCCTGGCCTTGGGCACTGCCAGGGATCCAGGGGCAGCCACAGCTTCTCCGGGCACCCTGGGCCAGGGCCTCCTCACCCTCACAGGGAAGAATTTCTTCTCAATATCCCATCTAACCCCGCCCTCCTTCAGCTTAAGGCCGTTCCCCCTTGTCCTATCACTACGTACCCTTGTGAAAATATTCCTAATAATTCTTTTTATTTTGGATGAGGGTTCCTCTCACCATTCCTCCCTGTGCCATGGGCAGGTGAGGTGCCAGCTGTGCCAGCACATTCACAGAGCTCACGGCATCGATTCCTTGGTAGGGACAGAGCTGTGTGTTTACTGGGAGGGACTGGAAACTAAAGCAGGTTAATTCCTTTTGGTCCCTCTCACCAAGCTGCGTGTACACGTGTGGAGTTGTGTGGAGTCACATATTGCATTCCAAGAATTGAATCCGCTTGGAGTTGGTCCTAATGTGCCTCTTGCACCGCAGGAAATGGATATTACGGTTGCTGGGTTGAAACGTGCGCTCAAATGCATTGGGAGTTTGATACTATTTTTCAAACTGCCAAATAGATAATGTCAGAACATTTCTGAAATGGGATCCTAACATCAAGATATACGGCACCAATCAGCTCACATCAGGCAAAGTACAGCGTAAAGCCGGGGATGGAGGAAACTACTACAGAATTTCCATTTTCATTCCCTGTGTCAACAGCTTTGTAACTTACCTAGTAGATTGTTTTATGTTTTCCAGACATATTCTCAGTAGACCACAAACACTACATTCAGCTCAGCCTTCAGAACCCAAAGAATTAGATATGCTGTAGTTTATGAAATGGATGTTTATGAAAGTATCCTTTGTTTGAATTGCTCGAAAACCCAACATGAATTCAAACTTTGACAGCGTAAGCAGAAAATAAGAGGGCCATAGTGATCTCCCAAATGTAGCCTTAACTATTGAGGTTCTCATATTGAAAATGCAATTTTCTGTCTCGATGTTTATGAATGTCTTCAAATTCCCTTTCATAATAGCCCCTTTTTGACAGGCCTTTTTCAACTCTGAAATATGAGAAGAAAGGTTGCTGCAGAGTGTAGAATATACCATTACAGGAGGTGCACCTCTGTCCCTCAAGCCAACCGCGCTCCTTCGGAAGTCAGCGATGATATATGCACGTGGAGGAGCTGGCAGAGCCCAAGATCCATTGCAGAGAAGCAGGATTCTTTTACTGAATCCCAGTCAGTTCAGATGCTAAAATACCCTGTGACACTTTAGGGAGCCTGGCTATGTAAAATGTATGAATTCCGTGTGATTTTATAAACTGGGTATAACTCCGGCCTCGCGGAATCTTCCGAGTGCTGGCAAACCTCATCACAGTTGCTGAAGAACAGTCAGAATTGTTTACATTGAATTACTCTCCACGGGTAGAAATGTGTGTTTTGTTTGGGAGGGGACCTACACTGAAGGAGTTCCGTTTCCTCTGGATCATCTCTGTGCAATTTTCACATTGTCCCGGTGCTTTTGGGAGAATCTGGTGGCAGCTGAGGGAAAGAGTCCCTCAGGATATTCGTCCTGGGCTGGATCCCCAGCAGCCTGGTTGAGGGAGGGGATTCTCTTTTCTGCAGGGCTGTGTCTGCCTTTGGGGTCTCCAGCACAAAAAATCCCCATTGGAATGAATCCAGAAGATGTCAGGAAGATGCTCCAAGGGCTGGAGCCCCTCTGCTCTGGAGCCAGGCTGGGAGAGCTGGGGCTGTTCGCCTGGGGAAGAGAAGGCTCCAGGGAAACCTCAGAGCCCCTGCCAGGGTCTAAAGGGGCTCCAGGAGAGCTGGAGAGGGACTGGGGACAAGGGATCAGAGGGACAGACCAAGGGGAAACGACCCTGAGCTGAAGAAGATCAGGTTTAAATTAGATATCATGAAGAAAGTCCATCTTCACTTCTTGTCTCAGTAACATTTTTACATAAATACAATGTGAACTGTGAGGGGAGTAGAATTTTGCAGTAATCTAAAATGAAAATAAAATTAAGTGAAATGAAAATGTTTATTTGCTTTTTTCCCCCCTTTTAAGTATCTTTATTTCATGAATTGTGTCATCACAGTGGTGGGATATATCCAGGGCTCCTGTCCCTCACACTGACCTTGACTTGGGTCTGGGTTCAGCTCCCCATTCAAACAGATATATAAATATATGAAGTGTTTTTTAAATGTAAAAATGGGTGACATTCACTTTGGCCATGCCTGTTGCCAGAGGGTGCTGATGTCCAGGCTGGGAGCAGAGGAGCACACTGGAGCCAGGTGCTGGGAAGTCCCCTGGCTGCGCTGTGCTGGACCTGGCTGTGGTCCCACGCCTCCTGGGAGCTGACATCCCTCCAAAATGCTCTTGAGGCCATAGTCCAGCAAATCCAGGTGGCAGGTGCACAGCTGGGCTGGGATGCTCCCCTGTGTCCATCGATGTAGGCAAATCTATTCCATGCTCAGCTTTCAGAGTCGGTTTAATAATAAACATTAAAATGCCAACGGACCTGCAATGCGGGGGAAAAGATGTCTGTGACATTAAGCACCTTCACATGAAATAATTCAAGTTAAGATGGAGCAGGTTTTAAGCATAAGGAGGTCCCTGGGTGGTGAAGGTGGAGATGCACACCTTGGAAAGGTCAGGCAGCTGCTGAAACTTCCGCGTGCTCCCACTTCTGACAAAACTGAGGTGGAGGCAAAGGCAGCTCCAGAGCCGGCCTGAGGAATAAGAGGGGAGCTGTGCCAGTCAGAGGAGGGGGAACATTTCTGTTTCTGATAGTGCCGTAAGGTGCCAGAAGTCAGGAGGAGGTGAACAAGTGCGTTGCTCCTGAATCTGCACATCTTGTTTAAAACTTCCCAAATTTCTCTGCTCTCAGGATGCTTGCTCTGAATTTCCATCATCCTCTGCCTGGTTCAGCTTTTTCTGGCCTTTATGGAAGCACAAGAGGAAAAGCAGCAGAGTTGAACCCGGTTTAATGGTTGAATAGTTTTATCCTGCTCTGGAACATGGAGCAGAGATCGTTTTCATTCGTTTATTGTTTCAGCACTGGGCAAATACAAATGTTTCTCTTGCATCCGAGGATATTTTTAATGCTGCTTTTTGATGTTGTTTTCTTTTGCTTGAAACTCCAAATGCATTCTTCCCAGAATTTCTAAGCTCGTTCTCCTAATTTTTTTAAGGGTATCCTGTCAGTTTTTAAATACAGGCTTTTCATGTTGCCAGTGGATTGCTTTGATCTGCAGATGAGAACTGACGAGACGCAGTTTCCTCAGTGCTGGGCTTTGCCAAGAGCTCCTAGTGCGGCCGTGATGGATCCGAAAATGGGGAAAACTCCTGACAGGACTTTCCAAAGCAAAATCTTTTCCCATTGTCTGAAAACAAAACCCCCAGAACAATTTGTGTGTGGTTTGGTGGGATGAAAGTGAGTGAAGGAAAAAGGAGCACGGTTTGATGAACGTCTTCTTTGTTTTATTTATGGAGTAATAGCTGGGAAGTAAAGTTCTATTCCTCTCTCTCCATGCCACATCTTGTATTATTAAGGGATCTGGCAAGGGAGGATCTGGCAGCACAGAGGGATAGGTGGGGGAAAAAAAACCTGCCCCTGAAGTGGTCTTTAAAAATTAATCCTGGAAAGGACAATATCCAGCGATGCTGCAGGACTGGAAAATAGTCCTGGCTGGATTGGAAGAGGTCCCCAATCCCTCTTCACCAGCTCCAGGGCCAGACCCGACTGCTCAGGGCTTCCCCTCAGTGGGTGTGGAAATCCCGGAGGATGAGGAAGGCTCAGCCTTCCCAGGGAGCCTGTCCTGTGGCTCGTCTGCCCTCCCAGGGAAGACATTTTTCCTGAAAATCCAGAGCTTTTGGTGCCTCTTGGAGCCTAAGTTCAGGAAACACATACCTCCCTTGGGGGGAAATGGGCTATTTTGGGCAATTCATTCCAAATTACCCAGTGGGTGGTTGGAAGAGGCAGCCCAAGATTATTCTCAAAAACACCACAGCTCCTTCCGATGCGGATGAGCGACTCTTTTTAGCTTAACTGCTACTTGAATTCTACGGCATATTCCAGGGAATAAGTAAATAAAACACCATTCATGCCATGGGATCAGCATACTAATTTATGGCCAGATCTGAAGCCTTTTCCCAAGGCAAAATACAATTAAAGCCAGGCAGAACTTGACCCGAGTGAGCACTTCAGCATTTGATCTGTGAATTTGACTTTTCTGCATTTTTATTATTTTTATACAGTAGTAAAAGTCTTTCTCCTGCTGGTGATTTTACATTGTGCTGGATATTGAATTCCTTGCAGCAAAGGCCTCACCTCTTGAAACCTAATCTTATATAGCGTGCTGTCTGAAGAACTTAATTCTTATTGGAATAACAAGTTTTAAAATATATATTTTTAAAGCATATCCATGACTTTTCTGTTAACCTGGTTCTAACAGCGATCCAGCAGGAACAGCGGAGGATGAAAAGCGAGGAACAGGCTGAGATCTAATCTGACCCAACTCATTGATTCCCTCCCTGACCTTGGGTAAGCCTTTTGACCCGCCTGGGCCTCAGTCAACTCAGCTGGAAAATTGGGTAAAGAGTGGAGCCTGTTAGAAAACCATCTTCAATTTGAACAAAGATTTCCCGGAGACCCAAAAAAAGGGAGTGTAGTCATTCCATACAGACATAATTGATTGTGCACTGCACAAGAATAACATCCTGAGCCGTGGGATACCATGGATGACATCTCATTCGTCCTGCTGTGGCTGGGTGGTCTCTGGGTCCACTTTTCCTGTCTCCAGAGCTGTATTTTCCCTTTCCTAGCGTTAGTCTGGCCATGGCTGCCCTTGGTGGGAATGTGGCTAAAATATTGCATGAGTCTGAGAAGGTGGTGGGCAGGAATTATTATTCCTGTTTGGATTGGAGTTACTGAAGTAAATTCTTGTCCCCTGGATTTAGCGTGACCTGGAGCGGCCTCAACTGCCACTGTGTCACTGGCACATACAAATGAAATCAGGGATTCACTCAGAATTCACAGAATCATGGAATGAATTGGTTTGGAAGGGACCTCAAAGCCCATCCAGTGCCACGGGCAGGGACACCTTCCACTGTCCCAGGCTGCTCCAAGCCCTGTCCAGCCTGGCCTTGGGCACTGCCAGGGATCCGGGGGCAGCCACAGCTTCTCTGGGCACCCTGTGCCAGGGCCTCACTGCTCTCTGAGGTTCTCCTGAGGCTTTCCAGAGGGTCCTGGCTCTCCCAAGCTGGATTTCCTGCCACCAGCCTGGCCCCAGCAATGCCTGTCATTACCAACGGGAAGGTTCAGCTGCAATCCCAACGTGAAGCCTCATGAATAATCTGGAGACAGGACCCATTTCCATCCAGGATCGATTGGCTTTGTCCAGACCTTCCCATCCCGAGTGGAGCCGCTCATCCCAGCCCGGTGCTGGAGCACCCCCAGGAGGGCTGGGAGCCGGGGGAGCGAGCCAAGGGCACTGCCATGGCGTGTGGCTCCCGGCACGCGGAGCTGGCGGCGGCTCCCGGCCGCGTGCGCGCGGCTCCCGCTCTCACGGATCTGGCACTGTTTGTCCTGGGCAAAGGCCAGCTCCTCCCGCCCGTGCCAGCATGTTCCAACCATCCCGGACTTGCTAATCTATTCTCCATGACCCAGGCTGGAAAAATGACCGTTTCCTTTCCCCAATTCCCACATCTGCTATTTGTTTTGCTCTCTTTGCCTTCCCCGAGATTTGGGAAGGAGTTCAGGAATGCGGAGCGCTATTCAAAGCCAGGCTGACCTCAGAGGCTGAGTGGCATTTCTCTGGCAAGGCCTGGAGGTAAATAGTGAAGGGGAAACGGGCATGTTTCTTCACTTCCACATGAGCATTTCTAGATGTTTTTCAATAAAAATAATGATTTTGCTTTAAAATGTTACCGAGAGTAGGAGGGACCTGGTATTTCCAGTGGAAACCAGTAAATCCTGCTCCGCCTGTTAATTGGCTGTCGTTATCCGTCCGTGAAATTGTTTAAACTTTAGCATTAATATTAGGTGCAAACACCTAAAAAAGTCACTCCTACCAGTCCAAATGAAATGACTATGTGAGAATGACATTTATGTTGGAATAAAATCATCACTGTGCCTCATATAACATAATATATCTATATATTTTGCATCACAAGAAAAAAAAAAAAAAAAGAAATTAAAAATCCCAGGCTCTGGTCTCTTTAAAAGTGCAGGCATGGAGAAATAAAAACTTTGCGAGAAAATATTCAGTACTTTTAATGGAATATTCTGAAAATGTGTGTTTCTTTTTGAAGGCATATTTAGTAAGGAAATTTTTTGAAAAACAGCACAAACAAAGCAGCAAAATGCAGTCAGAATTTGAAGAAAAACACAAATTATTTCAGTTTGAGAGGGACTGGATGATGTGCAAGGACCAAGAATCCACTCTGCTTTTTCCCCCTTCCTTTTTTTTTCCAAAGAGAGAAGGCCTTGATAGACCTCCCTAAATGCATTTCCCTGTGATCGCTTTTAACCGGAAATTAGTGATTGCAAATTTTTTTAGGCCTATATAGCTATATATGCATCCCTGAAATAAAAAACAATAAAAACAATCGCATCTTGGGAGAGATAAACTTGTTAAGGAAGATTAAAGGGAGATTTAACCAACAGAATTACTGTCCATGAAGATGCTTCCCTGCCTTTTTTGTAACAATTCCATGGAAATTTGGTGTTAAAATAGAAACTAGAGCTAAAACTGGGATCTAGGTCTACTGCTCTGTATTCCTCTGGGCTTACGAGGCTAAGCAGAAGTAGAGGAATTACCCACAAATATTTGGTGGGTTTTATATCAAGAGCCTAAAATAGCTGGGTACTTACGGAATTAAAGGGAAGGGAATTTTAAAAGAGCTGATTAAACTCGCTGCGATGCTGCTTTTTAGATTAATGGCCACGGCTGCAGAGCTGGATTTTTGTGACTTTGGAGACACGTGATCCTGCCAGGAATGAGAAGGTGATGGAGGACGGAGTGTCGGGGTTTGTGTGCTCTGCCCTGGCCAGTGACAAGTGGCACCTCCTGCCCTGTCCTCTGCTCTGAGGTGCCTCATTGTCGTCAGAAGCCCTCAGACAACTGTGAAAGCTTTCAGTTATTCATATTTAATCAGTTGTTATTACCCTCATGTTCCTTTTGCTTCTGGCCACATTTCCTCCCACCATCGAGCACCTTTGTTTAAGATTATTTCCCCCCAGATAGATCAGGTTGTATTTTTTCAGGTTCAGTGTCACTTGTCACCATTCGGTGACTCTGCTTTGACGGCCGAGGCCGTTCACTCCGGCTGTTGTGAGAGGAAAAGCGCCATGAGCTCACCCAGCTCCGGGGATGGCGCTGGCTCTGCTCCGGTGGCGCAGCCGTGGGGGGATCTTTGGGCAGCTCTTTGGATCTGAGCTGCCTGTTTGCTCCGCGGGCAGATAAGGGTCTCTTTCATGTGCAGGAGCCATCGGGAAAGGAAAACCCAGCACTCTGGTGGAATGACTCCACCACGGTGACCGGGAGACCCTGCACAGCATCAGTTGATAGGGCCTGTCTGTGCTTCAAAGAGCTGTGCCGGTGACAACAGCGAGTCAGGGCTCGTGGCCTTGCCTGGAGTCCTCTGTCCATCCTCAGCCAAGCGCCACATGGGCACGAGGTGTTTGAAATGCAGGAATTTTTGGCATAGTGCTTAAATATGGAGCCGTTTTGGGCAGAGTGAAAGGCAGAAATAGAGTTAGAAAGTGATGAAAAATCAATATTTTTGGTAGAAAATGAATGCAAATATTTAAACTAGGGGGGGTCAACCCTTTCTATCTGAAGCCAGTGCAGAGTTCCCTTTGATTTTTATAGAATCATTGAATGGTTTGGGTTGGGAGGGAGCTTAGAGCTGTTCTGGTTCTAACCCCCTGCCCTGGGCAGGGACACCTTCCACTGTCCCAGGCTGCTCCAAGCCCCATCCAGCCTGGCCTTGGGCACTGCCAGGGATCCAGGGGCAGCCACAGCTGCTCTGGGCACCCTGTGCCAGGGCCTCCCCACCCTCACAGGGAACAATCCCTTCCCAAGATCCCATCCATCCCTGCCCTCTGGCAGTGGGAAGCCATTCCCTGTGTCCTGTCCCTCCACCCCTTGTCCCCAGTCCCTCTCCAGCTCTCCTGGAGCCCTTTTAGGCACTGGAGCCTTCCCTTCTCCAGACTAAACATCCCCAGCTCTCCCAGCCTGGCTCCACAGGACAGGTGAAGAGAAAGTCTGGGTTATTTGGATTAATAATCGATGTAGTTTCTCGTGACAAAGTTGCTGCATGGAAGGAAGTTGTACATCCCAAGTGCTTCAACTTCTCGCTGTCCCTACGTTTAACTGTGAGTACCTGTTGGACTGTAATGGTTTTTTTGCCCTGATGGGACACTTTTTTTGGGCATGTCTGGGCACCATAACTGCAGTAGAGTCCTGCTGATGCTCAATTAGATTAAAACCTATGTTTTTGCAAATGTTTTTGTTGTTTCTTTTTGTGACATGGGTGGGTTTTTGTTCCTTTAAAACTGGGGCAGGAGATTGGTCACAGTGAGAATGACCCTTTATCAGCTGGAGCAAAGGGGATAGACAGAGAGCAGGTAGCTCTGTCAGCGTCAACTACAACCAAAAACCAGGAATAAACAGAGAAAAAAAATACATTTAAATATTTCAGTCTCATCAGACTGACTGTCTTCCAGCTTATGAACTAATTGAGGAGAGAATGGAAGCATAAAAGCATTTCTTGTTAGAGTTAGAGAAGTAATTAATTGATCAGATGTTGTTTCTTCGGCAATTACGTGATATTCCCCTGTTAATCAGCTGAAATTTTTGGTGTCATTATCAACATCCAGCATCTCTCTGTTTTCCACAGTGGATGAAGGAGGTTCTTTTCCTTCTCCAGGGGACCTGTGGCAGGTTTTGACCGAGGCTTTCCAGGAGCGTTTGTCGCGTCACGGATGCTGAAGAACTCTGCTGGCTGGAGACTTTTCCGTAATTAAACTCGGTGCAAAATAAAGGGAGATCTTCATCACACTCTTTGTATTCCTATAAAATCTGTTGCCATGGGAGCTGGCATTGAATAGCAAGGTAGTGGAAATCCAGAGTGTTACATTACGTTTGCCCTGTAGCCACTGGAGGGTCCCTTAAAATAAAGTCGCCTTTTATCTTTGCTTTCTGAATAAACATAAAACTAGATTTTTAGTGCAAAATCCTGATTTCAAGGTTATTGATGCCAGACTAAATTAATACAGTCTGTGCCATAGCATACAAAATCCCCAGCAAAGCCAGGGATACTCCTGTCTTTTGAAAGCTTGACATTTGTTTTTCATAATGAACTTAAAGGTCACCAGCTACAGATGAATCAGGATACCTGCTCGAGTTTACATTTACATGCATTTTATTTTATTCCCATGTGCACTTTTTATGAGATCCATCACTGGAATAAAACTGTAGCGCTCTCTTATTATCCGGGTTTGATGGTCTAGAAGAGTTATCAACCTGCTGCCTTGAGGAACGGGCGCCTCGGCCCCAGCGGAGCCGCCGCAATTCCGGGTGGGATGGGTGGAGGAATGGCTGCCTTCTTTCCTGCCGACCTGAGCGTCACCACTGATTCCACCTCTAAATATGACATTAAAAAGGGTCTCTCTGTTCCTAATCCATTAATTCGTCGTGTCCTGAAGCCCTGCTCCATCCCTGGAATGATGGCAACACCGTCTGAGTTAGCGAAAAATGCTTTGTGTGTATTGATGCTTCTTTAATTCCCATTTTATTTCTATGGGAGAAGCTGTAATTAATCAAAATGCAACTTCCAGGGATTCAAAATGCCTCACCCAGCCTTAGAATGGATGTGTCCCATCTCTTCTGCATATGAATTTTTGTATTTGCTCAGCCTAGCAAGTGACCTGTATTGCTGCACGGATTTTTTGAAACCAAATAACATTTTATACTTTTACCAAAATACCTGTGGAGCTGACAGAGCATGATGCATTCATTTTCCTTGATTTTGTAGTGAGGGAAAAGGCTAGCATGAATAATTCAAAAATAATGCTGAGACTGTTAAGATTTAGTACTGGAGAGGTCATCACAGTTGGGAGAATGAGCTAGGAGACTATTACTATTCCACGATCTTTGAATCTCAAGGTGACATCATTATTATTTCTCTATATCTATAATGTGGTGCTGCAACCAACTCATTGCAGTGTTTCTCATGTGGGGGAGAAAGATCAATTACATACAGACCTCAAAATGTGAACTATAAGCATAGTGTCCAATAAAACTGTCATTAACAGTCACCACAATTTTAACGGTGTGCTTCCAGGTCAAGCTGCTTTAAAAATGATAACTGACATTGAAAGGTTGAATAAAGCGTGCCCGTTCCGAAGGGAACGGGTCTGCACCCAAATAAGTTGTCATTAACAAATTGGCTAATTCCATTCTTCAGTTTACAGCATTCAGCATTGCTCTCATTGTTTCTGGTTGCATATCCATAGAGAACTCTGGGGAAAAAAAAAAAAATCCTGAGTTTTCCACATGATCAGCATCAACTGTGGTGCTGGGGATGCAGAGGAAGTGTCCCTGTGCAGTTTGATTTTATTTATTCCTGTCTTGGATGAGAAACTGAAAGATGTCACCCAAATGGAAGCTGTATTGTGGCGGTGCTTTAACTGTTACCTCACCTCTTGGTGTGCCTGTGGGAGCCTGAGTTGTCCAAAATCAACACTCGCTGACGAATTTTGGGAGCAATGTATGCCAGGAAACAGCCGCCAGGACTTCAGAGGCGCCTTCCATTGGGCGAGTGCTGCCTTGTGTGTTTAATTAAACATCCCTTTCCCTTGGAGAATATCCCTCAAGACTCTAACTCTCCCAATAAACACTTTTGAGACGCGTTTTGTTTTCTTTCTTGTAATTTTCAGATGAGTCTGAGAGATAAAGAAGGCAGCTTTCATAACCAAATTACAGAGGAAAAGGGTTGGTGAGCCACCTGTTCCGAACACGAGGACATTTGATGTAAGTAGAGCTCAAGTGTTTGTAAGAAATGTGCTGCAACTCTTTGAGGCTGTGATTCCTCCTCTGGTTTTGAAGGAACAAGCTGCTCTCCTCCTCCCTTAGTTCCTTCCGGTTTTCCTTGTGGGATTTAGGCTTGCAGCGCTGTGATAAATCCTTGCTCCTGGATAGCAGGGCACGGAGCTGGTGCGGGATGAGGAGCATCCCAGAGCCGTGCCTGCCCGGCCGGGGGCTCCAGCAGATCCTGCCCTTCCCTCTTCTTGCTTCCTGCTTGTTTTTTCCCCTCTTGGCTCTGTCAGAGCTGTGATCCACAGCCAGGAACACTCATGACACCTTGCTATATCCAGGGAGCTCCAGCAGCCCAGTCCAGGATTCTTCCCAAGACATTGATGGCTCTCAGACAGCCAACAGCTCCTCCATGTTTAGGGTCTAAATGGGCTCATTGGTGCCTTTATTTTCCTACATTCTGATTTACATCGTTTCTATGAATTAAGTAGTTTTGCCATACAACCCCAGACTGGTTTGGGTGGGAAGGGACCTTAAATCCCATCCCATCCCATCCCATCCCATCCCATCCCATCCCACCCCATCCCATCCCGTCCCTCCCCTGCCATGGGCAGGGACACCTTCCACTATCCCAGGTTGCTCCAAGCCCAGACCAGCCTGGCCAGGAACACTTTACAGAGCTTTAAAAATTATTAATATGACTAAGAAACGAACACAAGGAGCAAAGAGATGAAAAGGTGTAAAAAATGAAGAGCCTTTGTTATTTTGCTTGCCAGGCTTTCTGGTGTGCACAGCTGGAGGGAGAGGGCACTGTGGCAGGACTGTGGACTCCAGCCCTGCTGAACCAAAAGATTAAGAGGAGATTGGTCAGAGAAATCAAAATTACAAAGGCTGGGAGAGGCGTGATCCTGCAGCAGGAAAAATAAAACAACTGTGAAACAATGTCTCTCTAATGACTACAGGAAAATTAAAGAGAGAGCAACACAGCAGCTTCCTGGGTATTGCCTTTTTTCCTGTTCAATCAAACATTTATTTGAATTTTTAGCATTTGGAGGAAAGCCACATGACTTCAGCTCCACTTCACCCTTATTATGCACCCTGAGCTGCCGGGATGTTTGTGTCAGGTTGGTGCACGGTGCGATATCGCCCTGGTTAATCCAGCAGTGATTGCTCCTGGGCCTGCTGCCCTGCCCTGGCGTTCATTTGGGAGTGTCAGGAGATTTGAGCATTGTCACTGACAGGGATGGGCTTGTTGGACACCTAAGAATTGGAGAGGAGACAGTCATGGAATGGGTTGGGGTGGAAGGGACATAAAAGCTCATCCTGGGACACCTTCCACTGTCCCAGGCTGCTCCAAGCCCTGTCCAGCCTGGCCTTGGGCACTGCCAGGGATCCAGGGGCAGCCACAGCTTCTCTGGGCACCCTGGGCCAGGGCCTGCCCACCCTCCCAGGGAAAAATGCCTTCCCAATATCCCATCTAAATCTTCCCACTTTCAGCTTAAAGCCATTCCCTGTGTCCTGTCCCTCCGCCCCTTTTTTGGGTGAGCACCCCCAGCTCTCCCAGCCTGGCTCCAGAGCAGAGGGGCTTCTATGAGTTGAGAGAAAGAAACCAATTTTATGGCACAAACATTTTGATCTCTGGAGTCTTCAGCTTGCCCTTGTCCCTGTCACAGACCCTCTTGTTTTGGGGCCACCACACCGCAGCAGCAGAGACATTTATTGTTGGATTTATGCTCAGGTGCTGTGGTGACAGAGCTGCAAAATAGGGGATTCCGCAGGTCAGGGGCCAATTCAAATGGGTCACCTGCTCTTGGATTTCCAAACTTTTTGCCCTGATCTGTGTTCTAAGGAGTCTGGGAAAAGTTTTGCTGCCAGTTCTGCCTTTTATATCAGCTGAGGCTTTCCTTTGGAGCCCATGTGCTCCCTGCATGCTGCTGGATTTTGCTTGGAATGGCCATCTGGCTGTAGGGGATCTTGGTTGAGATTTAAAAGACATAATAATAATTTAATAATAATGAAACCTCGTTGACAAAAATGGTGTTTTTGCAGAACCAAGCAGGGAGGAAATCCTCCTTCTGCCAGAGTTTGGATTTCATATTGTGTTTTGAAACAACACTGGAGTCCTTTCAGAAGAGGAAAATAATGGTGCCCTGGTCCCTAAACCAACCCCAAAAAGCACTGGAACAAGTGTGTTGAATGAATTCTTTGTTCATCACTGTCCAAACTAGACACTCCATCGATTAATAATGAGTTTGGAAAAGGTGTTGAAAAGCTGCAATAATGAGAAATTGCTTTTCCCATGGAGGACATTCCGTGCCCAGCGCCCAGTGAGGGATGAGATCCTGTTATCCAGCCAGGAGAGCAGGGGAAGGTGGCAAAGAAGGAAAGGCTAAAGAGAGTCATCAAACCTGTTTATCATTAAAAAAAAAAAAAAAACAACACAGGTTTGTTCCTAGCACAGGAATGCAAAGTGCAGCGTTCAAGGAAATGTAAACATAACTGCAACTGTTTCATTTCATGGGAGGTTTTTGTTGCTCTCCTATTAAATTTAATGGGTTGCCTCATGAGAAGCAGCTCATTAATATGTGTATGAAGAGCACGTTTCCACCTGCAAACTAAATAACACAGAGATGGGTGATGTTGATTTTCCTTTGCTTTTTAAAAAATATGAACTACTGCCATGGAAATAGCTAGAGCCTGGGGATAAAGCACGGGAATGGGAACCAGGGGGAACCAGGGAATGCTTCTCCTTCCACTCGGTGCTGGATCCCTGCGACGTGAACCCGAGCAAATCAATTAACTGCTGTTTGCTTTGGTTCCTGAATCGGGTTAAATCAACGAGCGCTGCCATGCTTGTTGGGAGGCTAAATAATTAGAATTAATTATACTGGTTTCCGTGAACATCACGGCGTGTCTGGAGTGATGGGCGGGGCTGGAGTGCTGCTCCAGGGGCTTGCCTTTGGGATGTGCTGGGGTCTGGGCTGATCCCACAGCTTCACCCCAGTGGTGTGGTTGCATTTATTGGTGATGACTCCAGAGCAACCATGGCTATGGAATTTGGGATTTGCAATGTGTCTGCCCACGGACAGGGCAAAAAGGAACACTCCCAGATCCTTGGTTGCCTTTGGAACAATGGACGAGAGTCTTTTCCATGAGGTTGCGCCTTGATGGATTTCCAGGAAGTTGCTGCGTGAATAAAAAGAAGCAAAATGAGCAAAATGCCTTAAAAATGAAATTGTAAAATTAGACAGCAAACAGCCAGGAAGGGTCATATTTTTTTCCCTCAAAAGAATATTAAGTTTCCTGCATTTATCAAACCAGGATTAATTTTTGAGAGGATTCTGGACTCCACAGTCCCTTTTGTGATTGCACTATTTGGCCACAAGACTGAAGCTCAACTGTGAATTGCAGGTGTTGTTTAGGGACTTGGTACCTCCAGAAACTTCAGTTTTGTTTCTTTATTCGTCACTTATTCATCAGCAAAATTCCTTAGGACCATTTAAAATTCATAAGCAGATGTGGGGTTTGTCTTAAACCCTCCTAGCGGAGTTTATATGTGGAGGGGGTTTGAGGCAGGGGAGGCTTCACAGAAATCCATTATTTATTTATTTCATCTAGAAACGTTTCATAAAATAAATGTTATAACTGAAAAGTGCCAGAAAATCAGGCTTTAGTCCTGCAGTGGGCTAGGATCTGTTACATTGCTATGAAAAAGTTGTTTAATTCAGAGTTCCCCCAACGTGCGCCCTCCGAGGTGGGTATTTACCCCTGGGTTGTTCCTCTCCGTTCCTGGTGGGAGCTCATCTCCTTGATGCCTCCAAGGTCTGTCCACGTGTTGGAAACCACATGCAGGCAGCCTGCTG
>VZRN01003569.1:259058-302102 GCA_013397935.1 Dasyornis broadbenti | reverse complement strand
TTTTTTTTTTTTTTTGAACATTTTTTCTGGAATCACCTATAATGAGGGGGTTTTTTTCTGGCCTTATATTTTATGATCTGGTTCTGCTTCTGTTGGTCTCCTGAAATGGGAATTGCACTCAGTACTGGGGATCCCAGAAAATTGAGTCCATCGATCACCAGCCCAGAATTTGAGTTTTTCCTCTTTCTTTTGTACTGTGGAGGAGCTGCCATCCTGGTGGGAGCTGCAGAAATCTGGGATGAATTCATTCTCATTCTTGGCTCCATTCTGGTGGGAGCTGCAGAAATCTGGGATGAATTCATTCCCATCCCTGCCTCCAGCCCAGCTCAGAGCTGGGGTGCCCAGGGGAGCTCCAGACCCAAAGCATGACCTGCAGAGATGCTGGTTTATACTGGGAGGGAAGGCTGTGGAAAAGTCTTGCCTTGTGTGATGGCCTTGGGATGGACAACAGTAAAGTGAAAAATTTCATAATAAAAATAAGAAATAATCAAGTTCATTGTAAGTCCATAAAACTTCCAATAATAATTAAAATTTTAACATAAAACATGTAAAAATTACTTTGGAAAACTCAGGCCTGATCCTCAGCTTGCACAAGGAAAAAAGTGTGAAACATGCTACTTTTTTTTTTTATTATTTTGTTACATTTTTGCTCCATTGCGCATACTCAGGAGACCCCTTTATTTCAAATTTAAAATAGTCCATGAAAATCTGTATTGACGTAATAGCTTATTAGGCTACAAGCAAAATATTCCCAGAACTAATTTTTAATTAATATAGTTCACTGAAAACTTATAAAAGATTCATACATAATATGATAAAAGAAATAAACATCCTCAATACCATGTTAAGTTTCTTTTCTTTGTCAAACATTGGGTTTTTTCCTCTGCTACCAGCACAATAAAATCTGCTCTTACAAAATTGACTTGTCTTTGGCAGCTCTGTCAGATGTGATATTTCCTCATCCATAAAATGGTGCTTATTAATCAGAGTCAGATTCTGACACCTTTTCTCACTTTGGGCGCTGCCTTTCGTAAACAGCTTTGTATTTTTAATCCAGATTTGCCCTGGAGTCACTGTCCCCCCAAAATGCTGCTCCAGAGTTCTGGAGGCCCCTGGGAATCACCTCCCTGACCTCCAGGAGTTTTGTGTCACTCATAAAAACAGGCTGGGAGAGCTGGGGGTGCTCACCTGGAGAGGAGAAGGCTCCAGGGAGAGCTCAGAGCCCCTGCCAGGGCCTGACGGGGCTCCAGGAGAGCTGGAGAGGGACTGGGGACAAGGGATGGAGGGACAGGACACAGGGAATGGCTTTAAACTGAAAGTGGGAAGATTTAGATGGGATCTTGGGAAGGAATTCCTCCCTGGGAGGGTGGGGAGGCCCTGGCCCAGGGTGCCCAGAGCAGCTGTGGCTGCCCCTGGATCCCTGGCAGTGCCCAGGGCCAGGCTGGACAGGGCTGGGAGCAGCCTGGGGCAGTGGGAGGTGTCCCTGCCTGTGGAGGGTGGCACTGGGTGATCTTTGAGGTCCCTTCCAGCCCAAACCATTGCATTGTTCTGTGATTTATGAGTGACAGGATTTTCCTAGGGCTGATCTCACCTCTCTGCAGTCACACCAGAGTGAGACACGGAGTCCAGGCTCCCCTCAGTGAGCCTCCTCTGTAGGCCCTGGGAAGTTGCTGTCTCCAGGGATGTGTTTTTGGCCGCATCCCTGGCACAGGAAGGTGCATGCCAGGATTGCTGAGCGGGAAAGTGCCTTAACCCGGGTGCTTCTGGGGCCTGAGGGGTTGGTCCCACCTGCAGGGCCTGACCCTGCAGAATTTTTACCATCAGAAGGCACAGAGAGACCTCCTCTGAGACTTTTGAAGGTCTGCCTTGAGCCTTCCCAGCAAGGATGAACGTCTTTGACCTCTTTGGCACAATATACTTGATTTTTGCCCTAAAACAAGCAGCTGTTCGATGTGTAGTGTCTGATATTGAATGCTGTGCTGCTCTGAGAAGCCCTTTCCCTTTCCTCCTCGCGCTCTTATCTCCCCCAAAGACCTCTCCAGACATAAATCCCGTGTTTTGAATTCTCTTTTTTTCAGCCTGTGCACAATTCCCATTTGCATCAGAGGTTTCCACTGTGGAACTGAATACAAAATTGAACACAAAAGTTAATCTGGGACGGCTCTGTAAAAACTGGGGGTTCTTGGTTGTGGGGAGGGATGGGGCTGCCTGGGTGGGACTGAACAGAGCTGGGGTGTTCAGTAATGGGGTGGAGGCTTCCCTGCTTCATCCTTCCTTGTTTTGGCAGGGACAGAAGAGGAATTCCCCTGCAAGGCTGACAACCTGGATCCACATTTCCTGCGCTGCTATTCCCGGTAGCTCCAGATCCCTGGGCAAGGGCTCCGCACAAAGGCTGCGTCACGCCTCTCCTGAAGTGATGGCAGTTGAAGCTGTTGATTTTTATGCAGCTCTAATCAAACCTCGTTGCTTTTGTTTAAGGGAAAGACACTCAGATTTCTACAGAAATTCTGCTGAACTTCAGCATCATGAGGCATTCCCAGAGGTCAGAGGGAGATTTGGGATTTGAGCTCCCTGTGCTGGGGCTCCTGACTGAGGGGCGGAAGCTCCTGATGGTGGACAGGGGAAGGAAGAAAGGCAGGATTTGCATTTTTATAATTTTTAGCAGAAACATTAAGCAATAAAGATTGAATTACAGCAGCCCCAAGGGTGGGCTGAGGGGTCTCTTACCTCTATCTGCAGAGGCATCTCCAGGTGCCGCAGAACTTTCCATCCATGTCTCAAGATTTGCCCAAATCACTGAATTCTGTGTCTGAAAGGCTTCAAGTATTTCGCTGGAGAAGACCTGATCCATTCAAATCTCCTTAGGGGGCACTTGCAAGGGCTGTCCCATGTCCCATTTGTCATCTCAACAGCGTGGCCACTGGAAGAGCGAGGTGAAAATCTTGGCCATGTCCTGGAAAATCTTTCCTAATTAATCCACTTGAGTACCTTGGTCTGAGTCAGGATAACACTGTGTATTTAATAGGATTTAGCCCTGTGAATTCTTGATATCCATAGCTCCTATGTGGCTTTAATATACTCAGCATTTTTCAGGATTAGGTGTTAAGGGCTTGATCCCAAAACGTTTAAAATCAATAGGTGTTTTCCTTTGACTTCAGTGGGCTTTGTTTCAGCCTCTAAATATCAGTCGATACTTTCTGATCTGAGCACAGAAAAATACTTTTCGATCGGATTTCCAAAACTCTTATTACTTACTTTGCGCCACATAACTTCTTGAACCCTGTGTGGATTTGAATAGGGAAATATTAACCAAAACAATAATGATATTATTAGCTGAAGTTTTAGCTTTTAAACTCAATAAAAAGTACCGCTGGGTATTCTTTAATGTTATAGAAGAAGAATGATTAATTTAAGGTTCAGGTGCAAGACAAGGTCAGGAAAGAATTGTTACTGTATACAGTGAGCATTTCAAGATGAATTTGTAGTTTGAAGTATCATTTTATGATGCATTTTCTGTTTTGTTATCAGGGGAAGTATGATGGGTGACATACGAGTGATCACAGTGTTTTGGTGCAATGTTCTGTGATGGGCTTTTCATAAAAATTAGCTGACAATGTCATGAGTATACAAGTAAATTTATAGCTTTCATACTGGACTGCCATTCCCAGAGCTATTTCCAATCACTTGGGCTTTTTATTAAGTTTATTGTTCTTTTATTGTTCAGTGGAGTGTAAGCAGTGAGATTACAAATAAATGTAAGTTTCAGCGAGGATGAAGTCAGGCTTGCAGAATTAGGGAAGATGCGAGCAGAGAGAGCAGAAATTAATTTGAATCCTGGGGAAAGGAGAGTCCTGACATCCCCTGGCATCGTGTGCCGTGCATGGAATCGGAGCCCGCTGTGCCCTCCTGCCACGGGCACCACCACACAGCCCCAAAGCGAACTCTCACTTGTGCTTCCAACATCCTGAACACTTTTACTCCCCTTTTTTGCTTATTTTTGTTGCCCAGTTCCCTCTCTGCTCTCTTTCTGCTCTTACTCCAGCACTTTCGTGCAGCAAAACAGCCCCAACAAGTGAGGGGTGATGAAGTTTCTCATTTTAGCGTCATTCTCGGAATATCTCCAGCATGAAACCTTCAGCATTTATTTCCCTCTCCTTTTTCTCCCCTCAAACAGCGAATACTTTATCATTTTGGTTAATATCTTGACCAGCAGAGCAGAAAATCAGACTCATAGCTTTTAATGACACATTTTCAACTGCAAGTTAGTAAAAAAAAAATCATTTTTATGTGGTTCTCCAATACTTATACAGACTTGGAGAAACATAATTAAAATTTGTGTTCCTTCTTTGTTATTACTGCTGTGGACTCCACTTAAACTGGATGCTGTTTGTCTGGGCAATCAGACAATAGCTGGAATCCAAAAGCAAATCGATTTGCTGTGTGGCTTGTGCTATTACTTAAGTTATAAATAAAATGATTTTTCCCAGATGGCTCCCTGATGGCCCCGCACTCCTCCCAGTACCAGCTACAGCTTTTCATCCCTGCTGCATCTCCCTGGTGCATTCCCAGGCCGCTGGCACCTCCCGCCTCCCTCCGTGCTCGCTCCCGTCTTCCCCCAAAATGCCCAAAAGCTGTGGCTGGAGCGGAGAAGACTGGAAGATTCCTTGGAATCCCAAGGTGGCCACAGGATTCCTCCCAAAGCCAGGCCTTGCCAGAGAAGCTGCAAAAGCCTGGCTTAGCTTTGGAGGAGCAGTATCCAAATCTACTGGAGGGGTGTTTGAGTTGAGGTTGGAAGGGGTTGCAGGGGTTTGGGTCCCGTCCTGAGGGCACGGCCAGGTTTTCCCCTTTCTCTGTCCCTGCGCCAGGAGGTGCCCAGCCCTCGCCCCTCCCTCTGTTGAATAAACCCGCTGAAGCCGCTGCTGAAGAACCGAGGGACGTTTCCGGTGGCAATTTGGCCTCCTAATTCATTTTTCTAGCTCAAACATTTCAAAGCAGAAAGTCTAATTTTTCTCAAGGTTGTGTATTTACTTCATGGGCAACTTCTCCTTCCAAAAATGTGGGCAGGGCACCACTGGAAACTAAAAATATGTATCTGAGGGCAAATGACACACACTGACCCAAGCTTTGCTTTTTTGCCTTTTCAAGATGACTAAAATTGTTAATCTTACATGTTCTATTTTTGTAATTTTTATTTTTTTTAGAAAACAGGGAAGATGTTCTTGGTAATCAGGCAGTGTTCGTAACAGGAGGAAAACAATTATGAGGAAAACAAGTATATTGGAAAAATGGTGGGACTAAAAATAAATATTTTTCCATGAACACACAAGAACTATATTGAGAATTACAGGGGGGGAAAAAAAATCAATAAAAAGTAGTATATAATAGCCATAGAGTTCAAACAAAGTGCATTCATTCCCTAGTCCCTAGGAGGACCCCTGATATATATGTGCAAAACTTAATGAAAATCAGACTTTGTCGTGTCATCAAAAATAGCAAAGCAGTTGGCTGAGCTTTCCCTTCATTTTGGCTACTCCTTGCTCCATAAATATAGCACCTATTTAAAGGACCAAGCCTTGTTCCCATTAAAGTTGCAAACCTCAGGCAAACTTTGGCACAGGTTTGGGGGCCCTGAGATTTGCTCGGAGTGCGGTGGGGTGCTCGGTGGGGAGCTGAGAGCGTCCCACAGGGGCGAGGTTTGATGGGATGATCCGGGTGGGCAGACACGGGAGAACCCCTTGATGTGATCCTGGCGTGTAAAAATCCCAGACTCCCAGATTGGTTTGGGTGGGAAGGGACCTCAAAGCCCATCCAGAGCCACCCCTGCCATGCAGGGACACCTCCCACTGTCCCAGGCTGCTCCAAGCCCTGTCCAGCCTGGCCTTGGGCACTGCCAGGGATCCAGGGGCAGCCACAGCTGCTCTGGGCACCCTGGGCCAGGGCCTCCTCACCCTCACAGGGAAGGCTTTCTTCCCAATATCTAATCCAAAGCCACTCCCAGGCTGTGGGAAGACATTCCCCCTTGTCCTGTCACTCCAGGCCCTCATCCAAAGCCCTTCTCCAGATCTCATGGAGCCTCCCAAACACAAGGCTTGTATCTTCTCGGTAGGTTGGCTTTCAGCCACAGCTGTGGCTCTCATTTCCATGGATATTCACACCAGCCAAGTGTGTTTTATAAAAATATCTATAGTTTGGTTTAGGACATAGAGATTTTGTGACTTGCTTTTGGTTTTAAAAGCGGGAGGATGTTCTGCTGTGCTTCCCCTCAGTGCCCAGGGATTTGCCTCCTGATCCCAGCTGTTCAGGGAAGATGTGGTGCCTGGCCCTGCACAAAGCTCCCTGTGGATGTTGGGGCAGGAACGGAGTAGTTCTGTGCCTCAGTCATCCAGGAGAAATTTGATTTTTTTTCCCCCTGCTTATTATATGATCGCAATATTTTTTAAGGATCCAGGCACTTTTTCTTCACGTGGAAGTTTCGTCAACCCGCTTCCTCTCGCCCCACTGGCACTGCATGTCCCTCAACCTGCAACTAAACAATTTTTTGGGAAGTCAAAGAAAATCTAATACTGTGCCCATTCCTGTTTGACTAAATTTAAGCTGGGAGACCCCAAGCCAAGGCCAGTTGAAGACAATGGGAGCATTTCTGTTTGTTTCCATGGGTTTTGTCAACTTTTGTTCGTGCCAGAGGCCGATCACGAGTGATGCAATTGGGAATCTGTCCGTAGGAGCCTCTGCTTTGCTTCATTTCAAAAAAAAAAAACCCCAAAAAAACCACAACCAAAAATTTTTATTTTGCTCATGGAAAGAGTACGGGAAAGGGTGAGAATGGAGACCTCCAGTCTGGCTCTGAGCCAACGCAGCTTGGCCAAGAGGCACATTTCCTACAACTGAGAGATACGGTATGAGAAAGAAAAGCCATTGTAGTGCCAGGCTTTGCAACTTATAAAATGAAGGGGGGGAAAAGGGAAAAAAAGAAAAAAAGGGAAAAAAGGGAAAAAGAAAGGGAAGATGGAAGAGGGAAGAAAAGGGGAAGGGGAAGGGAAGGGAAGGGAAGGGAAGGGAAGGGAAGGGAAGGGAAGGGAAGGGAAGTGGAAAGGAAAAAGGAAAGGAAAGAGGAAAGGAACGAGGAAAGGAACGAGGAAAGGAAAATGGAAAGGAACAAGGAAAGGAAAATGGAAAAGGCAGTAAACTATAACTTATTAAATTGCTTTAAAATTAATTCCTAGAACTTTCTTTCCCAGCAGACAGGCTGGCTCCTCCTGCACTCAGTCATTCCCATATAATGGCTGGCTTCAGGGCAGAAACCTTCCACAGCAGTTTTGCAACTCCTCGGATGAGTAATCTTTACTTCTGCCCCACTCTCATGAGTAAGGGATGCTTAAGTAAGAACTGGTTGAAGGGTCTGGGCTGCTGACAGCAGAGCAGGGCTGGGTTGAGCAATGGCTTCTCAAAGGGGTGTCAGCAGCTCCGTAAACTTGGCAGGAATTTCTTCCACAGAGATTTCAGGCACGGTCACAGCAGTGACCCTGGGCTCAGTAGGCAACTGCTCCTAGAATGATGGAATGGTTTGGGTTGGGAGAGACCTTAAGGACCATCCCATTCCACCCCTGCCATGGCAGGGACACCTCCCACTGCCCCAGGCTGCTCCCAGCCCTGTCCAGCCTGGCCTTGGACACTGCCAGGGATCCAGGGGCAGCCACAGCTGCTCTGGGCACCCTGTGCCAGTCGGTGCCTTTCATTTTTATTTAAACACTTTCCTTCAAAATACAGCCAAATAATTACATTCCTTTTTTTTTTTTAATTTATCGACTCTGTAGAGGCAAAATACAAACATGACTGTGGGCTGGGTGAGGAAAAAGGCACATCTTGCTAATAGACCTAATATTGGAAATCTTGGATTATCAAGCTTCAAGATTTCACTTTAAACTTGCAAAGTTTATAGCTGGATAAGCAGGTATTTTAAATAAGATCTTCCTGACTGCACTGCTCAGCTGATCATATTTATAAATAAACAATATATAAAAGTATTTTCACTTTTTTTTGAAGTTTCCTTATAGGAATTAGTGAGGCTGAACCTCAGGGGGCAGCTTTATTTTGTTAAACCTCTAACACATTTTGTTTCATGTTGAGTCTTTGGGAGCTCTAATATGTTTTGGGTGGGTAATGTTTCCCTACATTACTACTCCATTCATAATCCATTACTTGGATAATTCCTCATTTGTGAGACCTGGAGAAATTATGGTATTCACAAGCATTTTTTGGATATTTATATAATGTCATAGCAGGGCTTAGGATATCAGTTGGCTGGAGACAATGGCAGGATCCTCAGTTATTCTCATACTTCAGCACCAGTTTGATTCCTTGGCAAAAATGTAAATTGCAGCGTTGGAAGGCAAGAATTATTGAACAAGGGGATTACATTGCAAAGCAGTTATTTCAACAGCTGCTGCCCGTAAGAGGGGATCAGAATTTTTCAGGGATGTAATTTTCCTGTGCAGAACTCTCGTACAAAGTGAGAATATCAGCACAATTAGGAAGAACAAACATCCACCGAGTTCCGTGTGCTGTGCTGAGTGTGAGTTGTTCTTCCTTGGGCTGGGAGCTGCTCCCTCATGGAGCAGGAGATACCGGTGGGTTTAAGGGGAGCTCAGGCCGAGCAGCAGTTTGGCCTCTTCAGCAGACAGACTGGAGTGGTGCAGATACAATATCCCTGGAGTTTCTCCTGGTGCTGTTATCCGTGTGGCTCCCAGCGTTCCCACTGCCGATTCTGGCCGGGGAAGTTCATCTTGCTCCTTCTTAAAGGCTTTATTTTCTGGCTCCTGCCTCCCATGGCCTGAGGACATCCAAGTGTCACCGGGCGGCGAGCGGCTCCCGGGGCGGATCCCGGGATTATCCTGCAGGAAAGGTTAACGGCCGTAATTCTGCACTTGGCCATTTCCATCTGAGAATATAAATGACGTTTATGGAGCAGGGAAAACACGATTCATTTCCCTCCTCAGAGGGGCAAGGCGCGGAGCAGGCCAGGTAAGTGAGGAGCCACAGATCACACAGGGAACTGAGCTCAAAATCCAGAATAAATATGTCTCCTGAATCCAATTTCCAGTTCCTGGGTAGGAAGTATTTTTCCCTGTCTCCTTCCTTTGTGGCAGGAGCTCTGTTGTGACAGTTACTAATGGATTGCAATCACCATGGATCTTACACCAGCGCGCGGTGCAACCAGGAGGTGTAACAGCAAGGCTCCATTAAATAATCCATTTTGGCAACCTGACATCCAGGAGAAGTTTATTTAATGTAAACAGCTCTGGGTTTAGGTCTGAATCACTTGCAGAGACTCCTCGTGGTTCTGGGACCTTTTGCTTGGGAGGGGAATTCTGGACAGGGAACAGAAAGAGGCAAGTGCCCACGCAAATATGCAGCTGGAATGTAACAGAAACACCAATGTGGGCTTTGAAAATTCCACTGTAGGAATAAATTTTCCTTCTGTAAATTGTGCTCTGGTCACAGGTGAAAAACAGCTTTCCATAAAGCCAGGAAACAGTAAATAATCCCTTGGAACAACTGAAGACAGACTCGGAATTGTCCATTGTCTTATCCCAAAAAGAAAGGTTCCATCCTAAATCAAGGTGGGCTGGTCCCGTGTCATAAACCAAGGGCCAAAATTCTCTGGCACAGAATCATGGAATCCCAGAATGGCCTGGGTTGGAGGGGACCTTAAAGCTCATCCCATTCCACCCCTGCCATGGGCAGGGACACCTCCCACTGTCCCAGGCTGCTCCAAGCCCTGTCCAGCCTGGCCTTGGACACTGCCAGGGATCCAGGGGCAGCCACAGCTGCTCTGGGCACCCTGGGCCAGGGCCTCCCCTCCCTCCCCGGGAACAATTCCTTCCCAGTATCCCATCTAAATCTACCTTTCTTCAGCTTGAGGTTATTCCCTCTTGGCATCCAGGTGGAAATGCAGGGTGAAGGCTGTGGTAGGTCAGGGTGTTGGAGTCCACGTCACACGGCGACGGAGGATTCGGGACTGCAGGTGTTTGGGAATCCTGGGAGGATCTGGAGTTTATCTGAGGTAGATTGATCTAATAGGAAATAGTCTATAAAAAGGCTTTTGCAAACACTGGTGGGAATTAGTCTTATGCAGAGAAAATATTGGAAATTATTTAAATTGCAGTGTAAGTATTTACTTTTCCTGTATGAAATCACAGTGCCCTTGTCTAACCAAAGCCTCGGTGCCTTCACTGGCAGCTGCCATTTGCCTGCAGTGCTAAACCCAGCGTCATCAGAGGGCTTCACTCTCGGCTTAACTTTAGTCACAGTCTCACCAACCCTGCTTAAAAGTGACCAGTTTACTTAACTGAGCTGCTAAAGGACGTCCCAAGTGCCTGTTCTGGTGCTCAGTCAAAATTAATGGTGCAAATCCATTGTTTTTGAGGAATATGCCCTGGATTCTCTGGTTCTTCCTGAGACATCTGAGCTGTTGCTCAGGGAATGTTTTGGGTTTTTGTTTTTGGTTTTTGTTTTTTTTCCTATAGGGTTTGAATTGAAGCAGAACTGTTTTTATGGGAAGTGTGATGCTGCTCGCATCGATTGGGCAACTGGGGAGACGGTGTTAGTGGGTGACCTTGAAAAATGTGATAAGTGGCAAGGGTGCTGAAAGGCTGAGGCACAAATGGGGTGGCTAAAAGCACATTTATTTCCAGCCTGTGCCGATGGAGAGGGGCGAAATCCATGGATCTCTTCTCCACAAGAAGAAGTTCCTCAGTAGCCGTGGAACACTTTCCACCACGTTCATCTCAGCTCTGCAGGGAAAATGCTCACAGCTCCAACAGGGCTGTGTGAAACCTGGCAACAGGGAACCTGGAAACCTCAGAGAGGAAAATGAAGGGGAAATTTTAAAAGTGAGATCCGTAGCTGCTCCAGTTGGCATGGAAAACTGTAAAGAAAAGGGTTAAAAGTAGAAAAAAAATTGCATCAGTAAAATGAGCACAGATTCTGCTCTGCGTGTAGCAAACGCAGGTGACTGTGGTGTGTAACTGCAGAGTAAGGAAATTACCAAACATTTCCCAATCCCGTTCGGACTGAGATGGAGCAAACACAGCCCCTGGGGTGCAGATGGTTCCTGTACCGCTCAGGCATCCATAGAAATATTCGTTTGCCAGAGTGGTGTGAAGATTTTGGCTGTTAATGATTTATTATTAATAATTTAGTGGTAATTTAGTGGTTTCCCCAGTAAATCAGCCCAAACTCTTCAAAGAAAACAGGGATGACCAGTCCCTACCCCTGCAAAAATCCAGTTTGTTTGGGCAGGAGCATGGCTAATTAAGGATTTGCAGGAAAACAGACAACATGGATAAAAATGAGTTTATAAAATACTGTTGCTGTCATAACTTTGTATCGTAAGAAGCACACCAAGGTGCCTCAGAGCAGGCAGGGAATGAATTTATGGCTTTAGTGCAGCAGTGATGGAATGTCATCTCCTGGTGGATCCCAGCCAGCTGAAGGAAACAGGAAATTGGGGGACTCAGAGATGGATGCTGCAGGAAAAGAAATGGGCTGGACGAGTCTTCTTGCTGAAACATTTAAATCAAATTGTGCTTAGAGATGCTGATGGGACTGCTGGAAAAGGAAGAAATCCTTTATCTCGTGCTGGCTGCAAAATGTGCTGCAGGTTTTACCTGGGAAACGTTAGGGCAGAGTGAGGAAAATGGGAGCAGAAAGTGGCGTTCTTTGAGATTCCCCCAGTTCTGAGGAAAATGTGGAACCTCCAATGATCCGAGCAGGACACTGGTTGCTCTGACTAATTAATATAACAGGGAAAAAGGGAAGCAGCTGTCACATGTAGGATCTCTGCAAAACTTCCAGTGGCCTGGAGACCCTCTGACAATATTCCTTATTTTCCAGGAGGATATTGACTGTGTTTCCTCATGATTTCTCCAGAATTGATTCTCTTTCCAAAATATTTCCCAAGCAAATACAAGTTGTGCTCTTATTATTCTTTCTCCAGTGTTTGTACTGCTTTTGAACACTTGAATTCCCATCCCTGGAAGTGTCCCAGGCCAGGCTGGACGGGGCTTGGAGCAACCTGGGACAGTGGAAGGCGTCCCTGACATCATCACTGGGTGATTCCAGCCCAAGCCATCCTGGGATTCTGTGATTCCCTGGCACCTGGAGCAGCCCAATACGAGTCTTTGGATAAACTTTGGAATAAAACCAAGGGATGTATTTAATAATTAAAGTGGTTGATGAAGCCTCCCCCCATGCCCAAACCGTCCAGCTGATTGCTTTGTAATCATGGCAATTAAGGGAAAAAACAACAAATCCATAAACCTGAATTCTCTGTGTTTGCCTCCTGGGCTGTGAGGCTGCTTTGCAGTTGGAATTTTTCTCCATGTTCGTGGAAATTGGAGAGTACTTGTTGTTGCAGTGGCATTTGAGAGCCTCGAGGAATCAGCTGGTTCTGAGTTAAACTTCACAAAGGAACACGAGATTTTTTTGGCACAGTACTAGACACAAGTATTGTCACATTATTTCATGTTTCCTTCAATGGGAAATTCCCAAATACATCCTGTTTTTAAGTTGTGTGCTAGAGGAATAATAGGCTTCTGGAGACAGATTAATTTATAAAGTGAAGAACTAAAATTCCTCCTTCAAAGATGTGACACTCATTTGAAGTCCTCACATTGTTGCAGGCACAATTGCTCCTCTCTGCTTTGTTTATCTCTAGGACTTGCATTAATTAGTACTTAGAAAGGCTTTTGAAGAGTTTCATTCATCCAGTTCCTACTAAAACCATCTTTTAAAGCTCCAGCTGACCTCCTCCAAGCAGCCCATTCTGGAGGTTCAACCTTCTTGGAAAAATCGCTTTAATATTTTTGTCACTGCCATCAGCTTCTTTTGAAATAATTTTAAAAAGGTAAAAAATAAAGCTTAAAAATTAAGCCACATAAAGAGAATTTATTTAGCATATTATATGATAGAATGAATGTAACATTTTCACTTCAGTATTTCTGCCTCTTGAAACCAAAATGTGGAGCTATTTGAGGAATTGCTACATTTTCCTCTTGACAGGGAGGAGTCTCTCACTTTTTGGGTGCTGTCACTTCTGTGTCCTTTGCGCCTTCGCTCTTTAAAGCGCAACTCGGTTTATTTTTCCTCATCTGTAGGCTCAGACCGAGATGTGCCCGTAGAATCACGGAATCCGTAGGGTTGGGAAAGCCCTCTAAGATCATCAGGGATGAGGACCTGGATGTTCAGAAGTGATTCCAGTCCTTGGGGAGGTGCAGAGGGTCCCTGCCAGCCCCAGGTGCCTCTGCCTGGCACTGCAGCCCCCCCGGCCGGGCACTTCCACGGTTGATCTGTTTTCCTTTTCCTTCTGAGTTTGCCTTGTCTTAAGGGACAAAGAGTTAAAGCTTCTTCCCTCGAAGTGAACATTCCAAGGTGGATGATAGGTGCTTTTAAACCAGAGGGAAGAGCGGATGAGAGGAGAAATAAAGAAAAGTGCTGACTTTATTCTCAACCTGGGGAGTCCTACGCAGTGAAGGGAAGCATCTCCCTGCCATGGCACTGTAGCAAATTTCAGGAGGAAAATGGTTATTTCTTCTCTCAGGCCCAGCCATCTGTCACAGTTATTGAGACACTCCTGCTCCACTAAGTCTTGCAAAACTCTCACTGAAGTTGGGAAAGCTGAAGTGTCTTAAAGCAAAACCCACTTTCTGCTGGCGAAAAGCAGGAGGGAGCCTGAAATCGAGGGCTTTTGAAATGGAGATGGATTTGCTTGGCTTTTTGCAAATCAGGCAGGATGCACTAAGCTGAGAACAGAATGCAAAGAGAAGGGCAAAAGGAAAAGTGGAGGGCTGTGGGCTGTGACATTGTCCAGCTCCTCTGGGGAGGGACCCCGCTGCAGCGGGTGAAGTGGAGCTGCTGAGGGCTGGGTGTGAGGTGCCTAGCCCATCCCAAGGATGCTTTGGAGAAGTGGTGATTTGCGTTTTGTGCTATGGAAAACTGTTGATCACTAAAAGGCAGCTCAGCCCTTCATGGGGCTGCTGTGATTTACGAGGGAGGGTGTGATATGTTACTGTCCTAGGCCAGAGCCGACTGGAAGCCGTTCTGTTCTGGAGTCAACCCGGAAATTAATTTGCTTGTCTGAAAGCCAAACCTACCTTGTCTGCTCTCACGTGTTTTATTTACTGCTCCATCTTTTTGGAGCTCTTTGTCAGTAGATTTACAAATACTGTCCGTTAGTGAGGAATTCTGAGGAAGAATTTTTTATATGGGATGCTTCCAGTGATCCTTCTACCTTCTACTTAATGTGCAATGTTTATTTATTGCCGTGTTGTATGATTGCAATAAACAATTGTGGCTGTCAGTTCCTTCTGATTAAATACCGTATTTGTTAAATAAATAAAATGATAGTAATGAACTGGGCCATCCTTTGCGTGTAATGTATGGCTTTCATATTTCTGACACTTTGGAAGATATATGAAATGCTGATGTGCAGGAGAAGGCGTGTAAATCAACGGGAGCTGGGAAAGATTCGGATCTGCTTCCTTGCAGAGGGTCATCTTCGCCATTAGAAACTCTGAGGGCACTTTGGACTTCTCTCTGGGCCAAGAGGAGCTGGTTTGAGGAGGAAGCCGGGCCCAGAGGGCGCTCGTTAAGAGCTGGCGAAGGAAGGATTTCAAGGCACAGGAGCTCTCTCAGGATATGCAGAAAGATTTGTGCGCACGATTAACGGGTCAAGGTGCTGGGGCAGGACCACAGGTGGAGTCTCCATCCGTGTCCCCAGGCAGCAGCACCCCCAGCCTGGCTCTGCTGCCAGGGTTGCTTATTGGTCCCAGCAGAGCCACAATGGAGGAGCAGGGATTTTTTTCCCTCCTCAGATCCGAGGCGCGACCGGCAGAACCCGTCACGTGCACTTTTTAATTAAACAATTGATTTCATTCTCGCGCAAATGGAGCTGTGTTGTTTGGTGGTTAATGCTGCAGGTTTCTCTGCTGGTGGAGGTAAGGTGTTAAGTTTGGCTGCTGGAGGTGTTTGCAAGAGCTTCCTCGCAGCAGAGCTCAGCAATTCCCACCGATTCAGTAATTCATGTGCAAGGTACTCTCACACCTCCTCTTCATTTTATTCTCAGTATTCCGCAGAGCAACCTTATCTCCACCTATCAATTACGGTGGTATTAATTTATATCGCTCGGTATATCTCTCTTACTTCGCTGTTTGTCGCATGCTTGCTTAAAATATGTCAACGTCCCTGAGTTGGGCTCTGCAAAACGAGGCCAGAACTGAGCGTTGCGGGGTTATTTATGTGCAAACGCCACAGCAGGGGTTTGGTGGTGGGTTTGTTGTTTTTTTTTTTTTTTTTTTTTTTTTTTTTTTTTTTTTTTTTTTCTGAGAGGGCTTAAATAACGAACAAAAATAAGATTTAAAAAAGTTGTCAGAAGAGTACCCAGAGATACTGTGCAAACAGGAAGCGTTTTGATTATGTTCGCTGGTGCAAAATTAGTAAAGAGTTTGAAATCGTCTTGTGCTTACAGATTCCATTGTTTTCAAAGAATAATTCCATCTATTTTAACATTTTCAAGTATAATTCCATTGGTAATAGCTCTTCCTTTGATTGTGAGCTGCGCTAATTGAAAGGTGTGGTGCAGTGTCTGTTTTGGCAGTTACGCTTATATCTTTTGTTTAAAAACTCAAAGTGTTGGCTTTCCTGTCCAGCCTTCCTTAGTATATTCTGTTTTGGTGATGTGATGACAGACTTACAGTGTGTTTCCTTGTGTGTATGGTAACAGATGTTTATGTGAATAACAGACTTTTTTATGAAGGCACACACTTTATAGCCAAATACTAATTAAAAATAATTGCATGTAAGCATTTTTGTTTATTCCCTGTTGTGCATCTTTAATCATTTGAAATCACCTGCAGTTGAAAACTGAGGCAAAGATTTGATACTGCAATTATAAGAGGCCATCTGACTCTGTAGTAGAAAGGAACAGCCACATATTTGAAGAGGAAATTATTACAAAAAGTGTGTGAATTCCTGCCCTCTTGGAATTTGCTTTTATACAGGATGAAAATACCGGCGCACGGTTTTGTTACACTAATGGAAGTTTAAGGTATCTTATCTCTCAAAACAATCGGTTCTTGACTGACATCCTGTTCAGGACATATTCTGTGCACTAATAAGCTCATTACAAATATATTTTAATTAGATGTGTAACAGATGGTTCACAGTAAATACGGGCAGTGGTACTTTTTAAAGAATAGAGGAAAAACACAGGTTCTTTTTAAGGACTCAGCATCTCGGGTTGGATTTTTATCAATAGCTGATTGAGTTAAGCAAAGGGAAAATTACTGTCAAAAGCACTTGAAGTCATGAAAGAAGGAGAAACTGAACAAACCCAAAGAAAACCCACCAAAGGCAGCGTTAGCAGAAGTGTGTGTGTTCAATAAAGACCAATCAATACTGAAATGAAAGGGACATTTTCTCAGGCTTCCAAAACACTTTAATCTTTCCACATAAGCAAGGCAGAATTTTATTCCAGATCCCGCCTGTCGCTGACGGGAGGCCACAACAATTCACTCCCCGTGCTTTCCGGATCTTTCCATCAGATCCGTGAAATAAATTAAAAATAGAACCCAGGACCTTGCTGGGCTCAGTTTCCTTTCCAGAGCAAAATCCTTGGGAGGGCGAGGAAGGATCCCTCTCCCTGGAGGGGACGTGTGCCACGGTCAGCCCAAAGCAGATGTCCATGGTTGTGTTTCCCAATGCGTTTTCCTGGCTGGGATGGGATCAGGAATTGCTGCCTCACCTGCTGCAAGCCTCAGCTCCATACAGCAGGCATTAATAACACGTATATCCATAGGTTTATGGGTTCATGGAAGTCATGGAGGTGCGTCATGAGGACATTCAGGTGATGGTTCTGGGTCTGCACATTTTATTTCTTGCTTTCGTGGAGGAGTGAATGGGAATGGCTGATGGAGCCCGTGGCATGAGGGTTCCCAGCCAAAGGAATTGCTCTGCACAAGTTCAGGAGAGGTGGAAATGGAGTAATTAAAAAAAGTTTCGCCGTCATCCCTTCTGGAATTGTACAATCACAGAATCATGGAATGGTTTGGGTGAGAAGGGACCTTAAAGCTCAACCCGTTCCACCCCTGCCATGGGCAGGGACACCTGCCGCTACCCCGGTTTCTGCACGCCCTGTCCAACCTGGCCCTTGATAGGCTTTTACCTGGAAAAGACCTCTGTGAAACTGGGTTTGGGGTGGTTTGGAACCAGGAAACAACTCCAAGCATTGTGCAGCCTGAAGTGCTCTCAGTATTGAATTAAGGATGAGCCAGCCAAAGAGAATATTTTCCTCCTCTGCTTCTTAAGAGAATAGTCTCTTAAGAATATTTTCCTCCTCTGCTTCTCTAATGCTGAGTGTGCTGAATCTCTCCCTAGGTGACATCCCTGCCCACCAGCAAAGAGTCCAGTGACTGTCCCAGCCCAGGCTGGTCTGCTGGGTGGTCTGCTCTCATTTATATATATAGAAAAATTAAAATAAATACAGGAGATACAGCAGATGGATGTGTCCACAGTGTGTAAGGATTTGCAGGAGCACATCTGGAGGTCCCCTGGCTCCTCCACCCTGTGCCACAGCCAGGCCGTGGCTGCTCAGCTGCTGCGTGCCTGTCGTTCAGTCCACCCCCATGCGCTGGACTAACAAATGTTAGTGTTCTTTTTTACCTTCTGGAACCTAATATCTTAGAGTAAACACGGCTCAGAGGAGGATCCAACAGAAAAAATCATATGATATTTGACCTTTTTGTAGCATAACATTCCTGGAAAATATTATCTCACAAGAGATTTCGTGTAGCGATGTTGGGATTAATTACGTGATAGATGTAGCACAATGTAAGTGCTGCTCACGGTGTGCTGCTGCAGGTAGGATAAAGCTGTCTGCAGTTCAGGCTGCGGAGTCACTGGGAGCGTATCTGGGGCTTTGGAGAAAGATTCCCGGTTTAAAAGAGCCCTACCAGGGTAAAAGCACCCTCAGCCAACAGGATGCCCTCGTAATCCAGCTTTTTTCTGGATCTGCAGCTGCAGCACTGCTTAGAGCAGGTGTTAAAATACTAATAGTAAATAACTGCCCAATTCTAGTTCTAACCTTAATTATCAGCTGTGCTGCTTCCATGTCCACTTCCAAACCTGTTCCCTTCTTTCACCGTTCAAGCAGGAGCACATCAGGCTCTCGGTGAGAAGCATTGTGAGTGTCACTTAAGGTAAATGAGCAATTGTAAATTAAAGTCAACAGAGTAAGGATGGGTTTTTTAACCACCTGAAGAGCTTCTGGAAAATAGAGCTGCTGGGAGAGATGGTTGTGTCTGGTGAGCGACAGTTGCCTGGGATCAGGATGCTATGAAGGTAAAAATCTCTATGAGCAGAAGTGATGGGGTCTGTTTTTTAGAATGAAGAATAAAGAAGGGGTGGAAAGAGTGCCGTAATGTTTATTTTAAGATCGTTAATCTAAAGAAGCGAATAATTAAAGCTGCTGTTCTTGTCTGCCACCAGTTTAGGGGAATTATAACTGCAAAAAAAAAAAGAAATGGAAATAAAGCATGGAGCTGAGTGTCAGTGTCTCTGTGGGAAGAGTGGAAGGATGTCTCCAGACAGGCCCAGCAGAGCGAGCTGGATCTCATCGTATGTTAAAAAAAAAAGAAGTTTGTCCGTAGAACACAAGCTGGAGGTGCTGGAGGCACCTGAACACATGAATTCCTCCTCAGAGCCCTCCATCCAAGGCTGGGTAACACCAGGATTCACTATTTATGTGCAGGTGGGACACGTGACATCAATTATACCCGAAGTTGCGTCACGTTCCTCAAATTTTCCCTGGGTTTGACTGGAAAAAAGTGGTGGAGGCACAATTTGCAGGCAGATGCACTTGGCAGCGCTTGCATCTCTCACGAAGACAGTATGGACAACATTCCCAAAGAGCTTTGGAAAAAAGATGTTGGAACTATGTGGTCTAATATCTGTTCCTTGCCCAGATCACATCGTATAAATTCGGCGTCTTTCTGCAGTTACATCACCGATTACATTATTTATTTTGCAATGCAGCAAGCAGAGCCATGGAGGAATGTCTGACAAATGGCTTTTTGCAAATCTTCCCAGAAAAAAAGGAGTTTGTTATTGAAGTGCTGCACGAGTGATATCATGAAAAAAGTCTGAGACAGAAATATATAGAATATTTTTGAATTTATTTGCCTGTGTTTGAGCAGGTCCTTGAACTTTTTTACCATCCAAATCAAGTTTTTCTGCTTTGTTATTGTGCCTTGAGGGGAAAAATGTCCAGTTACACACTCAGATTGGACAAAGGTTGTGAAAAAGTTCGTTTCATATAATATTGTAAGCAAAGTAATTGTGGCACCATAAAATACAGAAGTGGCATCTGATATTCCTGGCTCATTTCTATGGCAAGAATTGCCAACAACTTGCTTACTTTAGGAACAAAAACTTCGCTGTGGTGTAAAACAGTAGGAAATGAGAAAGGAATTATTTTTTTCTCAATTTTGGTTTCCCTTTCTGCTTTGAAATTTGAAAAGCCCTCCAGATTTCATTATAGTTTAGGTGTGTTTCATTTGTAAACTGCAGTGATGTGGAGTTTTGCAGTATTTTAAATATTATGACATCTTTGCACATTTTACTGCCTTTGTCCTTTGCTCATTTTTATTTCACACATTTGTTATTTCCGGAATCCAACTAAACCTGTTTTAAGTGTGAATTGTTTCTTGGATTATTAAGATTTTTTTTTTTTTTAAATGAAGCAGAATTTTCTAAGTTTCATTCCTATTTAAATTTCCAGTCTTTCAGAGGGGCTTGGCTTTTTTAATGCACCAGCTGACAATCCCTATCCCAGGTTTATTCCCATTTTTCCTGCGGTTACATCGCTATTCCAGCTGTGCGGGGCATCACACACTCCTTTTGTTTTTTTGCTTCATCTGCTTCAGTCCGGGCTCGATGCAATCCCAGTCATTTAATATCATTTGATCTTCATCAGGCGCCTGATCCCAACAAAGTGAGCGCTCCCAGTGTGATCCCTGCAGGAATTATAGCCTGGAAGTGCCCTGCAAGGCCTGGTCATCCCCTGCTGACCCGTCCCCTCTTCTGCACCCCGGGATAATTTGCTGAGCATCCCTTCTTTCCCCATCAACTTTGAACTCGTGTGCCAAAATTTACCGAAGAGCCTCCGCGGCAAAATCTGGGGAATATATTTTTATTCTGATAGAAATAAAATTGTGCCTGGAATTGCATTTCTAGGGAATAAACGCTGGATGCAGGATTGATGATTAAATCATCTGATTTTACTGCCGTACATTAAGAAGTGCTAGGAACAAATTTAATTGTTTTTACAGTAAACATTTAATCTCTATTTGTGAAATGATTATTTATATGGGAAGGATGGAGCAGGGAATGTTTGGCAGTGACAGAGGGAAAAGGCACTCACGTCATCCATCCCCTTGCTCTGCTGGGCCTGTCTGGAGAGGTCCTTCCACTCTTCCCACTGGGACACTGACACTCAGCTCCATGCTTTATTTCTATTTTATTTTTTTGCAGTTATAATTCCCCTAAACTGATGTCAAACAAGAGCAGCAGCTTTAATTATTCGCTTCTTTTAATTAACTTTCTTAAAATAAACATTATGCTACTCTTTCCATCCCTTCCCTTTTTTTTTTTTTTTTTCATTACTTATCCAGCTCGTGCTGTTCATTAATCTTGGGGGTTTTCCATGACACCCTAATGGCTCCTGCTGCCCAGCAATCATTATCCCAGTGCAACTTGTCACCAGCTCTTCCATCCATCAGCCCCTCTCATCTGTCAGGGCTGCGGCACCGCCACGGCACCGGCCAGGCCCCTCCGCCTGCCCCTGGCCGCTGCAAATCCCCCAAATCCTCCATTTCTCATCCTTGGGTGCTAAGCTGGTGTTAACCCTGCCAGAGCCACGCAACCAAGGCTCGAGAGGACAAAATGCAGGTGACAGCCCAGGTGAGGAGCAGCTACTGAGATGGCTTTGCTGGTGTTCCCCTTCTGCCCCACTTCTGTTCTGGGTGAGACTTTGCTGGGTTCTGCTGGAAACTTCCAGTCGTGCCCCTCAGGCACTCAAAAAAATGGGAAGCTGAGCTCTGAATTCCATGAGAACAGCAAAAACGTGTATTAATAGACATAAATACTTTGGGTTTTCTTCCTAATTCTTTCAGTCTCTACCAGTTGCTGTTTCCAAAGTTTGCTCCTAGATCGCAAAGTCTGGAACCCTTTTCCCAAAGGAAAAGCCAAATCCATGAATTAACACAATTCCCAAAAGCTCAGACTCCAAACAAAAATGTGAAATATTGCAAAAGCTGGTTATAAACCCCCAAGCAGCCTTGGGAAGAAGGCTGAAGATGAACTTGGGTTTCCAAGATCTCCCTGTGCACCTTCTGCCCTCCCAGAGCTGCGGGGCTGCAGGAGCCGGGTGTTCATTCAGCCTGTGGATCTCACTGTGAGCTCCATGATGAACTCAGGGACTCTCCAGAGCTTTTAAGATGACTCTCCAAGGTTTTAAGTTGACTGAAGGGAAATTTCTTCCTTGTGCACGAAGTGTCAGCGGAGCCAGAGGGTGCTTTGGATGGAGGATGTTCGACCCATGCCTTGACCGCGCGTTAAATTCCACCACAAACCCTGCGCTCACCTTGTCTCGTGCTTCCTCGCCCTCCGTGGAGCACCCTGCTAACAAGTTGTGGAAGTCTCCAGCCTGGAATATCCCCTGCTCCACCAGACTGTTGACTCCAATTTCATAAATGTGTAAGAAGTGAGCAAATTAAGTAGTATGAACTCTGACAGTCCTCTGACACTGCCAGTGTAGTGTAGTGGCCCACACATGCTGTACAGCATAATGATTACATTACAATCTTGTGATATTATTCAAAATGACTTCAGATAAATGAATGATAAACTAGGGGTTATGCTGCCTTTATTACAGGGCTGATAAGGTAGCTAATCAGTGTCCAAGTATATGTCATTACATAAATTATGAACCAGGGTTTGATGTGTATTCCCCAAGAGCCGGCGCCCGAGTGTCATCTGGTGTGAGGCTGCAGCCTGAAAAATGAATTCTGAAAACAACAGTCAGTTTTGTTCCAACTGTATTAATAAATTACTAATAAATAACCTTAAAACGTTGCAGGAGAGTCCTTTAATCTATTAGCAGAATTTCCTACTGACGAATCCGGCATTTTCTTTCATGTCAAAGATTAACTTCCCATGCAAGGAATTGAACCCTCACGCCCCCTCTGAAGGAATGATGTTTTGACAGCTCTGAAAAGAATAAATAAGGCGTTCAGATTGCTCTTCTCCTGCCTGGAATGAGCTCAGGGCAGTTGGGAAAGCCTCGTGGCAGGAGTGAACCCCTCTGTAAACCACCAAGTGATTTTGGCAGCCGGTAAATGCAGGCACTGCCCATCCCTCTCCTCTCCTCAGGGTGGATGGAGCACAACAGAAAGATGAATCCAGCAGAATCTCTGAGGTTGGAAAAGTCCTGTAAGGTCAGCGAGGCCAACGATAAACCACGATTTTCTCCGCTGATGCATCCTCTCATTCACACCATTTCACTTGTGTGAAATGACCCAGCAGGAACTTTGCGGACTGAAATGTTTTACCAAAAACTCTGCTCAGACCTGATCCTTCCGGCAAAGAGCTCGTGAGCTGCCCCTCTAGTGCTCCGCGAATTATTTATGGGGAGTAAGCGATCTTAAACGGGCCTGCTCTCTAGGCAGTTAACCTAAGCATTAAAAATAGATATTATTTGAAAAGTTGTAACATACACTTGGTTTAGATGTTTCGATTTTATATTTTCCTGAAAAATAGTCCAAAATCCTATGAATCAGGAGCAATGACATTTTAAAATATGAAGAGATGGGTTTTTTTCCCCCACAGTGAAAACTGTTTGGGCGAAGGAGAGAAAATGCTTCTTCTGTAGAACAGACATTTTGTGTTGAGGGCACTTTTTGAATGTGTTTGACCAGCTCCGTGAGCCCACAGACTCCAGGGATGCTGAGAGCTGAGGGGACAACGTTTGGCCGCAGTTACAGGGACACAAATCCACGACACTCAGGTCTCTCTGTCTGACAAGGCTTCAAGCTTAAGTTCATCTTAACTGCAACCGACCCGAGCACATTCGAGTGAAGATTGACTTACACAGCTCTCGGATTTGCAGATACTCCCAGCAATGTTTACATAGTTCTCTGGGTGTTTCAGCCCTAATCCTATTGCTATCAGAATTCAGTTTAAACCTTATTTTTCATTTAGTTGCTGAAATGTAGTTGGGAGAGTCACTTGTGACTTGAATGAGCATCAGAGAAAGGAATGGGGCTTTTCTTTTTCTTGGTGCCGGGCTGGGGCTGCTCCTGCAGTGCCCACAGGGGTGGGTGAGGTGTAGGATGATGATGTGGGAATAACCCAGTTAGGTGTTTTGAGTGGATATTTGCTCGTCCTGGGCTGTGCTAGCAGTGGAGGTTGGTCCTCCAACACCGGTTGTGTTGGGACAAGGGGGAATGGATTGTGTTGGCACATTGTGTTGGGACAAGGGGGAATGAATTCAAAGTGGCAGAAAGTAGGTTTAGATTAGAGATTAGGAAAAAATCCTAATTTTTGTAGATTTAGAAATTAAATTAGAAATTTTTTAAATCGGGAATTTTAAATTTTTTGGAAAGGTGGGGAGGCCCTGGCACAGGTTGCCAAGAAAAGCTGTGGCTGCCCCCGGATCCCTTACAGTGTCCAAGGCCAGGCTGGATGGAGCTCTGAGCAACCTGGTTGCATTTAAATATATTCAAATTCTTTTCATTGATTATAATACGAAAAAGTGAGCACAAGGAATCTCCCAAAAACTCTTTCAATATTCCTATCCCAGACTTTAAGAACACAGTGTCAGCCCTTCCCAGGAGCTGTTTCTTCGGGGCTCAGTTGCTGTAATTTGCATCAGAGGTACTGGAGTCACGCAGGATGACGCCAGCTGTGGCACCAGCCCTCCAGCCCCTGTTGTCTGATTGAAAAGTAGACAAAGGCGGTGAAATGGAAGAAGACAAAGAGGGCAAGAGTAGCAGCAACTGGATAATGCCGTGTGCTGGCTGAGAGCTGAGCCGGGTGGCTCTGAATCATCTGAAAGGACTATTAAAATTTAATTCATTAAACGCTGTACTCTCTGAGTGCTCCTCGACCATCAACAATTTGTCCACTTTTTTGCAGCTGTCATAACCATCTCGGAGACTGATGAGGTTTGGATGTTTTGAATAAACATCTAAATGGTGCGTGTTTACCAAAATCAAATCCCAAAGTACGCAGCGCTCTCTGATCATTAGTGAGAACTCATCAGCCGTAAGCGAGAGATCAGTTCCTCCACTTGAGCTCTTCAAAAAGCCTCTCTTCAGGAAAAAAAAAAGCAGCAGGAAGTGAAAATTGGCCTTAACCAACACATAAGTATGTTTGGAACCCACCACCAGGCCACTGAAGATCACAGCAATGATGAGTGAGGGTCCCTGAGAGTCCCCACGTCCTCATCCTCCCTCAGCTGGGAGTCTCTGGTACTTAATATTCATCAGGTGAAAAAGTGTTTCAGGGGAAATTCAGAATAGGAAAAAAATCTGGCTTAAATGGATTAGCTGTGCAGATCTCAGTTGGCACGTTACATATTTCAACAAGATTTTAAATATTGAGGTAGAACTTTCCCATTTTCACTACACTGAAGCTTCCTACCTGCTCCCTGAAAACCATTGGCTGGGGCAGCCCAAGGATCACAGCGGGCTGGGAGGTGGATGTTTGTGCACTCCATCATCTCCATCACTTCCATGGGCACCAGGATGAGCTCCTGGCAAAGGGAGGGGCTGCAGCTTGCCCCCACCCAGGGGTGCTCATTGCAGGGGGCTGGACTGGATGAGCTTTAAGGGTCCCTTCCAACACAAACCACTGTAGGATTCAAGGATTCCATGATTTCTGCGCTTGGGGTGGGTGGGTGGACTTGGAAACCAGGTGAAAGATTTTGCTTAAGGGTTGATAAAGTGAAGTTCGTGGAATCCGAGAGTGGTTTGGGCTGGAAGGGACCTTAAGTTCATCTTTTCCCACCCCCTGCCATGGGCAGGGACACATCCCCCTGTCCCAGGCTGCTCCCAGCCCTGTCCAGCCTGGCCTTGGGCACTGCCAGGGATCCAGGGGCAGCCACAGCTGCTCTGGGCACCCTGGGCCAGGGCCTGCCCACCCTCCCAGGGAAAAATCCCTTCCCAATATCCCATCCATCCCTGCCCTCTGGCAGTGGGAAACCATTCCCATTGTCCTGGCACTATCTGCCCATCTAAAAAGTCCCTCTGCTCCCTTTTTATAATCCCCCTTCAAGTACTCGAAGGCCACAGTGAGGCCTGCCAGGAGCCTTCTCTTCTCCAAATTAGCTGCAAATTTCCTGGTTTTTAGGGCCAAAGCTCCATTTCCTCTGCAAACCCAGAGCCTGCGGTGCTTGCACAAGGCTCTGGGTAGGGTGGGTTGTCACGGGCCGTGCGTGGGGTGCTGACCTTAGACACGTCTGCAGCGGTGTGGGGATGTGCCACCAGCCAAGGGCACTCCCTGGGTTTGGGTTCCCCCATCCTGAACAAATCCCACGAGAAGCCCTTTGACTCTGTCATCCAGCTGTAGGCTGAGAACTGCGAGCAGGATCTTTATCAAAGAACTCCTGAAAAATGAAATGCAAAAGCAGAACGATCCCTTTATCATCCAAAAGGATGATAAATGGCAGTTTGAAAGTAGAACAATTTGTTCTCGTGTAGAAGCACGGGACCTGAACTGGGTATATATTTTTTTCTCTCTTAGACTATTCTCATCAGTTTCTTTATGCTCGTATTAATAACAATTAATTATAATTTTATCCTGATATAACTATGTTGACTGAAATAGAGTCACACAGGGGATTAATTTGGTCCAGGATACTTTTCCATCACTGCATTTCTCGCCCGTGTTTTTTCAGAGCGTTATTAGAATAAATTAATTTGAAAATGGTTAATTGTTCAATTGTTAATTGAAAAGTTAATCTTATTCTCCAGATTCTCCAAACAGAAAACCTGTGATTCTTCTCAGCAAATATTTACAGCCCGGGACTTGGGCGGTGTCTGAGGATGCAGCCGCCACGATGGGAGGACAATGGCAATTTTTAAACCCAAACACGGTATTTACAAAGTCTGTTGCACACAATGGACAATATTGTAAAAGAAAAATATAATACATGTGCACAATAAGGTGAGAGCAAATACGTTTTCATTTTTTATTTTGTTGACTGGTATACAAGGTTCTAAAAAGGGAATTTTTTTTTTTTTTTCCCCTTTGTGAAGAATGCACTACAGATTTACAATACTATATTCCACTGTATACATTTGCTAACAAAAAATACCACTACTGTATCCACACCAGTGACAAATCTGCCAGGAAGTGACTAGTTGATATGCCTTTTTATTACTGCAGCTGCCTTGTTTTTTCTAGTCAAAATAAAAGAAAATCACAGGATCCTTAAAATAATAGCTGACAGCAGGTAGTTACTGAGAAATGCATGTCCCTGGCTCTTAACTTTGTAGCATCCATCCAGATGGCAGATTAGAGGCTGGGATCTGCAGGTTGGTGACAAATACACGGGTAATAGCATTCAGCTTGCCTAACTGTAAAAGTGAATTCACTATTCCTCTTTGATTGTAGACCTGACATGTCAGATGAGAGGAGGCTCTGGAAGAAGCTGCCAAAGCAAGAGCACAAATAAATGCCAGACACAAGCGCCGCTTGATGTAGGATTACAAACACTGTACCCATCATCAATTCAAATTTAGCTGAGATGTAAAGCCAGCGGTGGGGGAACGTCACACGAGCAGCAGGAGCACAGAGGGCTGGCGGGTACCTGGGTATGGATATGGGAGGCAGGAGGCCTCTAAAGGCCTGTCCCCGTGGAGATTGGGTTTTCCAGGGGAAAGGAAGGCTCCTGGAATTGCCCTCCCAACGTCTGGCACGCGGGGCGCTGAGAAACCCCCGCCTGATTTGCCCCTCTGCCCTTCCCTAGGCTGTCTTATCAATCACTTGACTTTGGAACAGCCCTGAGCCGTCTCCCTCCCGTCTCAATCTCTTTATTTTTTTCGTTTAACTTCCCCTTTTCTTTTCTTTTCCTGAGAAGCGCAAAACCAAACTCAGGAATGAGGCAGTGCCAGCTCGGCGCTCATCTCTTAATGCTGACTTTGCACGGGGAGAATCATCCAGAGCCTGATCACTGCAGCCAATATTTGGCTGTGGATGCCAGCTGAGGGTCTCTGGGTTGGGCCTCACCCTCTGCTTTAGTCACAGGGCAGAAATCCCGTGTTGGGGGAGCTTTTAATTTTTATTGCATGGGAGAAGTCCTGCTGGGAACAGAAATGATGGTTTCTAGGGTATCCAGTGATCCCAGTGACTCTGAAGCTCAGGACACTCCTATTTGCAATGCTGGAGTTGTGAAGAAGAGGCTGAAAAAGGCAGACCAAGCTCCCGTGCTGTGGGAGGAACTTTATCCCAATATTCCTATTCCATCTCTTTTGCACATAACATCCTGTCATGTTTTAAATATAGAAATACAATGTCTCTTCATAATCTTTACGTGTCTTGTTTATTCAGTGAAGATGAAGAGTGGCACTTTTGGTGGTGGTCGGAAAGATGCAGGTAGGGAAAATATTTATTATAATTAATCACAACTGAGGGCTTCACATTCAGAGTTGCCTTCTAAACCCCAGCCTGCTCTTCCTTTGCCAGGAATAAAGCACTATCCGTTGAAGGCAGCTTTTTAAAAAGTAAAGGTTATGTAAATCTCAGGAAATCCCACTTTATATATGGATTGGTTCAACAGGTGTATGTAAGATAACATAAAAAAACATGGCAGATTAAAAAAAACCCTGTTTAAATAGAATAAATAAGTATAAATGCATATTCTAAAATGTCTATTTGTGACTTGTGTGTTTTGCCTTGACTTGTGACATGCTCTCTTCCTATAGAATCATGGAATATTCTGAGTTGGGAAGGACCCATCGGGATTATTGAGTCCAGCCCCTGGCCCTGTACAAACCCCCCAACAATCCCACCCTGGGCACCCCTGGCAGCGCTGTCCAAACGCTCCTGGAGCTCTGGGGCGGTGCCCATTCCCTGGGGAGCCTGGGCAGTGCCCAGCAGCCTCTGGGGGAAGAACCTTTCCCTGATTCCAACCCAAACCTCCCTGGCCCAGCTCCAGGCCATTCTTGTACAGCTTCTTCACAGCACGGCTTTTGCTCTTCAGTCCCTGATTTATTACTTACATGGCAAACTGTATTGAAAAGCCAAATGGAAGAAAGACAGTGAAAGCTCAGTGTCAAACTGCTGACTAAAATTTTCCAAAAATCAAGTTCCTCCTTTTCAATCCTGGAGGAATTAGCTGGGACTACTGCATGGCTATCACCTATATCCTGAAAAAAAGTAATCCTCTTGCTGTCTCCTTTCTCCAGCAGGACTTGAGTCCCCCAGCCCATCTTCCCAGGGCACAGGAGTCCCAGCACTGAAGGTTAAGTTGTGCTTTACATCTCACAGGTTTAAGGTTGAATCCTGGCTTTATTCAGGGGATTTAAAGCTGTGTAAGCAGGAGCAGAATTTGGCCTAACTCCGTAATCTTAGCTCAAAATTAAATCTCAACAGATGAGAATGGGCTTTTTTTGGTTTTGTCATATTAAACCGTTATCTTCCCCATCTGAAAAAGCTCTTGCAGATCAAGCAGATCTGCAGTTCCACCGAATGGCTCTGTGTTGCTGCAGTGAAAACTGAGGATTATTCTATTTAGATCAACAAACTGAAAACTAATACGAGGAAGTCAAAATCCAGAACCTCTTTAAGAGACTGCAGGGTAATAATGACTTTATCTGTTGGGTTTTGTGTTGTTCAGGTTTTAATGTTTCACTTAATTTGCCCCGATATTTAAAGCACAGCCCTTCCCCAACTCCTCTTAGCATCCGCACAAAGTTTCTTCACTGAAGATCTGCTTTTCCCAGAGCTGATTTGTGGCCCACAACTCTCAAGGTTCCCGCATCGTTTTTATCCTAACTGAAACTGATGCTCAAATAATTTTGTTTACCAGCTAGTCATCTAATCATTGCTTTGCATAATCATATTTATATTAAGGAGATAGGAACAATTAACTCTGTTTTAAGTGTAGTTATTTGAAATACAGTAGTGGTAATATCTGCCAGAAGCAAATAAACATATTAGCAGGAAATGCTTAAATGATCTGGATAACCCTATGAGCCAGCATAGCAGGTGGTAATATCCTGTTTTTAAATTACATTTCAGCAAGTGAACATAATAAATCCTCTTGTGTTATATATTTCGCTGGTAGCAACTTATACTCACATTATTCTATTTGACCTCATTACTGCTAATCATTATCACATTTTTAATAGCTGCCACAGTGAGTGAAACAGTTAATACTGTATTTCTTGCCGAAAGAGAGCCTGTCAGGTTATTGATGACAAATTAAAATTAATAAAGAAGATCTGTGTTGAATTTGAGGGAATGGAATAACTGCGAGCATCCAGATGATTGGAAAGGCCTCTGGGGTACTCTGTGAAGAGTAATGTTTTTGGTGTACGTGTATTGTCTTGAAAGGAACGCTAAAACTGCCAAATCTCTGCTTTTGCCTGGAAGACTTCCTGAAATAGGAGCTGTATTCTTTTGGCCCTCATCACATGTAATTTATCCCTGGGAGAGTTATTTCCTGCTCTGTACACCTCCGCTCGCTGCTGCAATAACAGCCCGTTGTTGGGGCTCCGCGTTTTTATTTACCTTGCTGAGGATCTTTACAAGAACCATCACTGCCAGGGCCGGGTGAGGCCGTAAACAAGTAGAACTCCAGTACTGAATTCCTGCCCTGCTCCTGGCTGCAAATTTAGCCTATTGCTATTTAGTTAAAACTTTCTGGGTCTCTCCAATCCTCCTCGCAGCGGCGGCAAAGCGTCGCTGCCCCGCGTCTGGGCCGCGGCGCTGACAGAGGGTACCGGGCGCTCACTAACTAGTTTTATAAAAAATTGATGCATTTACATCTCCTCTGAACGCTCCTGTTCATGTTTATTAGAGGTGAGGGCTCTGTGGGGAGAGGGCGGCGTGGCGGGAGCCGTTCCCTGTAGAGGAGGGGCCGTTCAAGGCCATCCCGAGGTCCTGAATTAATTGCACGTCGCGGTATTAGCTCAGTCCTTAGCAGACAGGAGCCCACACCGCAGAATCACCACACATAATTTTGACTGTGCCCAGGAGGCAGACCAGGGAGACTGAATTATCTCTTACCAAAAGAGAAAGTAGTCCTTTGAGGTCAACGGCGGAGGTCGTCGGTGGGTCAGCGCACAGAAACGACAACGCGAGATCTGCCCTAAAAAGGGAAAAAAATAATGGGCCAATTACCGCCCCTAAGCAGCTCATGCAGAATTCCTTCACACAAAGGGGTTTTCTTTTGGAATAGAGAAGGATCCAGCAGCAGGTGACAGAAGCAGCATTGCGGGGAGGTACTTGCATGAATTTTTTGGAAAGGAAAATACAAGGTGTTGCCGCTAATTGCTTGGGAGGCGTTAAGCGGCAGAAGGGCCGTGTAGCGTTCAGCAGATTCATCCCTATTATTTCAGAGTACGAAACAGAGCTCTGATGGGTCATAGGCCCTTCTGGACACTGATACAGGCACACTTTGCATACAAAAAGGTGATATCTTGACTTTAAAACATCACTCAAATGAGGAGCAGCCAAAAAATAGGGTTGTTCCTTTTAGGGGTTACATTTCTTTTAGGAGTTCTGTTTCTTTTAGGAGTTATTGAGAAGTAGCCCTGTTTGGAGCGGGGAAAAGTGGCACTATGGATTTATGAGTTGTAGAGAAGTGGGAAAAAGTTTGAGAGGTATAAACTCTGTTCTCCAGGTTCAACCACAACAATTTCCCCACCATTGGCCTGAGATATGGAGTCCTTTTGGAGTCCCTACACTCAGTGATCGGACGCGCAATTAAAACGTGTCAGGGGAGGGTTAGGTTGGAGATCAGGGAAAGGTTCTTCCCCCAGAGGCTGCTGGGCACTGCCCAGGCTCCCCAGGGAATGGGCACGGCCCCAGAGCTCCAGGAGCGTTTGGACAGCGCTGCCAGGGGTGCCCAGGGTGGGATTGTTGGGGTGGCTGTGCAGGGCCAGGAGCTGGATCCATGATCCCTGTGGTTCCCTTCCAGCTCAGGACATTCCATGATTCTGGGATTCAGATCTTCATCTGCACCTGGAAATGCACCTCCTCGCACAGGAGGGAAGAGCACCGAGAGCCCCAGCACTGAAGGTAGAACTTGTGTGGTTGACAAATACCACTCCAATTGCTCTGCCGGTGAAATTCGAAATAAAAATATAGGAAATGAGGAGTTAATTCAATTAAACATTCTCCCACCCACATTTTACCTTTCCTCACCACTCAGGGGAATCATTCATGGAAAGTATATCACCAGCAGACTTATTTTTACCATTATTTTTAACTTAATGAGTATACCTTCCACATCAGAGGGAAAGTACAAAGGTTAAATTTTACATTAAGAGCACATTGCAACATGGTATGCAAATATCCCCATGCAAATCTAGAGCCGGCAGAAGATAAATGTGTTATATTTTTAACCAGTTAACTATGACTGTGAAGTATGGTGCAAGATATTCAGTAGTTTCATTTTATATCTTTCTTGTAAATAATGCATAAAGTATGTAGATGTTGTCAAAATAAGATGAAGCTATTAGCTTTATAGTTTTCATAGTTAAGAATGTGTTCAGCATGTAGCTCCTAATAACTCATTTCGAAACGCAGACACCATTATAAAATATTTCTTGTTCAAGTGAACGTTATCATGTGACATAATGATTTTGCTTAAAACCAAGTTAAATGAGGAGTAAAATTAAACAATATTGCATGAATTGTGTTTGACTAATTTTGTGTCACATTATATTAGCCGAGCTTTCAAAATATGTGTTAATGACAAATAGTGTAAGCCCCTAACATACTTTATATGTCTGTAAAATCACCCTTAAGTCATTAGCTTTTAAAGGTTCATTTTGTTTGCAGTTTCTGTAGCCACTGGCTTTTTAGTGATTACTTTTGTCTATGAAACTAGACATGATTAAAAAAGAGATATTTTACATAAGTCTTTGGGACTTATTGCCATATTATGGGGGCATGGTGTGTGCATTAAAACAATGCCTGATAATTGATGAGCTCTACACTTCGGAGGTAAACAGAGTTAAGGGTGAATTTTAATGTTTACATCGTATTTACATAAGAATCACGCTGAGCTCTTAATCAACAGTTAGTTTCTTTTACATCTGGATTTATCCATTCCCTGCTACAAAAATCCTTCATTCCACAGGCAATTAAAGTCTTGCAGATCCCTGGGTTTAATTCAAAAACGGCAGAATCACAGAATCCCAGAAAGGTCTGGGTTGGAAGGACCTCGACGATCGCCTCGTTCCGCCCCCTTGCCGTGGGCAGGGACACCTCTCACTGCCCCGGGTTGTTCCGTTCTCCATCCAGCCCGGCCTTGGACGCTGCCAGGGGTGGGGCAGCCACAAAAATGCCCAGATCTGCTTCAACAGGGTGAGTGCCTACTCTTGATGTGCTGTAAGTCCACCAGAGTTTGGCGGTGCAGCATTCACAGCATGAATGGAAAAGCTTCTTAAGACTTTTCTTTGCCGGGGTGAGACTATTTGTATTATATTTATTAACATGTAATGCATATACAGATATTTATTTATATACATACTAGATGTACATTTTAATCTCTAGATATGCATATATAGGTAGATACATATTACATTCTTCTATATTATGTATTTATAACTAGAAATACAGATATATGTACATGTCTGTATATATGCATGTGTATATACGGATAGAGACAATATATTTTAGAGAGAGAGAGACAGATATTATACATATCAGAAATCTGTATCTATCTATAAAAATGGGTAACGTTGCTAAAACAGAGCAGGGTTAAAATCTGCACCAGTTTCTTTTCTGGATGGGACTTTGAACATATCCAAGCCTTCACACCCCAGGGGAAATCTCCAGTCATTATTGAGCCATTTTTGTGAATATCTCTGTTATTTCCCTCTCTCTGTCCCATCCCAGGGATTTCAGAGAGGTGTCTGCCGCAGCACTGGTCATTCACAGATGTGGACTGGTCTTTCCAGGGCACACCAGAGCCAGGCAGGGGTAACACCAGGTCTTGAGTCTTTCCTCAGAGGGAAAACAAAAACCGACTTTTTCTGTAGTGATCTCTTCCTATAAATATTTAGTTATTAAAAAGAAAAAAAAAAAAAGGGAAAAAGCCCCTCCCAATGGACCGGGATGTTTCTGGATGTCTGTGGGAGGTAAGAGCAGGACACTGATGGGGGTGGGAGGGTGCAAGCGAAGGCAATGTGGTGTTTTTCAGTGTTTCAATGCTCAACTTCTTTGATAAAATCTTCATTCTGCCCACCCTACCCCGGTGCCTTAGAAAGCTACAGCTTTATCTCCAGAATTTTCCCTCTGGACACTTGTCAGAACAAAGAGTATGGACTTTGCATATCATTTATCCTCTTGTATATAAGGAGCTTGTCACATCTTAATGTTGAACCTCACCAGAGAGCAGACCTCTCGAGCACTCCGAGCTCTGCTTTGCATTGGGGTGGGAAAAGCCGATCGGCGGGGCCGCTCCGGCTCCTGCCAGATCCCACGGCTGTGTCCCTGCTCCTGCTGTGCAACACGTGCCGTCGGCTCCCTGGGATTGGAAGAGGGGCAGGAACAACCTTGGAAAGAATGGGGTCTGCTGGAAATCACTTCCAGGTGGCCAAATTCCTTTACTCTCCGCTCTCATCAAACTTCCGATGTGCTTTTGTAGCATGTCCACGGAATTAAAATTGCTCGTCTTCTTTGGCATCCCAGAAAGTGTTTTGAGCTGGTGCTATTTCTGTGCATCCTACTTTGGAAAATAACAAAGAAAATCCTAAAATTACATTCTGTAAATGCCCTGTGTATATATATTGGTTTCGGTTTGATATGTATTGGCCAATATATACATTTATATATTGGCCATGGTTTGAACCCAAAGCTTTCAGAATAATGGCAAGGTCATCTTTTGTTGTAGAGGAAAGACCTTATTGCCACCTGGGGGAGTTCTCCTGGCAGCAGGAGACAGGGAAGATGTGGATCCTGTGTTTAGGCCCCGGCTGAGGAGGGAGAGGCTCTGCTGGGTCCTGGCCACTCATCCAGGGTCGAGGTCCCAGTCTGGCACGTGGGTGAGAGGTGCTCCGTGAAGTGCCAGGAGCTGGGTGAAGAAATGGGGCATTAACATCTCTCCGCTCTTTGGATTTCTAAAAGTCAAGGTCACAATGAAGATCTTTTGCAGTGGGAGGTGTTGAACATTCCTGACGCAGAGATCACTGGGGAAAGATGATGCTCAGGCATTAGGAATAGCAGAGCTTCTGGCTGAAGCCGGTTCCCGATCCATGGGACTGCTTTCCTGCACTGCACTTGCCTATGGAAGTCCTTTGCATGCCGAAGTATTTAATAAGAGAATTTTGGTACCAGGTGAAATGCGTTCTAAAAATTGGTGGGTTCTGTGCAAGATCACTGAGATTCCTTCAGTTTGCTGAGTTCCAAACGAGTCACGTGGAAGCTCCGTGGGCTTCCTGACAGTTTTCAGAAGAGAAAAGCTGTCGAGGAGCACGTTGAACAGCAGGATGGTTGGAGGTGGGTCTGGTCACACTGGTTAATACCCTGCTGGCTCCTGGTTAATGCCCTGGGTTCCATCGACCACGACGCAGCAACGGCTCTGCCACAGGGGCAGCCTGAGTTGATGGACCTGGTTATTTCCACAGCTATTTCTGGAAGATCGGGAGAAGGAGAAACAAAGCAGGTGAAATGGATAGCTCACAGTGAAGCTGTTCAAATATTTATAAAACAGTTAGCTAAGGTTCAGGATCCATTTAACGTAGCCAAATTTGATACGTTAAGATGAATAATTGCTCTTCTGTAATACCATTCCACTTATTTATTTATTTAGTCTTTAGAATGGTATCAATACTTTGCCTGTGGATTGAAGAAAGATTTGGAAAGTCCTGTGTTGTCCTTGGATCAGACTCTGACTGATCATAAAATATCAACCTGGAATTAGGCCTTTTTTTGAGAAAGAGCTGTTGATCTTCTTCCCTATGTTGAGGTCAGAATTTGGAAATGAAAGGAAGAGGGAAAGGGAAAGGGAAAGGGAAAGGGAAAGGGAAAGGGAAAGGGAAAGGGAAAGGGAAGGAGGAAGGGAAAAGGAGNGAAGAGAAGAGAAGAGAAGAGAAGAGAAGAGAAGAGAAGAGAAGAGAAGAGAAGAGAAGAGAAGAGAAGAGAAGAGAAGAGAAGAGAAGAGAAGAGAAGAGAAGAGAAGAGAAGAGAAGAGGACTCTTATCTGCCCAAGCAAGATCATTCCATGGAAAAAAAATTAGTAATTTACTTCCGAATTGGAAAATCACAGTATTGTAACGAGAAATAATCCATAAATTAATTTAGAAATAGCTTTTTAAATTAAGATAAAAGCTGTCAAATTTTTTTAGAATGCAAGAGTTACATCTGAAGGAAAATATTTAATGTTTTAAATTCACCAGCACTCCCCAGACCCTGTAGTACAGCCCAGTGTATGCTTAGAAAGAGCTACTTCATCTATTTAATTAAGAGAAACTACTATCAAAGCAGATTTCGCATTTAAAATTCGTGTTTAAACTTCTCACAGATTAAGTGAGCTTAAACAGTTGCTATTCCTGACTTTAACAGCATTATAAAATACATTAGAGATTGAGAGGATAAAATTCTGCCATGTTAGGTTATAACCTAACTGCTATTTGCAGTTGTAAGGACTACTAATGGCGCAGGGACAAGATTTATTATAGTAAAGACATCCTGCTTAACATTACCCTTGTCATTCCATTAATAATGACTGCTTATGAGCCATCTCGTTGGCATCTTTGTTGTCCTGAAAACTTAAAACTCACAGCACAATTCTTTACGATGTGCTACATTGCCCCCTCTGGGTATTCCTGACCATTATCCCATTTGGTTATATTCAAAACTGCTGCCTCCTGAGAGAGCATTAGGGCCGACCTTTAACCCTGCAATATTCTTGGTTCAAATGGCGTAATAACATGTAGTGAATATTTACAAGCATACTTATACTATAATAGAGTACTGCTGTGAACATTAGCACATATTTTCTGCTCAATCAGGCTTTGATGTAGAGCTTGGCTCGTACCCTGGAGAAAATGCAGTCCCCAATAAGCTGTGCTAGTGAAACACCCTTGAACCTGCTCAGCTTCTGCCAGGCAAAGCGCTGCCATGCGGATGAGCAGGGACACGCGGCCCCGTGCCACGCCGAGGGGCCCAGCAGCGCAAGAGGTCCGGGGCGGCCTCCGAGGGGGAGGCACATCCCCTCCTGTGCTACCTGGGATTTTACTGGCATCGGGAAAAGGTGATCTCATCCGGGAAAAGGTGATCTCATCCGGGAAATGCAAGTCAGAGTCGTGGAGTGTCCCGAGATGGATCGGAAAGGATCATCCAGTCCAACTCCTGGCCCTGCCCAGGACCCTCCAGCCATCCCACGCTGTGCATCCCTGACAGCATTGTCCAAACGCTCCGACCCCATTCCCTGAGGCCCCTGTTCCAGTGCCCGACTGTGACCTTAAAGCAATAATCCCTAACGGCGCCAGGAGCAGCGCTTCCCCTTCCCTCCCAGTTTCCTGACTGGCTGCGGGGGTGATTCCATGGCACACCACTGATTTTCCACTTCTCTCTCCATCCTCGCCGCTGCCATCTTCACGGGGCTCTCGCTTTCCTTGCCATCAGCCCGTGCACCTGCCCCAGATGTCCCCAGGTGACGCTGAAGAGCCCTGGCTGTGCCCTTGCGAATGGTGCTTGATCCCAGAGCCCCATCTCTCACCGCACATCCCACGCTGGCTGTGCCGGGATGGGATGCTCCATGGGAATTGCTCTGCACTTGAGCCCGCCCTTCCTATCATTTTCCCCCCTTCACTACCCTGTTACGAGCTAAACCCTGAAGTGGCAGAGCCTCAGCCCTCATGGAAAGTGGTGGCAGATGATAATTTCACAACTGCCACGGGGATTGCACTTCAGGGCTCTTTTAGGCTCACGGGTGAGCATTTCCACCCTTCTCAACAAGAGAGTTTTGATTTGCACGTGGCCTCATGTCATGATGTCCTTCCTCTGCAATTAACACCAATTAGCATCATTCCCTACCCAGCTCTGTCCTGTCCTGGTCAATGTGGAGCCATCTTCTCCAGCCCAGCTGCATTTTTCCCGCCAACCCAAAATATCCCCAAAGTCTTTTTTCCCCCACTTTCCCTCTGTTCACTGTTCCCTGTGCTCCCAGCAGCCACCAGCACGCCCCTCTGTGGCACTGCCCCCTCCTGAACAGAAACTGTGGGGTGTCAACAGAGGGCCCCTGCCTCGAACCATGGGGGCTGGAGCAGCCTGGCCCATGGCAGGGGTTTGGAACGAGATGATCTTTCGGGTCTTGGAATGGAGTGCCCAGGGAAGTGGTGGAGTCCCCATCCCTGGAGGTGTTTAAGGAAGGCCTGGACGTGGCGCTCGGTGCTCGGGGCTGGGTGACAAGGTGAGGATTGGTCACAGGTTGGATTCCATAGTCTTGGGGGTGTTTTCCAACTGAATTGATTGTGTGATCCTGCGATTCTGTCTCTCCCAACCCAAACCACAGTATAATTCCATGATTCTGTGACGTGCATCTCTTCTGCACGATACACTGATGAAAACTAGGGCACGAGAAAGGTCACTCAGACAGGTGAATGTCTTTAATATTAATTTGGGTGTAGGTTTTCCTAAGTTTGCTCCCCTCCATCACTGTTTTCTCCTTCCTCAAAACCAAGACTATTATTCCCTATTTGTTATAAATCCACTTTTACCGTGCTTTGCTGTCTCCTGTTTCTGTAACGTGCCCTGTGGAGATTTGATTGCGAGTGCAAGTGGTTTTCTTGTGAAAGTTTTCTGATTTTCAGGGCTTGGAGGAGAAAGGGTCACTCCTCAGTTTTGTTGGTTTATGAGTGTGTTGTTAATCTGCTTAGAAGAGTCCGGCACAGAGGTAACGTGAGTGTTTGAAAGAAGAGTCTCTTGTGGTTATGAAAAACTTTGACTTGGCAATATCTGTCTGTCTCCAGCCAAAGACAGAATAAACCTTCCTTATTTTCTTGGTGTAACTTATAAACCTGTTACAGTTTTTGCATTAAAATCTTCCTATACAAAGGAGATGTCCATTTTGTGATATTTTATTCATAAGATCCCTCAAGGTGTCATTGAAATTCTCTCAGTCTTTCATCAGCCTGATCCACTCTTGGAGAGTACACCTGCACAATAGATGAAATGGTTGTCCTCGGAGAATAATGGCAGTCATCCTGATATTAATTTGGTTCCAAGTAATTATCAAGTTCATATCTTTCAGTTTGCTGGGAAACTTTTTCTTCCTTTTGACTTTCTTCGGGTTTTTTTTTTTTTTTTCCTGCGCTAAATAGAGTTAGCAGGGCTTGTTAGTGCTGCTCCAGACTCTCCACAGACTGATCCTCTTCGCTGGGACTTCAGCTCAGGTTGATACCTTCAGCCATGAAGTTTTGTCCTGAAATCATTGTTATTGTGTGCGTGGAGATCAGTAATGTGCCACACAGAAACCTGCACCTGATGGGTGCAGTTAATGCTGTAGCAAAATAAAATGCCTTTTATCGCCTCTAAGTGGGTGTTGCTCTATCAGTTACACCCGTGTGTAGGTGGACAATCAGGCTCAAGTCAGTGGTGGCCTCTCTCCAGGCCATTCAGATGTTTTTTCTACAATAACATTGAAACACGCAGTCAGAATAGGCCCACAAACACATCTCCGCCGGCAGCAAATCCCTCGCCTTCACCTGCAGAGCCGATGAGACCAAACCTTCCTCCAGCAAGGCTCGTGAGGATGTGAGGATGGCAGAACAATTTCAAATACCGAAGTCCTCGAGAAGGTGCTTCAGTGATGAATATTTTCACACTTCGCATGGTGCATCAGCGTTTTTAGGCTCGTTAGAGCAGAGGCTCAGCTCCATCCACCCCACGGTGCTCACAGGATGGGTCAGGCTGGAAGGGACCCCAGTGGGGTCATCTGGGCCCACCCCCCTGCTCCAGCAGGGCCATCCCAGAGCACAGGGCACAGGATTGTGTCCAGAGGATTCTGGAATATCCCCAGTGAGGGAGGCTCCATACCCTCTCTGGTCTCTGTTCGGTGCCGGGTCACTGCACAGGAAACAAGTTTTTCCTCTTATTCAGGTGGAATTCTCTGGGCATCAGTTCCTGCCTGTTCCCCTTGTCCCAGGGGGCTCTTTGGATGCCAAAAAACAAAGGTGAGGCTTTGGCAAAGCTGAAGAAGATCTTAACTCCAATGAAAACCTTGCAGCACAAGGCCTGAAGGGTGCAGAGAAGTCCAAAGGAGCAGCCCTGGCAGTGCATGTTGGGGCCTCTCCCATGTAGCCCATCCTCTTGCACACTTGTCAGGTATTTGCACGTCTCTGCCTGTGATGATTAAGACCAAAAAAGCCAGGCTAAACAGATGTTATCTGAAAAAAAAAGAGTTTTGAAATTTTTTATTATTATTTGGGAAGCCTTGTCTGTGGGTGTTGCTGCAGCACAGGGGTCTGGGCAGAGGAGAAGCTTTCTTTTATTAGGGATTATTAGGGATTTCTCCTTCTTTCCCCTGGCTGTTGCCAACCGATTTGTATTTTGAAGGAAGCCTGCAAGAAATTTTGTGTTCTCTTCAATTCTCTCAGTTTATTTCTGTTCGCATCACTCTCCTTTTTCCCCCCACTGGCAGTAAATCCTTAGGCTGAGCCATCCATTCATTACAGGCTGGCAGCTCTTCAGTCTGCCAGTGTACAGTGATCTGTTTTTAGCTGCCAATAGTGCAGCATTCACAAATCTCTTCTGATATTTATCTGTGGCACTGCCTTTTGTTAAATGAAGAGCACAAAGTTTCGGACACACTGTACAGGGAATTTTATTGCAGCAGGTGGGGCACTTAAAACTTCCCTCCAATATTTTTCCAGCCTGGGATAACGTCCCCAGCACTCTCTGCATCCTATGATGCTGTTCTTTTCTGTTTATTTTTCAGATGCTGCTGCTGCCTGAAAAAGAAAGGTTTAGTGGGAATAATCCTCGTTTCTTTCCTGAATATTTTCTGGAAAAGTCTCGATATCATGGAAAACATTGAACAATGTATTGATCCGATTTTTTTCCCAATTGATCTGAGCTTTTCCTCATTTTTCTCCTGTGGAATTATGTCCACTTTTACATGGAAAAGCACTTTGCATCCCTGTAGTCCCACCACCTGGGGGTTTTATCAGTGGAAGGATTCAGGCCACAAGTCTCTGCTTGGGCTCATTCAGGCCCATTGGGCTGCATGCGCACGAGCACGATGCTATGGACACCTACTTTAAAAAATTATTTATTTCCTAGTTTTCTATTATTTATTTATTTAATTGCTTGTTCTCATTTAATTATTTACTTATCCCTTTGTTTTTAAGGGTTGGAGAATGATGCGGGTTATGAATTTCTTTACCATAAAAAATTGTGTTTCCTTAACACTTGATAATTGTATTTTCCCCTCTTTTAGTAGTTTTCTTTTTTGGTGGAATGTTGGTGGCTTTAATTACCCAGCCTGCAGATGGCTTGGAGAAATGATACATTTCAAAACACATCTCCATCTTTTTCAGTCGTCATACACTTAAATTGCAAATTCTCCTGAACTGTAACCCAGTGTCTTATGGCTCTTGATTCTACATTTCCCCGCAGATCTTCTGCCTTCGGTCGTGTCAGAGCTGCAGGATGTGACTGTTAATAAAAGAGATTAAACTGCAGCAAAGCCCCGACATTCAAATGATGTTGAGGGTCTGATTTAAGACCACCAAGACAGAAAACTGAGGAAGCAGAACCTCTGGAGGTTTGTTCCAGTGGGCTGGGATTGTGTCTGGCAGTCCAAGGGCCTGTTGTGATAGGACAAGGGGAAAGTCTTAAAATGATTTTAAGGACGGCAGAGTTGGATGGGATATTGGGAAGGAATTCCTCCGTGGGAGGGTGGGGAGGCCCTGGCCCAGGGTGCCCAGAGCAGCTGTGGCTGCCCCTGGATCCCTGGCAGTGCCCAAGGCCAGGCTGGACAGGGCTGGGAGCAGCCTGGGACAGTGGGAGGTGTCCCTGCCCATGGCAGGGGTGGCACTGGATGGGCTTTGAGGTCCCTTCCAACCCAAACCATTCTGGGATTCCGGGATTCCTTGAGGATCACCTGTAATCTGTAATGCAAACCATGAGACCTTTCGGTACAGCTCTCCTCCGGTTGTTGAAATCTGAGCAGGCACAAGGTTGGCACAGATGCTCAGCCTGGCACACCAAAATTTATCAACCAATCAAGAACTCGTTCCTCTCCTTGACTTCCTGCATGATTCTGCCCAAAAATCAAATTACAGATAGGCAGACCAATATTCTGCCAAATTTCAAGTCCTGCTTTCTACTCTGGAAACTTTTCCGTTGAGCAGCTTCAGCATCCTCTGTGTTCTGAGTCCAACCCAAATGCGCTGGGGCAGAGGCAGCCCAGTGGTTCTGTTCCATGGAATCACAGGATCATTTTGGCTGGAAAAGACCTCTAAGATCATGGAGTCCACCCAGGCAGCTCTAAGCCCCTCCTAAACCACGTCCCATCTCTGTCCTATCCATGTTTTTCAACCCCCTCCCCGATTCCTGGCAGTCAGGGAGCCATCCTGATTGGAAACTCCACTGATCGATGCGAGAGGCAAAAGCTCCAATAAATCCAGCCTGCCGAAGGCATCATCCAAAAGGAGGTTTTCAGGCTGAGATGAGGCTTGCCAAATTTATAAGCATGTGGGAACGGGGTTGTAAATGAGGGAATTACAGTCACCGTTAATGTTGTTCTGTAACGTTCTCTGACCCTGCACCCGTAATTTTAATTCCCAGAAATAGGCTTTGATGCCAAGTGCTTTATAGGCAGAGGAATGACTTCCAGCAAACTTGAGTAAGTTTGATACCAGGTCTGCAATGGAAAAAGAATTGAACTTGTTTTCTTGCACTTAAAATTCAAAATACTCTCTATTTGACTTTTCAAGTCTTTTTCTTCCTCCTCTAATTTTTTTTCTTTGTTTTTTTGTTTTGTTTTGTTTTTTTGTTTTTTTGGTTTTTTTTTGACATGGCTATAAAAAATCTCATTTTCTCCTATGTTTAAAAACATGGAAAGCACACGCCTCCAACCATTTTCCTAGAGGATGGATTTCACTGATGATGTCTCATGTGCACCTTTCCCTCTTGGGCTCATCCTCTTGCTGATTCTTCCAACATTTGTGAGAGGTTGTTGCTATGGCACAGCCTTTGCCAAGGATTTAATGACCTGTGCTACTTTGCATTAAAAAGTTTTACTAATCTCCTGCTTAAAACGGCTCTCAGAGCTGTGTTGGAGCCAGGGCCTTGGTTTAGAGCTCTGTTCCCGTCGGTGAATGTTCTTCAGGATCCACAAAATCACAGGAGGTGACTCTTCTTTCGCCTTTATCTCAGGCACGTCATGGCTGGTGATACTTTGCTAAATATACTGAGGTTTAAATACATCCCAAGGCTTTTGGCTGTGAAATTCCTTAGGGATTTCGGGGATGAGCTGTGGGAAGGGGGGCACAGGATGCACCAGTTCCTCCACACCCCCTGATAAGAGCTGAACTTCTGCATGTTGAATAGTTTGGGGTGCTCAGGGTACAGCATCTGGGGTCAGTAAAAGGCGTTACTTTGGGCTTGCTTTGGGGTTGCTTTGGCTCTGGACCCTTTGGAAGCGCGCGCTGTGCTGGAGCATTAAGCAGGATCAGGACCTTCCACCTCTAACAGATTCCAGCTTAGTTAAGATTTTTCTTCTCCTTTTTTCTTGGGGTTTTT
>VZRN01003569.1:241679-259020 GCA_013397935.1 Dasyornis broadbenti | reverse complement strand
TTTTTTTTTTTTTTTTGTGTCCCTGATGCCTTTTTCCTTCAGAAATAACTGTTTATAATCAGTTTAATGCAGATGAAACCATTACTTCTTCACTCTTCAGAAACTCTTTATGCTTCTTAATTAAAGCCTTTGTCTGAACACAAAATAATTAATACATAAAATGAAGCAGAGGGAAAGAATCGACTGTGAAACCAGTCACTCAGTTGTATATTTAAACAATATTTAATCATTAGAGTAACACAGTGCTTGCACTTTTGGAAAGAAAACAAGCCTTATACTTCATGTTTATTTAACACTTTGACTAGTTCATTCTTGGAGGTATGAAATGAGGCTTATAGAGTGCCAGAGCAGTAAATCAGACGTTCTGAAAATTACTGGGTCTTAAACAGTAGTGTCATTTTAAACCTAAACAGTTCAGTGGTGCACCAGCACATAAAAGTGACCTCTTAGAACAACATCCACTGTTTACACTGAGAGGCAAGGCAAGGAAATAAAAACAAGGCATAAAACATGGTGCAGCGAGGATGGCATTTGGTTGTGTTTCTGTCTCTGTTCTGGATGCTGATGGGCGTGATGACTTCCACAGAATTAATGAGTTAAAGACAGCCCATGCACAAAATGTCACGGATATCACATGCGTGCACACACCAACTGTGTGCAGCCAAAATTTTGGGCAGCTTCTCACGCCCCAGCACTTTCCACCGGAGTATTCGCTCCGGATTTTAAACCGCATTTGGGTTGGCAACGTGGTTGCTCACTTTATAACTTTTCATATGCGTGTTCCAATGAAAGAATTTATTGTCAGGAATATTTGTTGGGGAAAACACACGGATTCAAAGCAAATATTCGGTTTCTTTTGTGGAGAGCAAATGCTGAATGTTTGAATTGTAGGTGTGATTTGCTTACGCTTTGCAAGCACAACGGCACTGCTTCACCACAGGTTGTGTGGGGGTTTTTATAACCAGCTACACGCTTGGCTTCTGAGCAAAAAATAACCACAGAGTTTGGCTCAAACCCCAACATTTTTTTTTGCCAAAATTGGTCATGAACATTATTTACCAAGCTGCACTTCAGAGAGGAGGGGGCAGGCAGGATTTTGTGTGGTGTGTAGGTGAATATTTGCAGTGAAACCTGGAGATTCCCCTCTCGCGGAGATCTCGGTCATTCCCGGGCTTTGGTGATGCATTTAAACCCCTTCCCAAGCCTGGCCCCCTTCAGGACTGATGCAGGTTTGTTACCCAGTCCCTGAGGACTTTGCAGTGCTGTTCATTCTCCTAATGGGATAAATGGAGGCAAAATTGGCTTTGGAAGTAAAAGAGCAGAAGCACCTTCCCAGCTGCCAGGCTGCCCTTCCCTGCTCATGGACCACACTGACCACGGACACTCCTCTGGTCAGCCTGGCTCATCACCCTTTAGGAGGGGCTGGTGGGCAGAAAAGCTCTGCTAATGCTGTTCCCAACACACTTGTGAGTAAGAGATGTGGGTTTGGGGGAGTGTTTTGTTTTATTTTGAAGGATTTGGATGGTTTTGTGTGGTTTGTTTTTGTATGCTATCTTTTTTTTATTTTTTTGGGTTTTTTTGTTTGTTTTTTGGTTTTGGTTTTTTTTTTGTTTGTTTGTTTGGGGTTTTTTTAGATTTTTTTTTTTTGTTGTTGTTTTTTTTTTTTAAACTGTTGGTTTTTGGGGAAAATTTTTGTTTGTTGTTTTTTGTTTTTTCAAGAGGACACATTTACATTTGCATTTACATTATATTTACCTGCTGGAGCAAATCCAGAGGAGGCCACGGAGATGCTCCAAGGGCTGGAGCCCCTCTGCTCTGGAGCCAGGCTGGGAGAGCTGGGAATGTTCACCTGGAGAAGAGAAGGCTCCAGGGAGAGCTTAGAGCCCCTGGCAGGGCCTAAGGGGGCTCCAGAAGAGCTGGAGAGGGACTGGGGACAAGGGATGGAGGGAGAGGACACAAGGAATGGCTCCCCACTGCCAGAGGGCAGGGATGGATGGGATCTTGGGAAGGAAGGGATCTTGGGAAGGAATTGCTCCCTGGGAGGGCAGGGAGGCCCTGGCACAGGGTGCCCAGAGAAGCTGCCAATATCGTAACATTTTTAAGGCTCTGGACTACCAGATTGAGTGCGTCAGAAATTGGGGACCAAAGGTGAAATCTCTGCTGAGACAGAACTTCTGAATTCCAGAACTGCTCCCTTAGGAGCAGGTAATGATGTTTATTTCCGTGTTACATCACATCAGGAGCGTAATGAAGAGGAGTGATGGGTTTAAATTTGAAGAGCACATGGAATGTGATTTTTATGAGGTTGGATCCTGAGTGAACAGAACATTGAAACTGTAATTATGAATATTTTACAAATGTGAACCTTCAATTAACTGTATCAGTTGTGTTTGTGAACTATGGAGAACTTGCATTATTAATGAACACACAAGGTTAATATTAGTTTATTTATCATCTGGAATATGGCTTTTGAGTTAATCATACAAGTCCTGCCACATTCAATTTTGATTAATGCAGGAAGTTCAGGCAGGCTTTGTTAAACAAATATTTATCATGTGTGATGTATTATAAAGTAATAAAGCATTTTTTCCTCCATCTCAGGTCCTACATACAAACATCTCCCTGCACAGTGAAGACTTTAACATGTAAGCAAACATCCTCTGGTAATGAGGACATCAAAGAAATCATGAGAGTCTGCTGTGTGATTTCTTTTTAAAATTCAGATTTAATCCCTCTTACACAGGGGAGGTTGCAGTGTCCTGCAAAATATTGTTCCTCCCCACGTGGGTTGGATGTGCAGGTTGGTGTGGAGAATATTTCCTGTCATTCATCCCCTTCTGCTTTTACTCCGTTCCCAGTGCAGTTGAAAACAGGGCTGCTTTAAAGTCCAGCACCATTTGTAGCGTGGCCAAATTATTCCAAATAATAAAGAATTTCAACATCTTAGTGATGCTGAAGTGCAGTTTTGGGAAGTTTGACGTCGTTCTCTGCTGGCCTGTGGGAGCCTCAGGCTGGGGAATGAGTGGCAGGACCTTCCAGCTGATCTTTGCCAATGGATCCCGTTTGGAACAGAAGGAGGATTTTTGATGCGAATAAAAAAAATTTATTTGCCATTCACTTTTTCTGCAACACAGCATTGTCAGCCACAAAGCTTTAACGACTAAGAGCAAAATCTGATGTTATTAAGAATGCCAAGCACTCTTAATGTGGGTTTTGGTTCAGAAAAGAGTTAAGACTTTACCCAAACCTCAGCGCAAGCTAAGAGACCAACGCAGCAGCTTGGTTCAAGTGTCTGAGGCTTTAAAAACACTCCCTGAGTCACAAGACCGAAGGTATAATGCCGTGAATTACAACACATTTAATGAGTTTCTTTGGAAAGAGGGCTCGTCTGAATGCCAGTTTTGGCAAGTTTGTGTTGGGCAATGGGCCACATCTTAAAAGTGTTAGGAGGATTTAAGATTATTTCATTTAGGGGTGAAATATAAATTTCATTTTAAAATATGTAACCATAAGTTTACACTATGTAATTTATGTGGAGTTTATTCTGATTTAATGATGCTCAGCCCCTCCCTTTATACAATCAAAGCAGTGTCTTAGTTTGGAAAGGCCTGTGGATGATTCAATGATTTTTATTTCTGTTTTAATCTTAAAACCAATTTTTTTTTAAAAAATAAATGATCTGTCAGCAATGCACAAATTTAAATCCTGTTTTTCTTTTTGGTTTGGTCAGTAAAACAAATAAATAGTTGGGCAGTACCTAACTTAGGAAGGGCTCCATCCTCCTCCAGTGCCCATGGAATTTAGCCGGGTCTGCTTCAACCAGTTTCGGTGTAGCTGCTACAATATTCATCCATAATATATGATCGGTTTGTAAGAATTTCCTCTACATGTGAGAAACAGACTTAATGCCGACGTTCTCAAATTGGAGTTGGTTATAAATAATGCACTAATAGATGTGAAAGAGCGTAAATGATTCCTTTGTGTTGTACCTGCGAGGTTGTTAGCGCTTCTTTAAAAAACAAACAAACCCTCTTTTGCAGGATATTTATTCCCATCTCTTCCATCAAAGGGGTTGCAGTCTTTGTACCTTTTTATGTAAATTAAAAAATCTTTAGCCAGTTCTGTGTCAAAAATAAATAGTTGAATGAGCTTGCAGACAACATTTATTTTGTATGTACATTAATGGGCACTTCCATTTTTTCCTGCAGGCTAGAATCCACTTTGAAATTCATGTTTGATAAATTCCCTGGCTTTCCGAGTAATTTAGCTGTCTATAGGGCTGTTGATCCTTTGAGTGTATTGCTGAACCATTGGGACTTGTGCACCACATCTGCATATCCAAGTTCAAATATATACTCAAGATGATTGGTTTAAACTTTAAGTTGTTGATCTTATTCCTGATAGATTTGTTAGATTGTCTCCCATTTCATTTCTAAAATCTGTGCCTAATCCATAAATACCCGCTCTTAAATATGTCTCCAATAAACGCGCTGATTGAGTTAGTCATTTTGTGAGCCCAGGGCTGAATTAATATTCGGTGTAGCCTGATAATCGTTAGACACAATGCCGGCTGATAGTGTGTGTGCCAGTGGAGCAGGGCACGCTCCGCACAGCCCCAGCCGAGGTGCCGCTCTCCAAAGTGGCAAAATTCCCGGTGAAAATTCCCTTTATGCCTCCTGAGCGTTTGAAAGGGGATCCCGTTTTCGCTGGGCTGTGAAATGAGTGGGCAGGGATTGGGATTATCAGCCTTCCTGAGGCTCAGGCTCGTCGAGCTGCGCTTTTCCTCTCTTTTTCAGATGGCTGGAATTTTCAGTCGGAGCGCTCGGCGAGAGAGGATGGAACTGATGGAGCACCCGAATCTGCAGCAAGACAGAGCCACCTGCAGATTCCAGCCGGGCTTGATTCAGATCTGAGGGTGCCACATCCAGCCAGGGCTGGGCAGGGGACTGGGATGTGGGGCAGGCACCAAACGAGGGGAACAGGGAGTTTCACAGGAATTGTATGAACACAGGCGCTGCTTTCAGTTTTCACCTCTTCCTCATGAGCTTCTTTTAAATGTTATGGGCGCCCTTTGGATAAAGAAAGGAGGCATTTAAAAGATGTCCCGTGAATAGAAATGAATTCAAAAATCTTTTTAAGCAGAACATCAGCCATTCTGTTGTAAAACTCCTCTGGTTTGCTGTGAGCGTGTCCGAGTGCTCTGCAAGGTATGAGAATCATTCAAATAATTTCAGCTTGTAGCTACTGGGCCTTTGAGAAGCCTGGTCCGGTGCAAGGTGCTTGGAACAAGACGGTCTTTAAGATCCTTTCCATCCCAAACCATTCCATGATTCTGAGATTTATTTTGTTGGTATAATTTTTAGAGGATGGACGTTTATTTCCTTTGTTCCATTTAAAAAATTCCTTAACTTGAGAGGACTCTGCTTTGCTTTCTGGACGGATGGGGAAGGGTTTCACTGTGGGTGCAACAACCTATTGTGACCCCGACATAACAAGAATTTCAATTACAATTCCCACTTCTTTTTTTCTTTTTTTTTTTCTTTTTTTTTTTGTTTCTATTCTTTATAAGGAGATTATTCTAATAACGTACCTTGTGTGGTCTTTCAAGGTAAATTCCAATAAGTTCCTTGTCTTAATTAATAAAACCGATCTGACTAGTGGTATCAAGAGTCAAATTTAGAGTCTCTGGGGCCTTTTTGTGATAGAGAGGAAAAGAAAAGCAGAGGGGAGGGTTTTCCTGCTCGTGTGGGTTTGGGTTTTGTGTTATTGTTTTGATTGTTTTGTTTTAATAATATGTGAAAACTTACCTTTGATTTAAAATTCGTAGCCAGGGATTAATGCACTGAGTTGATTAACATCACACGGATTAGGAAAACATTATTTTCTAGTTTTAAAACGTGTAAATATCTGTATCTACATCTCTTGCTTGTCTCACAGAGGTTAGTGTTTATTATTAAATAAATTGCTAAGGTATTTTTAAAGATCATTTTTAAAATACCTCTTTGCATTGTGCTTTTTGTAGGGGAGAAAGATGTGTGCAAGTGCCCCTGAATGGGGAGAGCCCTCAACTCTGACCTGAAAGTTTTCATTCTACACAAAATCCGGTTTTGTCAGAAGCAGCACCACAGTGCCACCGTCTTGAACGTGATTTAGTACTTCGCTCACTGAAATTAACAAATTGGGCCGTATTTCATCGAGGTAATTAGGCACAGCTGTAACCTTAATAATGTGACTTTCTCGCAGGTGCAGTCCTGCTGAAGTCCATCAGCACAACTTTGTCTTCCAGACTGAGCACATCCAAAACTCTTTGCTCCAGGAGATTCTTCCCACCCGTATCCCTTTATCTGGGGCTGTTGTCAGTCCTTTCCTGATGCTCTGCATTGCCAGAACAACCCCAGTACGTGAGGTTTGGAATGCTCAGTGAAGGATTTTGTGCCCAAAGCGCCTTTAGACTGCTGATTAAGTCATTTTTATCAGTAAAATATGGATTCTGATCACGAAAAATAGCAGGCCCAAGCTTCAGCATCCTTCTGTTCCAAGTCAGTGCATGGGAATTCACATGTTGTGTTTCCAGTGCTTTGTCCTGATGTTTTCTTCTCTGATTCCTTTCCCTGCTGCACTAACTCTGAAATATTGGATTCTGTGGCAGCTGGGATCCTATTTCTTGGTGAGGAAGAGGTGGCAGAACCCCGTGCTCCAGGGAAAGCTCAGCCCAAGCAGAGGGAATTTGCTGGGTGGAAAGTGGAAGAACTCAGACCCAGTGCTCCTGGGACACCTTTCACTGTCCCAGGCTGCTCCAAGCCCTGTCCAACCTGGCCAGAACAGGACATTTCCAGGGATCCAGGGGCAGCCACAGCTTCTCTGGGCACCCTGTCCCAGTGTTTTACCACTCTGATCATAAAAACTTTCTTACATCCAGTCTGAATCTCCTCTCTTTTAGCTCAAACCATTCCCCCTTGTGCTGTCACTCCAGGCCCTACTAAAAAAGTCTGTCCTCATCTTTCTCAGAGGTCCCTTTAAATCCTTTTACCTGTTTACTGTCCTTATTTTTCCAGTGAAAACGCTTCCTTTGTGGAGTGTGTCGAGGGAGCAGAGTCACAGTGACCACTCCTGCCTCTTCCCCGTGTTCTCCTCTGCAGCTCTTTACCGTGAAACTGCCTCAGAATTCCCATTTGAGTTTCTCCATCCTCGAAGGGGCACAGTCCCAGTAAGGAATCAGAGGTTCTGTGTGTGTGTGTGTGTGTGGCAGTGTTCCCACGCAGTTTACAGTCCAAGATCTGAGGTCTGGAACGGTGCCATGTTCATCCCTGAAGCAGGTCTGGGCAGAGCTGGAGGCAGCCCGAGGTGTTGGGCTTGTCCAGAGCTCCGTGGGCTCTCCATGGATTCTCAGGGGCACCCATGGAGTCGGGATGTTCCTGGCAGCTGTCTGCAGGATGTGTCTGCCTTGGATGGACCTGTCCTTGCCTGCCCAGCCCATGTGAGTGCCGCTTCCCAGGGCTGATTCCATCTTCAAATACTTCCATGGATTTCCTCCTCAATCCTCCTCGATCGTTAACGTGTTCAGCTGGGTAGAGAAATTCTCCCTGATTAACCCATGCCTGAAGCCTTCTGGGTTCTGCTGGGTGGGGTCACTCTGCTTCAACCTGAGTTATTTCAATATTTCTTCTGGCCTCTCCCCTCTCCACAGGGCAATTCTGGGCACTTTTCTTACATTTCAGCCATTTTTCCATTGTTCCCTTTCCCCTGCTCATTCTGAACTCCTTCCTCTGGGACTTCTGGGCATTTCTAAGAGATTCTTTGGGGCTCTTTCCTTTGCTCTGCCACCCCCTGGTTTTCCAGCACCTCCGTCCTGCCTGGTGAAGATTCCCGCTCCCACGAGCCCTTCATTCCTTCCCAAGGTGCCCATTCCCCCTGCTCCCATCCCTCCTTTCCCCTTCCCTCGCTCCCTCCGCGGCTGTCACGGCAGCCCAGGTTTTGCTGTAGTCAATTTTTGTTTCATCTTGTAGTCAGTCTTACATAAATAGTGGAAGTTTGGCCTTGCCCCGGGTGATTGATGGGAAGGTATATTTGTACATATCGATTGAGATAAAAAATTAGTAGTTTGCAATAGGAAAGGCAAATTAGTCATCAGAAGGAAGGTGCTTGGAGTATTTTAAGAGTTCCTTGATTAATTCTCATGCTGTGAGTTCTTCTGACAGTAAGTTTTATGTCCTGAGATGTGGGAGGATGAGGCAGTAGTATCAGGTTATTGCAAATTTTACTTTTACTCCTCGCTGATTTATTTTACTGGCTCTCGCCACGATTAGACACAGAGGGCTGAAAATGACTTCATTTTGGGGTGACAACTGCCCTTTTCTGTGCCGGAATGAGGAGCCAGGAAGGAGGGGGGAGGTTTTAGCTACGAAATTATTTTCCTTTTTATGAAAATTAATATTTAAAAGCTGGCCTATATAAAATCAAAATAGCCTTTATCCAGGGTGACAAGCCCATCAGCTGGATGTTATCTCTAAAGGGGGAAAGAACTAATTCTGTGATACACTGATTAGGCTGAGAAGTAATTTTTTTCTCTGCTTACTTGACAATTTTCTCCCTAATCACCTCATTGAAAGTAGTTTTTAATAAGCATCATAGGATGCTGAGGGCTCTCGATCTTCCTAAAATACTTTCCACTTTTCCAAGGATGCTGCAGCATGTTTTTTAGTTTTCCTTTATTACAAACTATAATAGAATTCTTCCCAATAAAAATTGACTTATATTTGGCACTTTTAATTTGTCCAAGAATAATTTAGATAGAAATTCCAATTACTTTGGAAGGAAGGCATTTGCTCCGTACTCTCTGCCCTTGTTTAAAAGGAAGGCTTTGATAATTTGCAAGCGTTTCTCATGAAAGGCAATTTTACTTAACTGGAATCCAGAAGGAAAAAAAAAAAAAAAAAGAAAAAGATGCACAGAGGTTTCAATTTTTAAACTGATAACAAAGCACCATATTTGTGCTGTTACATTTCAGCACAAAGAGGCTGCAAAATAACCTTTTTTAGTTAATGGGAGAAAAAAAGATTTAATTGCTGTGAAACACTTATTCTACATATTATCTCTTTGATTAGCAGACAGTCGTAAATGACTTATTCAATGTAATTGCAAACTCTGGTATGGAACCCAAAGTAAATTATTTGTGTTTGCAGGCAGAGTGGGTTCGAGCAGTTTTAATTGCGAGAGTTTTTTTGAGCTTAGCAGAGGTTTGGTGGTTAGGATTTAGACTTTGCGTGGATGTTTGGATGTTGATGCCCATCAGGCTTGAATGAGGACAGTGGTTAGCAAAGCGTGCCAGAGGCAATGCCAGAGCTTCTCTTGGTCTCTGCTACAGCAGAGTCCCACCTTCGCAAGTATTCCCAGGGCTGGTGGTTGGGTGGAGAAAATCACGGAATCAACAAATCCTCTCAGACCATCGAGCCCAGCCATTCCCCAGCACTGCCAAGGCCACCCCTATCCAAGTCCCCAGAGGCCACATCCACACAGCGTTAAATCCCTCCAGGGATGGGCACTCCAATGTCGGGTGTCTTTGCTGCCTCATTCCCGCCTTTCTCGTGCCTCACACCGAGCTGCAGCTCTGGCAACAACAGCTTCCTGCATCCTGAACCTTTTCCCGGCGTTGGAATTGTGAAAACGTTCCCTCTAAAACAGGGATGATGATTACTTCATGCCATGGATGCAGCTGGATCTCATAATCCCAGTCATTTGCAGAAGGCAGGAATATTAAGGTTGGTTTGAGAAGGAAGGAAAGGGTAAGAGCCAATGGGCAGAAAGCTGTGAGTGGGAAAACCAGATGGCCTGGAAACCCTGGAATTCTGCAGTGCAAAGCTCCACCTGTGAGCTGTTGTCACAAAGGGGAAGCACCAAGAGGGTTTTTCCATGAGCTCTTCCCCACATGGTGAGGATTTTGCACCCAAAACGCTGAGCGAGAGGGGATGTGGCAGGCCTCCAGTCTGGGAGATGGCGGTGATGGCATCAGCCCTGGCTGGGAGCATTGTCACACCCAGGAACAACAGAAATAAATTAGGGGATAGTGAGCACAAAAAAGTCCTTGTTTGAGGCATTTCAGAGGAGATCCTCTGCCTGTGCCTGGTGTCAGGAGCTGCTCGTTCAGGCACGGAGCTGATCCGCTGCAGGATCTCAGAGCTCAGTACGTGCCTCTGGTGGAGCACTGAAAATGTTCCCACTATGAGGTACCCACCCATCCTCTGCTGCAGTGCTGAGGGCCAGATATTAAACTGAAACATCTGCAGTTCAAAATATTAACGTTTCCAAGGAGTGGCTGAGGAGAATTTGGCTGTGCCGTCTGTGTGAATAATTTTCTGTGTTTCGTGGGAGTGCTGGGAGCTGTTGGGGAAGTGAGGACCCTCTGCAGGTGGCTGCTCTCTGCCACCAGCTCGTGTCACTTCACTCCCCACTTCATGCCAGGGTCCTGATGTAACAGAGACCCTCAGAGGGACTGGTTTCAGCCAGGGTTGCTCGAGCAAGATGCGAAGCAAGGGTCACGTACGAGATCACACGAGGCTCTGGTTGGGTGTCATGCAAAGTCACCGCCCAGCAGAGGGTGAACCAAAGCAGAAAAAAAGAAGAATCAGGTTATAAAAACCCACACCACGCATGCAATTGCATATGCAAAGACCTTGTTTGGGTTTGTGCTGAATTTCCATGAGGAAATTTTTTTTTTAGCTGCAGCTGCACGGATTCCCTGGATTCCTGTGAAACGGAGCAGGAAGGGGTCTGGGCTGCCCCTGCTACTCAAACTGCACCTCTGCCATCAGCCAGGGACACAGGCAGGCAGCCAGAGAGGCTGAAAACATCCCCCTCCTCCTCCTTAGTGCCACCAAGTGTGAGTTAGAGCTATTTACTGTGGATTAACATCCTCGATTTCCCTTTTAAACCATTGTTTTAGACTTTCCAGTCAGTTCTCATTAGTTACTAGTTTAGAAGCCCATGGTATATTTAGACATCATATACATTTGTCAGTGAAGAGTAGCTTAAATGATCTACTTTGCTCACTGCTTAATTATGTTATTTTACTGTTCCTGAAAACCTGACACAAGGCAAATTTACATTACTGTGCTCCTAATTAGCCAATAATCCTCAAGGATTTGAATGATACATACCCAAAGTAATTTCCTCGTTCACTAAATATGAATTTCCTTACGTTAGGTTAAGAAGATGGCACAGTGACAGCAGGCATCTTGGTGGTGACAGCTCTCAACATGTTTGTCTCCGGAGTCAAAATCTATTAAAAGGCACGTAATGATCTCAGCACTTTCTTAAAGTGTAGAATGTGAAATCAATAGGGTCGTGCACAAAGGGGAGCAAAATTTACCTCTTTGCACCGTTCTTTGGTTGTCCAGCACTCCAGCTTGCTGAGAGGTGGAAATATTTATAGTCCTGGTTTTCTAAACGGCGTCTCAGCTGGATCTCTTCATTCATTCAGCAGCTCTGAGGCTTCTCAGACCAAGTGAAGATGCAGACTTGGGGGAAGCTGCTCCAAAAGAAAGGCCTGGTAGGGTCCTTCCTGCCTCGGACCCCTCATTTGGTGCCTGATTGTCTGCCTCTATTCCCCCCTCATGATGCTCAGCTTGGAGCACTGGATCCTGGAATCCTCCACACAAGAAGGATGTGGATCTGTTGGAGTGAGTCCAGAGGAGGCCACGGAGATGCTCCAAGGGCTGGAGCCCCTCTGGAGCCAGGCTGGGAGAGCTGGGAATGTTCACCTGGAGAGGAGAAGGCTCCAGGGAGAGCTCAGAGCCCCTTCCAGGGCCTAAAGGGGCTCCAGGAGAGCTGGAGAGGGACTGGGGCCAAGGCATGGAGGGACAGGAAACAGGGAATGGCTTCCCACTGCCAGAGGGCAGGGATGGATGGGATCTTGGGAAGGAATTGTTCCCTGGGAGGGTGGGGAGGCCCTGGCCCAGGGTGCCCAGAGCAGCTGTGGCTGCCCCCGGATCCCTGGCAGTGCCCAAGGCCAGGCTGGACAGGGCTTGGAGCAGCCTGGGACAGTGGAAGGTGTCCCTGCCATGGCAGGGGTGGCACTGGACATTTTTAAGGCCCTTTCGAACCCAAACCATTCTGGGGTTCTATTCTGCCAAACACACTCATTTCACGCTTGGCTTTGTCCTCATCTCTGGCCATTGAACTTCTGTGCTTTGAAAGATCTTGTCTTTGTTGTCGCTGGTTTTGTTGGGCTGGCTGGGGTGTTGTGGGGATGGTAACAGTTTGTGTTTTCCACTCTAGACAGTTTAATTTAATGCGTTATTACATTTGATCCAGATGCTACAGTGATGGGTGCATAAAAATAATTAAATACAGATAAATAGACCGTAACAACTTCACCATTGCCAGTTGTTGTAACACAGAGTTACGTATCAAAAACGCAGTGCCAGAAAATTGCTTTAATTTCTAACTAGTGCAGGAAAACTTTCCACGGACAATGTAATCGGCAAACAGAACTCAGTGCTAATCTTTTTGCGCACGTCCGAGACTAAAATTCATGCAGCTAAATGAAAATTTAAAGTTTTCAGTCTCATGCTACACCTTTTCCAGTGATTTTGTTGGCGAAATCAAAACCTGTGAGTGTAGATGTGGTGAATAAAGGCCACCCTTTTTCTCTACCACACAATCAGCTGCTGACACGAGGCCAGGAGATGCTCCTGCCTGGAGAGATGCCATTCTTCGGTGGCTTGGGAATCAGCATTAGCTGGAGCTGAGATGTGATTTCGGAACCAAGGACCAAGGAAACAACTGCTGGTGATTCCTGCACCCTGGTATTGACACTTGCATTCTTCTTATCTAAGTTACTTGTGCATTTTGAATTGGATGCAGTGGGGTTTTTTCCGTATCACAAACTGGTTTCTGAAATAATTCTGTCCTTTTAAATATCTCCCAAGGGGTTTCCTTTCAGGATGAGTGAAAAGGCTCCACTGCACAGGGAGACACGGATGAGCAGATGCTGAGACTAGAACAGGAACTGGAACTAAAACTAGAGCTGAGACATCCATGCTGAGACTAGAACAGGAAAATAAATCCTCTGAAGGTCCCTGGACAGTGGGAGGAGCAGAAAAGGACCCTCCTGCTCCAGGACAGCAGTGCTGTATTCCCCTGTTCAACAATGCAGAAACAACTGTGATAAACAAGCGATGGAGACGCCTCACAATCACAGGATAATAATATTTCAGCCTGGTTTGCTTAAAAGAAATGAGTAAGTGCCTGTGGGGTCTGTGCCTGCCATGTCAAGAGAAAAACTATTTTGTGATGAAAACAGCTTGCAAGAGCCGCCTTTATCTGCACACTGGGCCCATGTCTCACCCGAGTTCAAGTGCTCCCTGCAAGGCCCGTCCCATTTTTCCTCAAAAAAAAAAAAAAAGGTGGGGGAACAACTTTAAACCCCACTTGCGCTGTGTGGGGTCACACGAGGCTCAACCCAGGTAAACGATGATGGGGTGCAGGGTCCCCATTAATTTCAGTGGGAGTTTGCCTTGAATGGGGGAATTTGGGAGAGGCTGAGCCCGGGATTTAAGTGCGTTTGCTCATGGATCAGCACGGCACACGTATCTGCAATTGAATATGCACTTTGTTAGGTTAAGAAACATTTCTTTATGCTCTGCAAAGCAAGTGAATAAAATCGAGGGGGAAATATACACTGTGTCAGCTTGCCTGTGTGGGAAAAATACTTTATTTGCTGTTGTAAAGACAAAGAGTACAGGAAGGAAAAAAAGCAGCGGTGTGTATGATCATCCTCTATAAGCACATTAGTAAAGCACTGTGGTACCAGTCGTGTTGTGAACTTAAAGCCACCCCTAATTAAACTGTCTGCATCCCCCAGCATTTCCCTGTAATGATGTCAAGCCGTGCAGCAATTAGTTGTCTCTCTATGAATGTAAATACTGTTTGTAAATCATATAAATTTAACCTGCTTGGCTTCTTGAAAAGCTCCGAAAAGGGAATTAATTATTATTGTAGATTTTTGGAGTTATGATTTATTGAATCGTTTCGGAACGTCTTGATCTAATGTTTTCTGTGGTTCATGGCAATTAATTTTGGGAGCAAAGGTAGGACTTATTAAAAATCCGGGATATGATGTGGGGTGGGACTAATGGTGTGCACGACGGCGTTCAAAATATTTTATTGCACTAACACAACTGCTGGGGGTTCCTTTTAAATTGAGATTTAGCCCATTCAAAAGATGCAAGAGCCCTGACCTTTCAGCGTTCTGCATTTTGCACCTCCTGCACTACTTCAAGCTAATTTGAATGTGAAGTTTGAATGCTGAAGAAAGATGCCCTTCTGTGGTAGTTCATCTTCTCTTTAGAGATCAGACTAAATGCCCGTGGCAATGTGCTGGGAAACACAGCACATTACCATGAAATAGCTCCATTAGAGACAAAGAAATGTAAACAAAACAAACACATTTGCCACTGGTTTTAGCTCAATTATATTTCTCCTATTGATGGCGTTGCCTAAAATGAAAAAGCGCTCGAGACCTAAATTTAGTAAACCTTTTGTTGCAATTTACTCCAGCAAAACCTCTGTTGCTGGAGGTGGATGGTTTACCTGAGCCATCAGCTACATAGCACGTTTATGGTTATTGTATTTTACAGGTTGATAGATTTTTATATTCTGTCCAAGTCAGGATCTTACACCACCTGGTTTATTATTTAGTAATTTACAGTGCAGTCAGGCATGTTTGGTTTAATGTAGGATAAACTTATAAATCTATTGTTCCTCCAGTTGCTGGGGTTGGTGTGCAATGAACTACAGAGCTTGATGCGTACATACATTTCAGCTCTGCTTATTTTCTTTGATAGGGAAGCAGGCAATAGATAACACAGTGACAGTGGCATCCCGGGGGACAGCAAAATGTGAGAGCAACACACCGTCAGGTTAGTAGGTCATTATTGTATGAGCACTGAGCCATTAATTGACTACTGTACCAGGCTCAATCTGTGTCAGATTATGGCTTTTGGCAGCTAGAACTGTTACCTAATAGCTAACTTTGTTCCTTCACTGGCTTTTTGTTAGGTTTTCGGATAAAATTATACCTGAAAAGGTAAATATATTTGTTGCACTTAAAAAAAAAAAAAAAAAAAAAAAAACCGAAAGCACAGCCAAACCAAACCGACATACAGAACAGTGGTAATGTCAAAAGGCAAAAATTCCTGTGAGGGAGCAGCTAGCAGAGTGTTTTGCTAATATTTGTGAGTGTTTTTTCACAAACTTGAGTAGTCAGATACTCTCTTTAGGGGGGATAGATGCCACGGGTGCAAAGCTATCAGAAATGGATAGGTAGTGCCTGAATTATTTTGTTAATCTGTAACCCTGGGTGGGAACACGAGAATACCCAGTCTGCAACAACGACAATAAACATCACTTGCACAAACCTCGCTGCTTTCTCCTAAAATCTGCCTCAAAAAGAGGGGAATTGTCAGTCCTGGCCCGGGTGATGGCCAAAGAAGAGACCCAGCTCGTTGTGGCATCTTCCCCCAGCACCCGGCTCCCACTGGAGCCACGTAATGAGGGAAGAAATCAGTGATGTGAGGAAGATTTGAGGGAAAAAAATCATCTGTTCTTTGGCCACTGGCAGCAGGCAAGGTGGTCCTTGGCCACCTGTGTCCATTAGAGGGCAAATTCCCGACTTTAACAGGCTGTGGGAGGCTGAGGGTGTTGGTGTTCAGCCCAGGACTTTGCTCTGGGTTTAAGGCCAAATCCTGCTTGCTTGATTTCAGCTTTCTGCCATCTTTCAGCTGAGATCTTTTGGGATGCCTCGGGCTGGGGCTAAGATGTTGTTTTACCTCATCCCTGCACCTGCCAGATCTAAATCCAGGTGTTTCAGCCCAGGTGAGAGCACGAGTTAAAAATTGCTCAGGTCTTTGCCGGCGTGGGTGGGACGGACCTTGGTGAGGTGAGTGTGTGTGTTCGTGGCCTTGGCTCTGAACCAGCTCTCCCTGTCGTCTGTAATTCCTGAGGAATCCTCAATCCCAGCTCCAGAGGAGTGCAGGGCTGCTGGCAGGGTTTTGGGGTGCGTTCCAGCTGTGTGACACATCTGCCGGTGTTTGACAGGGCTGTCCAAGTGATGGAGCCCCAGTTTAATTTCTGCCCCTACCCATAAATCGACCTGCCTGTGACCTTGGGCAAAATAGTTAATCCAGCCAGCCCTCAGTTTCCCTCTTTTGCTCCCCATTAAAAATGATTTGCTGTCCCAGGGTGTCGGGCTGGGCAGGAGAACCCAGGGTGATTGCTGATAATTACCAGGATGGGAAACCCTGTGAGAAGGTGGCAAAGTAAGACAGAAACCTTTATTTCATTAAAATCATATTTCTACTGAATGCTATTACAGTTATTATTTTGCAGATCCCATTTCTCTGCCACGTGTCTGAATTTGAATAATTTCCACTGGATTTCTCGCCCTGTTCAAAGACGCGGATAAAAACGTGCAACAATTGAGCTCTGAGCATTTCATCTCGTTTTGTTATTCTGGGCTTTCTCCTTTTTCTTACAGCAAAATCATTTCTAGAAATTGGATAGCAATATGTAAAATACATTTTTTTCAGGCAGTGATGGCTGATTACATTGATTCTACACAATGTAGGGCTCTTAATGGGGATTTCTGGCTCCCATTTGCTGTAAATTTCTGGTTCCCATTTGCTGCAAATTTCTGGTTCCCATTTGCTGCCTCATGTGACGAGGCTGTTTCTATGGTCTCTGCTGCATCTTGTCCCCCTGGCATTTTTTTACAAACTCATTTGGAAGAATTAACTACCTTTTATGTATTTAAAATTTGACTCCACGGAAATCGATGTACAAATAATTTTTATGGCTACAATAAGTGGGTTCCATAACCCAACACAAATATCTGTATGTAAATCTTGCCTTGGAGGTAGCTATCTCCTGTACATCCCAGTACTTATCCCACTTTCACACCTAATTTTCTTTGTGAATCACACATAAAACTCACATATTCTCTGCTGTGCAATCAAATCATGAATTCTTAGCATGCCCACCCGTAAGATGTTTCTCTGAGAATAATATCCATAACTATTTTTAAGGGCGGGGGAAAAAAAAAAAAAAGCCAGGGAAGGTTTTGGTGCACCATTTATTTTTATGATAATTTAAATATGTTAATACTATACCTAAGAGTTTTATATACATGCACATTTTGCATAAAGAAGAGCTTTTACTCCCAGGCTTCATTTCGCGAGGCTGGGGAGAGAGAAACCTGTTCAGGCATCTTTGGACACAAGATTAAACAACACCAGGAAACTCCATTCTCTCCAGACTTTTAACAACTCTCCTGTACTGCACAGCA
>VZRN01003569.1:216703-236950 GCA_013397935.1 Dasyornis broadbenti | reverse complement strand
TTTTTTTTTTTTTTTAAACTTGGAATAGACTTTACGGAAGGAAAAGTGCATTTCTTAAATGAGAGAGCAGCATATAATTTCTGCCAAAAGGCTTCAGCATGAGCTATACCCAGTTGCACCACAGTGAATTTTTGGATTTGCGTCCATAGAGTAAACAAATAAACAAACAAATAAATAAATAAATGCCTTTTACCACCCAAATATTTGCGGGAACCCACAGGACAAGAAGGATGTGAGGCAGGATTTCTAGGTTTTCCTAATTTTTCAGTACAGAGCTGATGGAGCCAAAATTTTCTGTAGGACAGTGTACAATACTCAGTGCTTTTGGTTGAGTAAATTAGGTTGCACAGAGAAGTTGCGGATTCCCCACATCCCTGGAGGTGTTGGATGAGGAATTGAGCAACCTGGTCTGGTGGAAGGGACTGGAACAAAATGAGCTTTAAGGTCCTTCCAACCCAAACCATCCTGTGATTTTATGATTCTATAAAGAAACGGACTTTCGATAGCAGCTTCAAGAAATGACTGAATTTTGTCCGTTAACGACGAAAAAAGTTAGTGGGTCCTTTTTTGTCACCGGACGATTTTCCTGTGCAGAGAAAGTCTCAGGTGAGTGCCACCAGGCTCATTTTTGTCTCCTGAACCCTCCCACAAGGTTCCTGTCAGAAATGAGTGTGACCAATTCCAGCGAACGGAACAAATCAGGATTGCTGATGCTGGGAGTTTAAACTTCGGGATAACTCCAGAGGTGGGAAGGTGCGAGCAAGGCCGGGAGATTTCTGGGTTAGATGCCAATGCACAGCCAGCTCAGAAAGGTTTTGAGCTTTTCATTGTCACCAGAGAAACCCCTGCAAGGATTTCTAATCCTACCCGGGCGATACAAATGTGTGCCCTTTTCAAAAATACACCGAGTTTTTCCCTGAGAATCACTTACTTGCAAACCAGCTCTGATGAAGGAATATTTCCAGTGGAATTTCTAGCTGGTGTGTATGATGTTGTTAGATTCATTCTCAGCAAAAGGCAGCCGGGAAGTGACGTGATGCATAAAAGAACAGCGTGCTGCGAGCTGCTGTCTGCAGGAATTTCAAAATCACAACTCTCCGATTTGCACTGAGCTGTACAGTGTTTTTAATCAGGGGCAGGAAGGAATTAATACATCCTCTTTCCATAAACCCTCATTTGTATTGTTGATAACAAGAGTTAGAAATCTCAAAGCTGGAACAAACCCTATTTAAACAAGAATCTGTCCGTTCTGCTGATGTTTTCTGTTTGAAGATGCAAATTTCCTCGCAGGGGCAGATGCTGCAGACAGCCAATACTCAGAGACAGCTGAAGTCTGTGTGTGATTCCTGCAAGTCTGTCCCTCCATAGTTTATTGTGCAAGGAGAATGAGAAGAGCCGGGGCTCCGTAAAATATATTAGTTTTCATATTTGCGTGCAGGAAACCACTGCTTCTCTGCATCAGGGGAAATGGCAGCACAAGTGCAGACTTTCCATCAGGTGTTCGCTGGTTTTGTGCTCACTCAGTGGATGCTTTTTGGATCAGATCTCTGCGAAAATTGTGCAGGAGATGATTCTTAGATAGAACTCTGGCAATCCCCCCTGCCTCGCATCCCGTCTGCTTCCCACCTCGCTCCCCTGTGTGCCCTGCTGGGATAACTGGAATGAAGGGGAGGAGTTGGAGCAGAGTGGAAATTCAAGTGGCAGCATGTGAAGAGATCCAGGTCTGGTTTATTTGTAACCAAAATTTGCCGCCCACTGAGACTAAGCAGCAAAGCTCCACTAAAAATGATGATTTTGGAATCGCTGAGGTCGGAAAAGACATTTAGGGTCATCAAGTCCAACCATCAACCAGCAACACCACGGCCACCACTAAACCCTGTCCTCAAGTGCCACATCTCCACATTTTTTGAACACTTCCAGTCATGGTGACTCCACTGCTTCCTTGGGAAGTTGATTCCAGGCCTTGACAACCTTTTCCATGACCAATGCAGTGGTTAAAAATGCAATCCTTTTTGGAGAGCTTTCACATGGATTTTCTAACCACCTTTGGTGCCACATTCTCTCTGGAGCCCACAAAGGTTTTCTCTGCTGGAACAAGCGCGTTATAATCCCAGATGCAAAGTTTGGGCTTCTGTCAAATGTTGATAAGTTTGTGAGCTGAGGGGCCTGGGGGACATTTCAGTCTGTGCATCCTCGATGTGTTCCCCGGGGGAGGCAAAGCAAGAACAGATCAACCGTGTCAGGAGTTTTCCCGACTCCACACCGGTGACTTTGTTTGGAGCATCAGGAACCACAGAGTCACAGACAGAGTCACAGAATCCCAGACTGGTTTGGGCTGGGACCTTAAACCTCATCCAGTTCCACCCCCGGGCATGGGCAGTGACACCTTCCACAGCGCAGGTGGCTCAGGTTTTGATTCCTAAAGCCTTTCACGACTGTTGCCAAACTTGCTCCCGTTTCCAAATGCTCCATGGGATTTTCAGCACAAAGCTGTTTTCTATCTGCTCTCTCAGCTCGCCCTGAAATTTGACTCGCTCGTGTTGGAGAAGGAATGTAAAGATGTCTCTGGGATCCCCATGGAATGAGCTGGATATCCTCTATGGAGAAGCCAACGCAAACCAGGCTGCTGGTGAATCCTCTCTAGACCACGGGTGCCTTTCTGCATGTTGACCTGAATTGAAAATGGCTGGAAAAGTTCTGACAAAATGTTTTGCTCGCCAAAACCAAAGAAACCAACCCAGAAGTGCCCCTTGTCGTCCGTGACTCCCTCCAAAGGACTGCAATAAAATCCCTAAAGCGAGACTGTTGTTAATGGTTAAATGGTTCATGGTTAAAATCTCGGTGACACTGATTCACTGGAAAGCTCCTTAGACAGTCCTGAGCTGAAAACATCCCTCCCTTCATTCTTGAGCACAAAACCCAATATTTCATACTGTATTTTGGACCTGATGTCCATTCTTTGGCTCAACTACCAAGCCAGAAATTGTTTTTAGATTTCCTCTTTGGCATCCACAAAGTTTTGCCTAAAACCCTCGGGGACTTGCTGAAAGAGATTTATTTATGTGCATTGCAAGGCTTGCCAAATAACTTCAGCTTCATGTTTTTTAATAATTTTCTAAATTTAAAAATTAATAAAAAACCTAAACTCTTGGTTTACTCATTATTAATTATGAATATTCCCATCTATTTTGCCTTAAATATCAAAGATAAACAAAAGCCAAGATGCTGCTAGGAAGTTAAAAATGCTGGGAAATGCTCTCTTAGTCTGCTTGAGGACTGGGGAGTGTTTTCTATTATTTTGTGGGTGACACTTTCTCCACTTTATCAAAATTTGGAGCTCACCTTGGGGACTTCCTTTTGAAAGAGCTGTTGGCTAAATCACTTCTATTAACTTTTGAAGTGTTTTCTTGGAAGTGTTAGAAGGAAAAAAGTAGCTCTGCGTTAACAAAAAGGCCACACTTTATGAACTGTGATGTTTTTCCATTCAGAGCAGGAGGAAAAATTCCCAGAGTAAAGTAGGAGCAAGGCCAGATTTGTCCTTCTTTCCCATGTTGTAGCAGTCCTGAGGACACTGCAGTCCAAATTAGAGTTGATTTGTCTTATAAACAGTAAAAAAATCATTATCCTGGTTGTTTTGTGGTGGTTTGGTGGTTTTGTGGAGCACTGTGATCGGCTTTAGAAGTCTGGGACAGCCTTTGGCGTGCCCACTTTGAGTTTGCAAGCTGATTTTTTTATCGAGTATTTGGGTTAACTGAAAGGTTTGCTAAAACTTCCCCTGCCTGTGTCACCTCGATGTGAACCACCCCCGGCTTCGCTTGGAGCTGAGCTGCTGCGCCACCTGTGAGGGGTGAGTTTGTGTCCACTGCGCTAACGAGGGACTGATAATGGCAGGGCAGTGTTAGATACGGGGTTCTGATAGGGGGTTTTGTGTCAAAAAGCAGGACTGGAGCACTGGAGGACGTCTGTGGATACAGAGCTCCATGTGTGTGAGTGCAAAACCTGTGCTGAGCAAAATGAGCCAGTCACAGCAAAACTTACCGCCAGCGTGCTCCCAGGATCAAGGAGTAGCCCAAGTACTGAACTAAGCCTCCAGCAATTTCATATTAATTCTTCCGAGAATAAAAAGAAATAACTCGAGGAAGCGGTGGCAGAAGTTACTTCCACGATTATTTTCGTAATTTGCTTACTTTTTAAGGCACAGAACACGTGCTCATCGGGGTCTCAGATCTTTCCCTTTGCTCCAGCCTACTCCTCCAGAGCCATTCCCTCACGCCAGGCTGGAAGCAGCTGGTGGAATGTGGTGCCCGGGAGCGCGACCCAAGCGCAGGGAGGGAGGGAGGGAGGCAGGGGAAGTTGTTACTCCAAACTGCTCCCCTGGCCCACCGCCGCGGCTGACCCCGGATGCTGCTGGGGAAGGAGCTGCTTCCTTCCGTGGGCAGGAGGCATCCAAAAGCAGCAGCTGGGTTTTGGATTGGGCAGAGGCACAACTGAAGGCGAGAGAAATCCGTAGAAATAGAAACAGGCCTAAAATCGAGCCTAATGTCAGCCATCGCTCTTCAGATCTCTGTCGTTGGTTTATTTTCCCACTGACCTGTGTTTTGCGGTGGAAGGATATTGAAACAACTGTCTTTTTTTTTTTTTTTTTTCCCCCCCCCTCTCTCCCCTTTTATTATGTAATATAAAAAAACAAAGGAGTATATTGTATTAATATGAATACGTGCCAGAGAGAGCTTTATAGGGTCATTAATACATTTCTTGGGAGGTCAAAAGACATGAAACCGAAGGGCTTGTGCCTCACAATAAAAGTGAGGCATGTATTGTTGGCCCAGCAAAACATGCCCTGGAGTATAATATTTGTGTATTTAAAAAAATTATACTGGCAGAAAATACAAGGGCAGCTGCAGAGCTCTGGACTGTGCCTAACAGGAGTGACACAGGTGAGGGCTGGAATTGAGCTTGGAATGGTGGGAAAATTGGGCTTTTGCCTCTTTTTGGTTCTTTATGAGGTAGAAAAAATTGTCTTAACTGTTTAAAAAACATTTTTCCCCTTGAGTGCGTGTGTTTTGTGTTTTTTCTTTAAATACAAGCAACTGCCGTCACCCGTATAGCAGGCTCTGGATGCATGAGACAGGATATCCCATGAAAACCCTGGAGAGGGGGAAAAATTAACCACCTAATGCAACGGCTGCAGTTCAGAAAAATCTCAGTTAAGGCAGAAAATATTACCTGTGTCCCAAGCCAGCCTGACTCGTCCTCTCGGAGCTGTGCTGGAGCCAGGGCATTTCCCAGGGCCTCGGGATGGGGATGGGACAGGCAGCTGGAGAAAGGGATGTGGTGGCCTCCAGCCTTGCCTGGGATTTGCTGCTGCCTTTGGATCCTGCTCTGCTGGCTGGTGCAAGGGTTTCTGAGAGGGGATTTCTCAACGAGTGAGAAGAGACAGAGTTCTTCCGGAGAAGAGTGATAGAGTCACCTTCTCTGCTCTTTCTCAAGAAAAATTATGTAAAATATTAAAAAAAACCGGCACTAGAAATTTCCAAACGTCACTGCTTTCTCCATTCAACCCCTTCATGTCCTTAAAGAGCCTTTTGAATAATCCAGCTCAAAGTGTGCGTCTTTCCTTTATGGCTGCATCACCCTTTTCCTGGCCAAGCTATGCCAGGGCCTCCCCACCCTCACAGGGAATCATTTCTTCCCAAAATCCCATCTAACCCTGTCCTCTGGCAGAGAGAAGCCATTCCCCCTCTTCCTGGCACTCCAGGCCCTTGTAAAATTTCTCTCCAGCTTCCTTGTGGCTTCTTTCAGGTACTGGAAGGTGGCAAGGATTTCTGCAGGAGCCCAGGGCTGCCCAAACTGACCCTTTTCCATTGCCATGAAAATTTCCATCGCCATGAAAAGTTGCAGCTGGATGTTTGCTTAACCCTGTGACGAAGCTTTTCATTATCTTACCACTAACACACTGCAGAAAATGGAATCATTAGAGCCCAGCAGCATTCAAATGTAAACATTTGAATAATTTACACTTCCAGCCCGTGTTAAATAAAAGGTTTCAATCTCTGATGGAAACCTGACAATAAATATTCATTTCTAATTTTCAATAAGTAAACTTTATGACTTCTTAAAAGCCTTTTATTTTTTTTTTTTTTAATTCCTGAAGTGTCAGGGCAATTTTGACAGCTGGCCCATTTGGGATTAAAATTTTCCCTCTGGTCAACAAAACCATGAAGAGTCGTCATAAAAATTAAAAGCTAGAAGTAATTACAAATGTTACAATTAGGAGCAATTTTGGGATCTTGATGTGCTACAACCAACAAAAGCTGTGTCTTTTCCGTGAAGCTTTCCTGAGGGAAAAGAAGTGGAGGAAAGGAATTGCCTTGCTGACTGTGGCCTGTGGAAGGGTGCCAGCGCTGAAATAATTTTGTGATGGAGGAGGCTGTAAGGAAGTTTCAGGAATGCCATTTACAGGCACAGCTTTGGGAAAGAAGGCGAGATTTGCAGGGGAGAGTCAGCGCCTGCAAACCCTGGGAGCACCCGGTGTCCCCGTGATCGATGTCTCTCTCCGTTTCCTCCACAAACTTTTATTTTCTGAGGTTTTTCCGAGGTTTATGGGTCTGTAGTAAAAATCCACTCAGAGTTTACACTTGGTTTACACCAGGTCTCTGTCTACCAAAGTTTATTTTAACAGCGTTTTTATGTGGCTCTTCTTCAGGCGGCTTGAGTAGAGCAGAAGCCGACGTGCAGCCGTTCCCAACGCGTTGTTTTACCGCCAGCCTCATTTCTGGGGTCAATGAGATCAGGTGGGTCATAATTATGAGCACGGGCTCCCAACACAATTAATGGGTTTTTTTCCAGGTGATTTTAGCACGTCGTTGTGGGACAGCCGGCGTTTCATAAAATGCGTGGCTGCGATCGCACAGTAAATGTGTCTGAGGTACTCCATCAGCACCGCTGCACCTCACCGTGCTCACCTCGCCCCGGCTCCGTGTCCTTCCCTGGCCACCACTGCCGTAAAAAGCGCTGGATTTGGGGAATTATCTTCCCTTTACATCTTATTCTGGCTACAGTGTTGGCCATGGGCTTCTGGCCAAAGCGTTGCTGTGTGATGCCCCTTCCAGAGCTTCTAATGAGTGATCCTGCTCCTTTATGAAACACAAATACCCGTGCTGGAATATTGCTGCCATGCAGATCCCAGCAATGCTCATTTGTCTGAGTTTCAGGCTGGGCAACACAAAATTTCTTTTCATCTGCTTTGAATTTGCGAGCGTTTAATTGATTGTGTGCTTTGAGTCTGAAGCTCTTGATCTGCCTCATCTGTGCTGATCAGTATTTTTTATACTGCATCACATCTTCTCTTATGGGCTTCCTCCTAAGGTATAATTGTTGTCTACCAATCTCTTTATATTTCATTAATAAATAGATTTCCAGCCTTCCTTTGATCATTCCTGTCATCATTCTCAGCGCTCCTGGGATTTGCACAGTGCAGTTTTCTTAACACAAAGTAACCAACACTGCAGTCAGCAGTCCAGAACAATCTCCACTGTTAATTTATATTCCTTAGGATAGTTCCTACAAAAACTTCTGTGTAATGTGGCTGTGTGGTCCTGATTAACATCAGTAATCCCTGTGACAGAGCTGTTCAATACTCACCAAACTACTCTATGGGGGAAGGAAGTGAGAAGAGAAATAAAAAGTAAAGCAATTTTTGAGTTGTTCGTGAGTAAAGACCAATCAAACTTTGCACAAAGGATTTAAAACAAAAATAATGACACTTTCCAAATCTCCTATGCTTAATTTTTTTTTCCTGTGCTTAGGCTGGGTGGAATGTTTGTTCTTTGCGTTAATGGATTTTTACATGGGAATGAGAGAGGAAGGAGAGGGAGGGGGGACCACAAAGGAGGGAACCTCCTAAGGACCCCCTGCCCTCCTCAGCAGCCCCGTTGGGGAGCTCAGCGTTAAAGGGTGAGAGTTTCATTGCTCCCTTTGCGCTTCTGAGCTGTAAAAAATTTTAGAGGGGAGTGAAACCTGACACTTTGGAGAGGTCAGACCCCTGACTGGTGAGGGAGGGGACAGGGATGGGGAAACCTCCTTCGTGCCAAGGTCCTTTGCACTGCCTGAGTGTGGGGTCTTGTTGGGACACCATGTGCCACCAGCGCTTTAATTCTGAGGGGGTTTGGCAGGAATCCGAGTTAGTGGAACGTCCAAGGAGTGCTGTTTGTGCCAGACACAACTGAGGAGGGGCAGAGGAAAGGATCAGGGCTTGTTCCCGTGCTGCACATCAGCGGGCCCACTGCTGAGCTTTGGCATGGGGCACACTGGTGGATAAAAATAGCAAAATATGGCAAAATCAGTTGAGAAACTTCCATTTTCAGAACCCACTTCCCGCATACAGGTATGTGCATGCATAAAATCATAGAATCAGTGAATTTTTGGGTTGGAATGGACCTTAAAGCTCATCAAATCCCACCCCTGCCATGGCAGGGACACCTCCCACTGTCCCACGCTGCTCCAAGCCCTGTCCAGCCTGGCCTTGGACCCTGCCAGGGATCCAGGGGCAGCCACAGCTGCTCTGGGCACCCTGGGCCAGGGCCTCTCCACCCAGAAATGCTTTATTTACATTTATATCTGCAGTTCTGGGGGTGGAAAAGTTGTTGTCAGACTGTTGGATCTGCCAGCTCTGGTGCTCCAGCCGCAGCTGAGCTCCATCCATTGACCTGTGAGCATACATGGCCGCACTGTGACAGCTCCTGGTTTGCCTCCCTGCAAATGTGCGGAGAAGCAGCAGGACAAGAGGCCTTTGGAATGTCCCTTCCCACAGCATTTCCTCAGCTCTGGTCCAGAGGAGCCCCCCAGCACCAATATCCGTTACCTATGGCGGGCGGTGAATGGTGTTGGGCATAAAATGCTCCCTTTTAGCACTAAGCAATGGATTTACTGCAGAGAGCAGCTGGCTGAGCCAAGGCACTGCCCAGCACCACGTCTTCTTTTCCCTGTTTTCTGGTCTCTTCCTGCCCTCCTGCCTCCTGGCATGTGGAACTAGAATATACGTGGGGAAGGCGAGATGTGTGAATTGTCTTCCTTTTAGGGCAGCCTGCCTTTATTGAGATGCATTTGTTACCCTGCACTCCCGAGAAACACCTTGCCCTTTTCTTGCTCTGTTTTCCATTTCTGTCTCTTCCTCATCCCTAACTTTATTTTCTCCTTATTTTCCTTCCCCACTTTTCTTTTTCTTTACATCTCCTTCCTTTCTCTAGCTGTGCTCATCCTTCTTCTCATCACTCACTTGATTTAGGGTAAGGAGAGCACACGCGAAGAGAATTGCCATACAAAAGTTAAGGATATATATGGGATCCTTCATAATGTGCTTCACTCAGGCTGGGGATAGTGAAAAGGTACGTTTTCCCTGAACTTGCCAGCAGTGTAAACCATTCAATTGGTAACATAATACGTTTTTATGGTCTCTGTATAGCGATTTTCCATTTAAGTGTAAGTTAAATTGATGAATTCACATAGTGGCATAGAGGAAAGTTTTTCCTTTTTCTTTTGTAGTATAAATTCTCCATGAACACTCCTGCCCTCCATTGTGAGTGGGTTTTCCTCCCAGCCATGCATGAAATGTGCCCTTAGGTTCTGTTACAAATAGGTTTACACTGATGCGTATGGCTGCTGCGAGCATTACGGTCTTGATCTGCGCTCATTGAAATCAATGGCCACATTCCCCTTCCCCGCAGGAGTGGGAGCTCAGAGCCTGTGGGGCGCTCTGGGAATACAAAAGACCTCCTGGCTTTGTTTTTAAGGAGGCTTTTGCATCCCTTTGGTGACCATCAGCTGTTAGCTGGATCGATCCTACCCGGCAGGAGAATGTAGGAAGGTGGGGATCGGCCTCTGCTCCCAGGGAACGGGGACAGGAGGAGAGGGAATGGCCTCAAGCTACGGCAGGGGAGATTCACGTTGGACATCAGCAGGAATTTCTTCTTGGAAAGGGTGGTAAGGAATTGGAATGAGCTGCCCAGGGAGGTTTGGAGTGCCCATCCCTGGAGGTGTCCAAGGAAGGCCTGGATGTGGCACTCAGAGCTCTGGGCTGGGGACAAGGTGGGGATTTGGCACAGCTTGGACTCAGCGATCCTGGACATCTTTTCCAGCCTGAAGGATTCTGGGATCTTGTGACATCCTTGTCTTGTGACACACAACATTCCCGTTTCAGTGCTTGCACAAGCAATTACTTAGGAATTTTTCCTTGTGGGTTCTCCAATTACAGAGTTTCTAGTTCTGTTCCTGTTGGCTTGGGAGCTCTGTTACTTGAGCTGAGACCTTTTCCTTCCATGAAAACTAACTGGCCCTTTGCCAGGGGGGTTATGGAAGTGGGCCCTTCCACAGAAATAGGAGTTGCTGCAGGGAATGGCATTTTTTGGTCACTGGGTAACAGATTTTCCCAGTAACTTTGCTGTTGGAGCGCCTGCCTTTCCCAGGAAATGTAAAATGTAATCATTTGTGCTCTCAAATGGGATCGAGCGAGAGTTTCAAAGTGTCTGGTCACATTTCAATGGGGCTAAGCTATAACTCACCTGTCTAAAATACATTAATCAAACTCATTTTCTGCACTCCGTTTCCTAACAGGGACTCACATATTTATTTTCTGTGCCAGCAGTGCTGTATTTCACAGGAATTCTAATCCTTCAGCAGCGGTTAAGGAATCCTCATTCGTATGGATTTGAGCTGCCCTTGCCTGAAAGGTGCTTAAGTGAGGGGCTGCATGTTTACACAATACTAGCTAAAATATTGGATTAATCTCTGCCGTGCTTCATGGGGAACAGATCTTGGCCTGTCCGTGAAGCTGACTTCCAGAGGATCCACTCATGTGAGCCCCGTTTTGGTCTCCGCAGAAACACCTAAGACAGGATTAAGCTCATTCTGGTGAATCCATTATTACTCAGAATAAGCTTTAGCAGCTTTTTGTAATCACTCAGAGTTTAGGACACAGTGAAGCAATCCCCTGAACTCGGATGGCTTCGTGGTGGGGAGCTGAAGGACCTCATCTGCAGCAACAAGGCTGGAGCAAAAGCAGGGATTCAGGGTTCAGGATGTGGCTGGGTTCCTGAGGCTTGGGGTTCACTGCCTTGCCCCTCTACCCCTCAAACAACGGATTAGGGAATGATGGATTCACTGAAGCAAGCTGGGCTCGTGGAACACGTCCCTGCTCCTCACAGAGGGGTTGGACTGGATGACCTTTAAAGGTCCCTTCCAACCCAACCATTCTATGATTTCCTCATCATACGTGCTGGTACCTTCTTAAAAATGAAAGAAAACCCACAAACATTTGTCTTGAGACACAGGGAACATTTGACCCAGCCCCACACCGGCCATGTAGAGTCTCAGAGTTCCCTTCCCCAAAGCTTTTGTGCTGTCTCTGTACCAGAGCCGTGAAGGGAAGTGGGTCAGCCTTTGTTTTTAGAGGGAGAACTGAGCTTCGCGGCGTCTTTGGCATATCAATAAAGCCAGGAACAATAAAAAGGAACAGTGTTCATTATACTGCTGTGTGGGGAGTTTCTTTAAGAGTTGGGCCCTAAATGGTTTTTAATCCCAGGATGCACTGATTGTGATAATGTGGAGTGGCAAAGCAAGCGTCACTTATAAAATCATTGCAAATATGAGCGGAATAAAAAACGGTCAGAAGGATCTTGTTACAATTTCTGCTTATTCCACAAGGGTTTAAGGAAAGTAAAATAGGCAATGATTTTGTTTGGGACTTGTTTATGAAAGATTACCTTTTGTATAGGTAAGTCAAAAGGTTAAGGAAGTAAACAGAATTTAAATACAGTCAGTTTTAGTAATTTTTTCTGTTGTTTGCCTTAACTGCTTCCTAACATCATAAAAAAGCCTGCAGCACTCAGGTGGAGGGAAAAAAAACCTCAAGCCAACAACAAAAAAAAACCCGCACCAAGCCGGCTTAAAGAAGGAAAAGCTGTAAAATGTAAGATATGGCACACCTATAAACTATAATTTTGCTTTTCAGCCGGCAAAAGTGCTGTAGATCTAAAATTACAATAAATCTCCAAATGTCCAGCATTGATTACTTCAAGCTTGTGGCTTTAATGGACAACAGAGCAGCACATTATGATGCCATGATTAAGGAATTGTGGAAAAGAGGGAGAGTGATTTTGGACTTTATTTTGGCACCTAGCAGAGCTCAACGTGACCACAATTATTGGTTTTCTGAAATATGTCCCTATGCATTATTCTGATCAGATTACTTGCATTGCACAATCCTCTGGTGAATAACAGGACAATAGCACAAAATAAATCTCTCTCTGAAATTTAATCTCCATGTCTGTAGACTGGCAAGAAGAACATCCACATCCCTCTGATAAGAAGTTGTATATTTTCCTGAATGGTGGTATATTTTTGTTTTATAATTGTCCTTAATGTAAATTCTCCAGCAAGAAAGCAGCAATGTCAAAGATCTCTGAGGAAAGAAGGGTTGAAATACGGGTGAAGTGCTCCCATAAGCTCAGCATGAAGAAACCCTAATTTTCTTAGTAAACTACAGGGGCGGGTGAACGCGGTGGCTCACAGAAATTATTAACCTTTCCCCTATTATTGGTTCTCAGTGTAATTTGTTTGATAATCTTCTTCCTCAGCGAATAGCAGTCCAGCTTGTCAGCTGATAAAATATCCTCTCGTGCTGCTGCAATGTTTGGCACATGGTGGATGTGATACAGACGACAGCAAAGCAGAATCACCTGCTCTTTTTGAGGTCCACCTCTAAGCCAGGGATTGGGAAGAAACCGATATTTATGGACTGAAGGGCGAGCGTGTGTTTATTATTGCTCATCCTCTGAGCTCTATGGACAAGCTGGAGAAGAATCACTTTGTTAAGAAAGCAGGAAGCATGCTGAGCTTTTAGCACCTGCACAGGGTCACAAATAAACCCTCACAACCTTGCAGGTGCTCCCTAATCCTTGAGACACCCATCACAGAGCCTGCGACTTGCCCCAGGATCAACTTATTCACACAGGCCCACGTCGGGTTGTGTCTCTGAAACTGTGCTTGAGTTGGGCTTCCACCAAGCACAGCTGGGAATTCTAGGACAGATTTCAAGTGGCACCTGGAATCTGTGGGAGTTTTTGGGAAGTGCTGAGCTCAGCACCAGGTGGGATATGGCTCCTCTTGGCTGTGATTGTGTCCCCCAGGTAGTCCCAGCTCTGCCCCAGGCTCGTGCGCGAGCAGGACGTAATCGGTGAGCAGGACATCGTTAGTGAGCAGGCCGTAATTAGTGAGCAGGACATTATTAGTGAGCAGGACATTGTTAGTGAGCAGGCCGTAATTAGTGAGCAGGACATTGTTAGTGAGCAGGAATCATTACTGGGAGGTGGCCCAGCCCTGGTGGCACACGGGGCACTGTGCCATCCTCTACCTCTGCAGAGCCGGGTGTGAGCCGAGGCCCAGCTCACAAGTGAAAATTGGATTTGGGAATTTTAGTGTCCCTGCCTTGCTTCCATGAGAACTTCCATGGCTGCCAATGCTGCTCCAAATGCTCCAAGTGTGGAGCTCTGGACGTTGCCAGTTGGGATGAAGATGTGTTGGCAAAGGCGTGGGTGGAAGTTCACGCAGCAATGCTTCCATGGCCCTGGCTCTGTTCCTGCTCTGCTATCCGTGCCTGTACTGCTGCTAATTAAATCCAACTGGAAAAAAATTTGGTTTTTTTTTTTTTTTTTTTTTTTTTTTGGTGCTGTGTGCCTACTTCACCCGGAAATTGTGGAGAAGATTATTGAATTTGTGTGGTTCAGGACTAAAGAATCAAATATGAGCGAAGTTTAAGCTGAGATCATCAGGATCTATAAACTGGCCCTGCTCCAAGGCTGCACCATTCCAACAGTGCAGCGCTGATTTGGGCTGGTGAAGGCCTGACCTTTCCATGATATCTCTGTCCATACAGAGCAGCCCCTTTTTCCCACATCTTTCTCATTCCTCCAAAATTACTTTTTCTCATCTGGCTCTGTTCTGGCTTTGGCTTTGTTTCCAACAATTGCCCTTCCATCAGTTTTCAGGTGTCACTTGTCAGCAGCACTGTGCAATATCCGTTTGGAATAGTTTTGCTTAGACTATCTTAAAATTAGCAATTAGAAGCCTTAATGGTATTTTTCAGATCTTGTTTTTCGTAGTTTATCATTAATTATCATGGACTCTACCCACAGCTGATTAACACTTTTTTTCCTCCCTTCTTCCCTCACCTCCTTTCCCTTCGCTCTCTTCTCCCTGCAGTGATTTCAGCTGTTTCCAGACTTTCTTGTGGCAGCACAGGCGGTGATGCTGGAGTGGCTGTGCCTGTCCCTTGTCACGTTTGCACGGTGCCGCCTCTGCAGATGCACTGGTACCTTACACAAAATGAGTCACCACTGTCATTCCTCTTTCTAGTGTGAATTAGGTGGATTCCAGGCTGGGAAACTCAATCTGAGCTGTTTCCTCGGTCTCATTTTTTGGTTATGATCTGTGAAGTGGCGGTGATGAAGAACAGGGGTGAGGGTGCTGAATTTTACCCCTTCCAAGGAGTGCTCTGGTGCCATCCAGCGCAACCATCTCTTTATTCTCAGACTCTTCCCACCTGGAAAGATCCCAGCTGATGACATTTTTCCACATGCAGTGCAAGCAGCCTGGCATTTTTGCAGATGAAATCCTGTTCCTTTGAAAGTTCACGGTGGTTTTGGGCATGCAGTGCCAGGACAAGGGGGAACGACTTCAAAGTGACAGAGGGCAGGCTTAGATGGGATATTGGGAAGGAATTCTTCCCTCCGAAGGTGTGGCTGCCACACCAGGGCAGGTTGGACAGGGTTTGGAGCAAGCTGGTCTAGTGGAATGTGGCCCTGCCCGTGGCAGGGGGTGGAATGGGATGAGCTTCAAGGTCCTTCCAACCCAAACATTTCTGCAATTCCATGATCCTATGAAACCAGGATCCATGGACCAGGTGAGGATGCTGAAACACTTGGTGGGGCTACGCCAGTTTCAGCGAGCCCTGGATTCGTCCAGGATCCACACCGACTTTGTTCCAGCATTTCGCAGTTTACCCGCTACCTGCACGTGTGAAAGCATCCAGGTGCCTCCCTGTCCTTGGAGAGTGGGAAATCGGCCTCATTTATCCCGCAGGATAACATTTACCCTGCAGAATAACATTTATCTGGAGCCGACACAGGTTGGTTATCAAATATTTGTTTAAAAAAAAAAAACAAAAACAAAAAACCTGAGGACTTTCGTAGCAGGAAAGTGCAACTTCGTTGTGTTAGCAAAGGTGTTGCAGAGTGAAATGATGCTGCTGTTGAAGTTGATTGTAAATCATCCTTTCAGCTCAACAGGATTGAGTTTCAAGTGCTAAATTTCCGGGACAAAAAGAAGAGTTGTAAGTAAATATAAATACACTGAAATGCAGATGATTTGACTGCCGCTTGTCAGGTTTTTTCAGGGTACTGCCCTGTCCATGGCATTGCAAAATCCGTAATAGATGTTATTTGTAATTGTATTTTGGTTTATCATAGATGTGAGCCTTCAATGAAGGAAGGTAATATGCATTCCTTAGAATTATTTTAATACTTTATAATAATAGTTTACTGAGCATTAAGAAGAAACTGAAATTCAGAAACAGAGGGACAATGTCTAGAAAAAAATATTGATGTTGATTTCAGTACTTTGCAGCACTCAACATTAATAATAGCTGGACTCGTGTGACTATTTCACTGGCAAATACTCAAATCACAGAGAACAGTGCTTAGTTCTGTCATAATTTCTGGTAAAATACATTTTATAGCACTTAAATTGTTCAAGGTTCTTTACTAATCTAATTTTCCAAAATACCCAAAGTGGCCTGAAACCTAGAAATTCCCAGCAAACATTTCAGAAGAAATATTTTATAAGTTCCTAAAATTAAATATACGGCGCTGGTGCTTAAAAAATAAATCAGCTCAGGGAAATTAAATGGGTATTTTTAAGATCTTAATTTCCAAAGTCTTAGAAAGATTGTGTACTTTACTTAAGAATTAGATAATTCAGTGGCAAAGGACGCCTAGATTTTAGGTAATCAAACAGTCTTGAGCACAGCAAGAGTCAAGAAACACCATTTAGATGCAGGCAACAGGACTGGCACATTGGAATGAGAAGACCTTCAGGCCTGTCACAAAAAAGAAGGAAAAAAGTGATAATTCCGCAGCAATTCAGAAGCAGAAGTTGTTTGGGTTTTTTTTCTTTTGATTATGCAACACGTTGTTATAGGAGTATGTGGAATCGCTGTCCAGAAATGGCTGCAGAGAGGGAAAGCAGAAGAACACGCTAACAGCATGAGAGAAAACGGCTTCAGGCGGTGCCAGGGCGGGTTCTGGACATCTGGAGGAATTTCCCCATGGAAAGGGTGGCCAGGCCTTGGCAGGGGCTGCCCAGGGAGGTTTGGAGTGCCCATCCCTGGAAGTGTCCAAGGAAGGAATTCCTGGCCGTGGCACTCAGTGCTCTGGGCTGGGGACAAGGTGGGCATCGGGCACAGCTTGGGTTTGGTGATCTTGAGTGTCTTTTCCAATCATTTTAAAATGATTCCGGGACTCTTACCTGGCTGAGTCCTCTGGCATCCGAGGAGTCATCCCTTTGACTCTCTGCCTCCCCTTCCTGGCTTTCTCTGCATCTCTAAACTCACCACGGCCAACTGGGAGAGGCTTGCTAAGGCTACCTGGGGACACACATCCTTCTTATTGCTTCCGAGATCGCAGGAGACATTTCATGCGGGCAGAAAGGGGACACTGGCCAGGAACAGCAGGAAGGAGCACGTGCAGAGTGCCAGGAGAGTTCCCGTGGCAGTGGGAGCACAAGGGAGCTGCCTGTGGATGGCAGTTGGTAGCACACCTCTCCTCTGGAGCCAGAGGGGCTCCGTGGAAGCCTGGAGATGAGGCTGCCTTGGCCACAGCCCAGCTGAAGCCCGGGAGATGCTTGAGTCGGGCGGCTGGGGATCAAACCTGCAAACGTGGAGCTGCTCTTGTGCCAAAACACTTCACCTCAGCCCAGGATGGCTCGGAGCCGAGGTGCCAGTGAATCTCGAGTGTCCATGGCTGTGTGTGAGGGGCCTGACACGAGCAAATCGCCAGAGGAGTTGGGGCTGGCAGTGGTTCCCAGCCCTGCAAGGTCAGGCTGTCACCTGCATTCCTTCTCTGGCGTTGTTTCTGTAAAGCTCGGTAAAAGCGCTGGGAAAATCTGAAATAAAGCCACCACCAAGTACTACGCAGAGGGTAATTCCCTCATAATTTGTTCATTTTTAAATCTCTGTTTAATCAGAGGAGAAATAGAGGAAAATGAGGTGTTTATCAACAGTGAAGCACCAAACCAGTGGCAAACCTTGCTCGCATTTGGGCTGTCCGTGGAGTGCTCCGTTCTCTTGGCTGTGCCGATTTCTCTGGCTTTGCCTTGCTGGCCCATCATTCCTCTGCTCTGTTTTTCGCCAAGGCAGGATGCAAACCTCTATTTAACAAAACCTACCGTGCAAAACGAGATCTTTCCGTGTTTTCTCCCATGTTTATCTTTGGCAGCTCGTTCGTGCCTTGTCCCTGAGCTCAGTTACTCATCGAGAGCTCATCGGAAGTAAACAGGGCTCGTTCTGTGCTGCCCACCCAACATCCCTTTGTGCTACCAAAGGTGGCAAAATATTCCAGCAGGGTTTTGGCTTTTTTTTTTGGTTTTTTTTTTTTTTTCCTGTAAACACATCCGAAAAGGAAAAAAAAAAAAAAGAACAATGAAGAACGGCGGCGTCCACGCAGACAGTTTAACCCTTGGGTCAGCGTGTTTGTATTTCACTTATTGGATTGTTAATAGATTTTCTTCATTTGTGCGAGACATTGTGAATGATGTGCTGAGGCCTTTCTATTCCTTCACCGTGGTCCACCTGTAAGAAGATAGCGTTAAAAGCTGCTGGAGTTTCTACCTCTTGACAACATCCCAGCTGTAGCCTCGCAATAGCAATCCTCCCGTGGCAGTTTTAATTATCGGCCCCGGCGATACCATCAGTAAGTGTGTAATTACGTGTCACTTTCCTGGCTGTTGGGTATGAAAAGTGGAACCAGTGAGATGATGATCGTTGGAGCTGTAGACTCATATTTAAACAATTCAAAATGTGTAACTGGCAGTGTCATTAAACAGAGAGAGTCTGACCCCAGCTGTCAGTTACTTTTCCTTATGCAGATTTTTTTTCGTGCTGTCTGTCAAAAGAGCTCCATGGGCTGAGATGGGACGGGAGAGGCAGCGGAATGCAGGAGAGCTGCTCTCCTCCTCTCCTGCCAAGGTGGTCTTTTACCCTAAATAAATATTGCTGGAGAGATTGTAAATAAAGGTGGGACGATGCAGGAAATGATATAGACTTTGGTGATGAATAAACAAAGGGAGACTATCAAACACAAAGTCGACCCTTCAAAAAATATGAATAAAATGGGACTCATTAGCCTGAACTTAAAGAACAAGGCTTATGGTAATTTGGGGGATTCATTACTGAAGGATAAAAATGGAATCGTTTTCATTTCTCCCTTTCTGCCAAAAAATTTTTGAAGCCATGGCAGATAAAGAAATGACCTGAAGGTTATTATTATTATTATTATTATTTAAATCCATATATGTACACACACACACACATATATATTTATATAGATGAGAGTGACAAGCATGCACATGCATACATATCTTACATATCTGCATGAGCAATAACAATTTTTGAGTATTGCCCTCAAAAATGATCATTATAATATGGATCCCTTTCACTTTCACTTCAAAGTCAGCAATGTTTAAAGTGTGCAAAGTACCAGAAACTTGTCTCCTGGCCAATATATGCTAAATAGATGGAAAAAATAAATATATGTGCATAGGAGTAGGCAAGTAAAGAACATTTTTTTCAGTGAATTGAGTCAGAAATTTCTAAAATGACAACTCTGCTGTCTGAAGACAGGCACAAATGGTTTGACTGGGAATTTGGGGTCGGCATGCCGAGAGTTAATTTTGGAAAGACAAGGAAATAAATGGAACAGCACTCTGAAAAAAATAAAAATAAAAATAATAAAAAAATAAAAGATTGGAGGTTAAACAAACATTAATCTGCGAAGAGACATAAAAATGTTTCTTTATTTTTAAAATGTTTACACTTCTCAGAATAAACCCATAAGACACCTTAATTTAAAGCTTTGGAGTTCACATGGACTCCAGCAGCAGCAGTGGAACAACAGAGACACGGCGGATGCTCAGCCTTTGAAAAAGCACAGCATCAACACTTGCTTTTGCAGATTTTAAGGGGAAATATATTCATTTTGTGAGTGTGTGTGTGTTTCTGTACGTAGCTGTATATAAAAGCTTTGCATACATTTCGTGTTTCAAAGACAATGCCACGGAGCAGCGCATACAGGAGTGCTGGCTATATTAATTGCAGCACTACTTTCATACTTGAAAGTAATAAATAGGCACATATTAAATCCTCTAAGGATTAATTTGTATTTTATCAGCTGTGAAAAGGGCAATTTTTTACATATCCAGACTTAAGAGGTAGCCCTATTAGACCTTCATTGGAAAACAAATTCTGCATATATTTTGTACCAGGGCTTTTTATTTTCTTCCTTTGACTCCCCGTTCCTCTTTCCCCCGTCCTTTTGAAAGCCTTCCTCGCAGCAAGTGGTTATGCAATGTAGGGCTGCGGAGGAGACGACCTGTTGTGGAGCGGGCACACAAACTCTGCCCCCACAAATTCGGGTGAGCAGCCGACAGAAAGCCCAACAGAGCCCCCCACGCTGGGTCACATCAAGCGCCTCACTTTTCCGTGGCATTTCAAATACCCAGTGCTTAAGGTCATCCAGTTGGGATCCATCCATATTCATGTCCTTGCAGATCTCTTTCCGAGCCGTATTTACAAATTATTTGCTGTCGCCACTAACGAAGAGTTGCAGGGGAGCCCCCCCCCGGCCGCGGGCGGGGACGAGGAGCCAATTTTTGCATGCCAGACAACCGTTCCTCTTTGTCTTTCGTGGAGTCGTCTGCAGGGTGGAGGATTTTCAAGTTCTGTGTCTGTCCTACTTGCATGTTAGCTGCAGGCGATGTGCATCACAGGGAGGAGGCAGTCCCTTGGGGAGGCCCCACTTTTCTGCATTTAGTTGCTTGCTTTGAAAGCAAAGGATGCTAAAAAAATTAGCTCTTTTCGGAGTGTGGGATGACTCGTGCACTACAAACAGATTCAGAGTTGAAGGCTCCTGTGTTACTTTT
>VZRN01003569.1:161713-216679 GCA_013397935.1 Dasyornis broadbenti | reverse complement strand
TTTTTTTTTTGGTTGTTGTTGATGGAAGGCAAGTTAGGATTTTTAAAGGGGCGCTGCACACTTTATTTATTCCCAAGGTCCTGAGGTTCTTGCAGCAGATGTGGGGTGTTGGAGCTCCTGTGTGTGTGTCCTGGGTAAAGCTGTGGAACCTCCCTTGGCGCGGGTAAGAGGAAGGGACTTGGGGGAACTTGGCAGAACCGACCCCAAATGCTTTGCAGAATTAAAATCCTTACAAAAATCATTAAGGGTGGAAAAGACCTCCAAGATCATCAAGTCTAACCTGAATTTCTTGTATCCTGAGCTCAGTCCTTTGATGCTGGGCTTTCCACAGGCTTTCCCCTGCGAAGTCTGGCATTGCAGTTAAAATCAGTTGGGGTGCTCTTGCTGCGGCCGGTTTGGAATCTGGGAGGCCGAGGGCAGATCTCTCTTACTCCCACGTCTTCAGAGCCCAGCTCCTCCCAGCTCCAGGCTACACCTCACTTCAAGGGCTCACTAATACAAAAGTCCATGAAAATTTTCACTCACCCCCTTTTATAGAGATGAACAATTAAAACGTTGACTCACCAGTGATTTTCTCTATGAGTCTGGAAGTTTTGCTAAGCAGCGTAAGCTGGATGACGGATCACCGAACATTTTCGTTAACTCGCTTTTCAAAAGGTTCTGCACGTTTCCAGTTCATCTGAAATCTTTTACAGAACTGATGGCAGCCTGGGGGAAAAAATTTGGTTTCTGTGGCCTCCTGAGACAAATCTGCTGCTGTCCCGTGTGCTGCCTCTGCCTGGGTGCTCTGGGCTTATTTGAGCAGTACAGTGGTTGTAGACGAAGCCATGGTCACAGGGATGATGACCCCAAGAGCTGTTTCAAGCACTGGGACAGCTGAAGGGCTGCCCAGTGAAATCGCTGTCCAGTTGGGACCTTTGGTTCTCCTCTCATTTCAAATCACCCAAACTCCACACTCACTGGTGAGACCCACTAAATAAAATAACAGCATCACCGTGACCCTTTTTGTTGTTCACTATGAACCCAAAATTCAGGGTATTATCTTGCTAATCACAGCAGGCACTCCCGAATGTTCTGCTTTTCTGTTTTAAAGCAGAATCCAAGCCTGGTTATGGGAAAATATCTATTTTTGCCTTACGAGACCAGCACAACCACTTCTGTTTTGGTATCGAAAGAATAAAACCAAGCTTTACTGCAAAGATAGTAATTTTGGATATAGTGGAATAAAATCCAGTGGAGTGTGGGGCCAGGGGAGTATTTGCTATGTAAGATTTCAATAAGGAAGTGGAGCTACAATAAGGCAAGTTCTGTTGTGGAAGAGCAGCCAGCTGTCTCCTGGCCTCGGCTCCATGGGAGGTTTAGGCTGGATATTGGGAAAATTTCTTCCTGGAAAGGGTTGTCCAGCCCTGGCACTGGGGAATAGTGGAGTCACCAGCCCTGGAGGGGTTTAAAAGCCTTGTGCGTGTGTGGAACTTTTGGATACGGGTGAGTGGTGGCCTGGGCAGCACTGGGAATGGTTGGGCTCGGTGGTTTCAGTGGGCTTTTCCACCCTCAACTGTTCTGTGATTCTCTGTGTTTTCTTCACAGACTTATCTTCTCTTTATTCAATTGGATTAAATTTATGAATGCTTTAGGACAAAATGTACAACTTTTTGACTTTATCAAAGAACAATATTCAAGCAGCCAGGACTGAGAGCTGTGCTGGGTAATTGCAGAGTCCCGGTGCTCCCTCAGTGCCTGTTCTTCAAGATGTGTTTTCCCTTTCTGTCTTTGCCACCCTTCCCAAAGCCATGGCTTGTTTCTCCCTCTGCTTTTACTCCAAGCAGAGTGAACCTGGATGACTCATGTTGCAATGAACAGCAAAAAAAAAAAAAAAAAAATCTTTGCTTAATATTGAAAACTATCTTGAAATTATGAAGCAGGAGATGTACTTTGCTTATCACAGTGGAAACCTATTAGACAAGTACCCTTGGTGCATGGAAAATATATGCTTTTAACAGTTTTAATCCATTATCAATTATTCATATGGGAAGGTTTTCCCGTATTTGTTCAGTATGTTGGACGGAATAGCAAGCACGACTTTATTTGTCTAACAGTTTTGTTCCAACTGTATCCGATAAGATATTTAACACCCCCAAACATATTTAATTTAAGAAATAAAGAGCCATTCTTTCTGTGGGGTTTTCCACATCATTCTTCTTTATTACACCAGGTTTTGCTCATCATACCATGTTCCTCCTCAGAGGACAGAGACAAATAACCGTTCCCCACAAGGACAATGTGTGTGTTGAATGCATTTTAAATGCTGCACTTTGTTATGATTGCAACCAACATTTTAAATATGCTGCAATCAAATTCCGAAATGACACGAGAAAAATGACATCAGAGAATAAATCTATTTGGCTGCGCTGGCAACAGGAATGTTGGGGCTGGAACATGCTTAGCTTGAAAGTTAAAGATTGAGTACAATGTTTATTTTATTTGCTTAAGAGAGGCAAGGCTAATTCGTCCCTGTTGTGGAAATCAATGGATTACAGTATAAATATACTCTTCAAATATATTTGTCATATTACATGAGTTAAATAGCATTACCTAAATATAGTTTAGCTTTTAAATATCACATGAGATTACCGATTTGCTGTTACGTTGTGCTGGGTTTGTTTAAACTATCTCAGGGTCTCACCCGTGGCGTACACGGTAATTCTGCCTATGGAATTCTAGTCTGGAAGAGGGAAACCAAAGTCAAATGAGCTTCCTGGTGGAAGCTGGAAAGTTGTACAACTGCAACGGCTGGGATAGCTGACGTAGGAACATTTCGTTTCTCCTAAATGGGCTTCCAGCTAGGCTGGAAAGTCCCTCGAGTGGTCATTTACTGTATCATGGACTCTTTCCTTGTGTTTCTTACAGGTACAGAGGAACATGAGCCATTGGATGGAAGATCTTGGAGGAAAAAAAGTCCCACAGAGCTTCTTGCTAAGAATGGTTCACGTTTTGGGAAGGAAACATTTTTATCCCAGTAGGATCATCCATCCCTGGAGTCGGTTAAATACTTCAGGAATTTCTGGGCCGAGCCATGCAGTTTCCTGGCTATGTTTTAAGGTATTGGCTCCTGTTAATATTGGTATGAATATTCCTTATCCGTCTTCCTGAAAAATTCCTCTTAAAGAAAATAAATGATGTCTTACATACAAAGTTTTAAAGTGACTAGGGCTGAGATGATGGATTGGGCTTATCTTACATGACGAAAAAAATAAAAAAGGGAGGAAATAAAGGGGTATTTAAAAATGGGATTTGTTTGCCTTCAAAATTGTAGCTGCAGTTTTCTCCAAAGAATTGGAGCGGAGCAGGTATTGCCTAGGTAGGAAAATTTCACTTAAAGATCTCTGAACTGTCCCAAACTGAAGTCCATTCTCATCCATAACGTAATTTAGCCCTTGACAGATATATAGAGCTCTCGGAGCTTTCTGTTCTTCACAAAATCTCCTGAGCTTCAAGTCTCACTGACCAGATGGGTTGTAATTTGGCCTCTGACATGGCACAGTCCTGCTGGAGGGTGAAAATTACCTGAACTGGCCAACGCCGAGGTCACACTCCCTTCTCCTTCAAGTCATTTTCTCTTCTCAGGCTCCTGCCTCCCATTCCCCAGCCCACGGAGCTCTCTTTTCTGCATTTTGAGTAGTGCACAGCAGCGAGACGTGGAATATTTATCCCCTCGGAAGTCAGATATTGTACTTGAATGTCTTAAGCCTCTGCCGCACATCAGTCACGGGATTGATTCAGCCTCGGTGATATCTGACTCCACGAGTAGGGAGCCGAGATTGCCCCGTGTAGGGTGGATTGGAACACTTTGTGCTCTGGCAGGTGTCAGGAACAGCACAGGAATGTGCTTAATTAAGGAGAGCCTTGAGTGCTTTTCCAGGCTGAGGGTTGGTGGCAGAGCACGAGGGAGGGCAGGGACGGGTGACATGGCAGAGGGGCTCTGCTGCAGGCTGCCCAACCAGGGTGATGGGATGAGACCTCCTCAGGCAGGAGCAGCTTCACTTTCACAGGCCCTGGGCTCAGAAGCGACTTCAAGCACCCCAGTTTCTGCTGGAGGCGCAGCACAGCACGGCAGGGGAGGGGATTCTCCCCTTCTGTTCCACTGTGGTGACACCCAGCCTGGGCCCTGCAGCCAGCTCTGGGCTCTGCAGCACAGGAAGGATGTGGAGCTGCTGGAGTGAGTCCAGAGGAGGCCACGGAGCTGCTCCAGGGCTGGAGCCCCTCTGGAGCCAGGCTGGGAGAGCTGGGGGTGCTCACCTGGAGAGGAGAAGGCTCCGGAGAGCTCAGAGCCCCTGGCAGGGCCTGAAGGGGCTCCAGGAGAGCTGGAGAGGGACTGGGGCCAAGGGATGGAGGGACAGGACACAGGGAATGGCTTCCCCCTGCCAGAGGGCAGGGATGGATGGGATCTTGGGAAGGAATTGTTCCCTGGGAGGGTGGGGAGGCCCTGGCCCAGGGTGCCCAGAGCAGCTGTGGCTGCCCCTGGATCCCTGGCAGTGCCCAAGGCCAGGCTGGACAGGGCTGGGAGCAGCCTGGGACAGTGGGGGGTGTCCCTGCCCAGGGAAGGGGTGGCACTGGATGATCTTTAAGGTCTCTTCTGACCCGAACCATTGTAGGATTCTGGGTTTCTATAAACAAAAATTCATGCATATTTTCCATGCCTTTTTTCTTTTTTTTTTTTTTTTTAATAAAAACAGAATAAATGTATTTTAGAAGAATTCCAACCACCTGTCATGTACCATTAAACTGTTACTTCCTCAGGCCCTTATGCTTGAGCAGGTGGCATGAATAAACTGTATTTAGAATGAAGTGTGGGACATTTTTCTCTTGTAAATAACAAGAACCACAGGTATTTTTGTGTTAGCATTTTCCCTTCCTTCTCTATTTTAATTGGACTGAGCTCTCCTTGCTGTTTGGACATCTAGCCTAGCTCCAGAACAAAAGGAGGTGAAGAGATATATGGAGTGCATCTAATTCTGGGATTTACTGCCTTTCCTTCAGTTAGCTGAGAACGAGGGATTGCTTCTGACTGCTTTTCTCTCCAGGAGAAGTTTTCTTTGCTGGGTCATCCGTGCAGCCCTGGCACGGTGTCCCTGTGGCGCGGTTGTACCGACAACCTCCAGGTCAGCAGCATGTCTTGCAATGAACAGAATTTACCCTTTCACCTTCACATCCCCCTCCACTCTTGTACACAGGTTTTTTTTTTTTTTTTTTCCCCACAGCAGAAGTCATTTTTTGCAGGTGCAAAAAGGAGCCTTTCATTTTCCCCATCTTAGGGAAAAAGTTAGAAAAAATACGCTTTCCTTACTGAAAGGCAATATTTTGCTTTTAGCACTACTTTATGTGCGGCATTTTTTAGCTCCTCTAATCTTAAATTCAGTACATGAATGGATGGATAATTTCCTCCCTGTCAGGTTTTTCATGCTTCTGAATTATTTACTACCCCCGCAACTTGTAGCTGCGAGTCCACTTATTCCTCGTTGAGCTGTAGCCGTGCGAGAAGCTCCCGTTCTCCCGCTGTCCTGGGGGGCCTCCAGGCCTGGGGAAGCATCCTCAGAGGGGTGCCCAAGCAGGACCCCGGCGGCGTCCCCCAGAACTGAGTCCTTAAGTAACACGGCCTGGATCCAGCTAATTTGTCCTCATCGTTCATATCTCCCAAATCCTGAATCATTTTGGTTGCCCTCCACTGCACCTTTTCAATCTCCGCAATGTCCTGCCTGTAATATAGTGACCAGAATTGCACACGATATTTCAAATATACTCCCACTAATGTCTTATATAAAGTAGTGCCAGAATAACTTGTGCTGATTTATAATCCTTACAAATATATATATTTGTTTAGCTGCTGTTGTTGGGGTTTTTTTATTGCTGCCAAACATTGAACGTATGTCTGGTGGTCTGAAGGCCTGTTAAAGACAACGAATGAATCACATTTTCTACATGACAAAAGAAAACACCTTTATTTTTTATCATTGTCGAGCTTGAGTGGTGATATAAGATAAATTGAAACAACAAAAGGAAAAGAGAGTTTAGGAAAGTCAAGTAATAAGGTGAGGGATTATAAATGAAGTCTTCCAGTGCCTGAAGTTGAAAAGTATCCACAGGCACTTCACACTTCTTAAAACACAAATAAATCGCCCAACAGGGTGGTGCTAACCACGTCCTGCTTAGAGTACAGAAGCCTCTCCCATCCTTTGGGTGTGGAGAATCTGACAGAACATAAATGGGAGTTTTTCACCATTTTTGGCAGTGGGAAGGGCAGTGCCACGTGTGATGCTAACGCACAGAGTAACCCCGTTCGGGGTGTGGATGATGCTCCATTCCTGATGGCATTGGGGAACTACGGTTTCTCTATGGAAATGAGTTTCCAGCAACTTTGCATTTGTTGGGAAGATCCTGGCCTTGGTTTTGGAGTCCTACCGTGAATATTCTGAAGGAATGCGCTTCAATGATTTTATTTACAGTGAAGGAAAATTGTGACCAAGAGAAAGAAGCAATACATTACCAGAAGATCTTACTCTTAAATGCACCAAAATATCTCCCATTCCCAAACAAGCCAAACCAAACCAAGGATTGCCACTCTGTAGAAGATCTGAAAAGAAACTTAAAAAAATCGAAGGCAAGTGTGGTCAAGGTGAAATGACCCTGGGAGGGTGTGGGAACGGCAGGCCACAGAAGACCAACAAGAATTTTCTCTTAATTGATGCAGCAGGGCTTTAATTCAGCTTGTTTCCAGTTTGAGGAGAAGCTTTTGATGGCTTCCACCGGAATCCAGTCTCCACTCTGCCGTGCAGGTGACCTGCATTAATGGCCTCATTTTCCCAAGACAACGTGCTGCTATTAATGTGTTGTCCCAGGTTCTAGCCTGGCTGGTGGCCATTATTGCCAATAAATAATGGCTTTTGTTCCATCGGCTCCTGCGAAGGTCTGGGGACATGAAATTCATGTGTGCTACCAATGTAGATCGAACGTAACCTTGACATTAATCAGACAGGTGGAATTTAAGGCTTCCCCAGTTTTTCCAGTGCTGCTCTCGTAACAAATCATGGTGTTCCGCAGCTTTCTGGCCAGAAATGTAAAAAAACCCCACACCTTCCTTTCCCCCTTATTGCTTGCTTTTTTTTTTTTTTTTTTTTATTTTTCCATCAAACAACTGAAAAAAAAAAAAAAAAAACAANNNNTTATTTTTAATCACATTTACTCTTTTAACGTGATCATTACAATGTTTACAAATATCTCTGCCTTCCCAGCGCTCTCCGGCATCCTAAACGAGCTCCTGTTTTCCAAGAGCAAACAACAAATGGAGCAGACCTTTGAAGAAACCCACCCTCGATTAATAGTTAATGATGGCTCGGGAGAAGGAACAAAGCCCGTGCCGTGTGAACACGGATTAGCCCTTTTATGAGCACGGCCAAGCAGTTTGTAGGAGCGCCGATGCCCGGGAGCAGCCTGCTGTGCCCTCCTGCCGAGACCAAGGCTGGGCAGCGGGCTCGGCGCGGGGGGCCCGGGGTGTGCGCCCCAGCTGCCCCCCTGTGCCAGGAAACCAGGAGCTGGTTGATGCAGGAGCATCCCCTGCCGACCGGCGCCTGGCAACCATCGCCTCTGCCAAGGCGTTTACCCTCCGTCCTCTCCTGGCCGTGGAATTGTGGAGCTTGGCCAAGGCTCTTGGCCCTGCCCAGCTCGTGGGGTGCGTTTGGGTTGCGAAACTATTGGGCTGCTGGAGTCAAAACGCCCGGAGCTCATCAGGGCACGTCTTCAGCTGGTGCTGGTGGGGCTCAAAGCCGAGGCAGCCCTTTGGAGGTGAAATTCTTTGCATCCCCCGACCCTCTTCCAGGGCCCTCCTTCCCTGCACAGAATATTTCAAGTTTAGGACTTCAAATACTTCTATTAATAAATTACTATGCATCATGTCAAATTAGCATTGCCATTACTAAAAGATTAATAGCGACAATGCGTTGTGGCACTCCATTGCTTCAGGGTAATTTTCTTTTGTTCATGCTTTGGCATAATATCGTAGAGCAGAGCGGCAGAACTACGGAGCATAAATTTAGGCGCAACCCCTCAGCAGAAGAGGCAGTCCTAAGCACAGCAGAGGGCTGGCAATTAGCTCCCAACCTTCTGGGAACGTTGCCTTCATCCCGGGATGAGCGCCACCCGATATCCCTCACACCTCTCACCCAACAAGATAGATCCCGACGTTTATACGTTTTTATTTACTAAGTGCTCGGGAGGAATAAACAAGGATAATTTGCATACGAAGCCTTTTTATTTGAGCCCTTGAGTAATTGGCGGGTTCGCGGTGGTGTGTGCACTTAAGTGTACATCACGCCGGCAGCAATCTTCCCTTCCATAAATCCTCCATCCTAACTGGAGTTTACAAGGGGAGAAATCACTCTGGTGCTCGGGTCCCTTTCCATGGTGCTTGTAAAAAGGAGGAACTTTTTTTCCCTCGGCCTCCTCGGGCAGGGCCACGACAACAAAGCAATTAAGCAACGTGGCTCAGTGGCAGCAATTTGAAATAAAGGGTGGGAGGTGTCGTGTGGCATCGTTTCACCTCGAAGGTGCACACAAGGATTTCATACCTGCAGTTTAATGACGGGCAGGGAGAGGAAAAACAGCTAAATCTCATTTTGAGACTGATTTTTTTAAAAAAAAAAAAAATCTCATTTTTTACTGGTTTAACAAATGACTTTCACGAGTGAAATTATTGTGTTATCATCTCTTTGGCTTCATGCTGGATGCATCCAGAAAAATAACTTCATGATGGCTCTGCTTCTTGCCTAAATATCAAGTATTGGTATTTTTAATGTTTTTGTAAACATTATATATTTTAATACTTGAGAAAATGTATCTCATAAATAAGCTTTATTATCTGTCAAAAAGGATGAAAATATAACTTTACATTTCTGTTTTAAAGTAATTTTAGTGCCTATTAGCTATAAAGTAACAGTTATATATAATTTAGAGTATGTAGTCACTCGAAACAACTTGACATTTTCACACAAACACAGAACCTTAATAATAGTCTTGGGATTTCATTGGAAGTATACACCACTACAGGATATTAAAATAACTTATGGTGCACTGTAATTCTTGTTTTGTATTTGTCCAAGTAGTTTTGAAGCATGCTATAAAGCAGAAAAATAAAAACCTAAGCTCCAAAGTCAGCTAAGCTGCATTCTTAAAGTTATAGCAGTCTTTTCATATTAAGTATGATTAAACCAGCTGACATTTCTCGTTGTCATCTCTCTCTTCTCCCTTCCTATTAATATGCTGTGCTTAAAATGTAAATGCTCTGCACACGGCATTTTTTATTTAAAGCCCTTGCAATTGTTTGCTTAAAATAATGATGCTGATTGTATGCATCCAGGGATGGGAATAAGAGCCTGAAAACAGTAATTTACTTGTTGATCTCAGGGTAAACTCCAGACTGGTGCAACGGAACACTTGCAGCACCGGAATGCCGAACTCAGACAGCTCCGAAAGCCCAGTGATGCTTCTTCCTATTGTTCTGCATCCAAGTGAAAATCAGAACCACGAGGGCAACGCAGGAGGTTCACCAGTCTGACCAGCTTCTTCTTCAAACGAAGTGGAAATTAAAACAACAACAAAAAAAAAAACTTGAGAGATTTTATTTTTTAAAATAACCCGACAGAACTCATTGTGATTAAAATTTGCCCAATTTCAAACTTGTCCTTTTAATTGTAATTGGAGAGGCCTGTGGGTAGGGATTAGGTGAGTGTACAGATGTGCACAAAAATTAATATGGACTTGGAGGAATGGCCTCATCGCCATAAAAGGGCCGACCAAATGTTCACAGATGGAATTTGAGTGGACCCTTATTGAATAAGCTCGTAGGGCCCACTTGGGTCATTTCTGCATCAATCTTTTTTTTTGTCTATTTGGAAAAGGCACAGTTCAGGCCTTTTCCACAATAATTATTCTCATGCCTGATAAATTAATTTTTTAATTTGCATTAGGGCTGCCTTGTGACAGAACCACCACTAGCAACGGGAAAAAAATTAAAATGCAGTTTGGAGAAGGTTGTGTGTGGCTGTGTTGATTTTTAAATCTTCCTTACTACGGTATGGTCAAACAAAATAATTGATCGTATCAGTATTGTAGCCGAATGGAGCGCAAAAAATCTTGCACATAATTAGAGGTCTTGCTCTGTCAAGAAACTTTCAAAACCTGGTGATAACTGAGGAGTTGGAAATAAAGAGAGAATTTGGTGACATAAAAGGAAATAACTTTAAAATATTACAGATTTTTTCCTTCCTTTCCCTTCTCTCCTGCCCCAATGTTTATTTTCCAGGCCAGGCTGGACAGGGCTTGGAGCAGCCTGGGACAGTGGAAGGTGTCCCTGCCCATGGCATGGGGTGGCACTGGATAATGTTAAATGTCCCTGGATATTTAATATTTAATGTTATTTTTGTCCAACCCAAAACACTCTGTAAGTCTGTGATCTCCTTTTCATTAAGATATTTTTTTTAAAGTGCTTGATTTATAAAAATGCATATGAAAAGCCAAATCCATGAGTTTTTCTCTTCATACCTTTCTTCCCAGGAGTGCCACTGAATTTGTACACAGCAGAGGAGAGCAGGAATGAAATGGAATCATTAAACTGTGAAAAATGGAAATGTTTCTAACAACAAAATAAAGCTGACGAAAGACTAATTTCAACCAAACAAGTTTAAGGGTGCCAGGGTTTAGAAGCACCTGTTCCATGGAGTGCGGGTGGATCATAGAACGGTTTGGGTTCAAAGGGACTTTAAGGACCATCCATGGGCAGGGACACCTTCCCCTGCCCCAGGCTGCTCCCAGCCCTGTCCAGCCTGGCCCTGGACACTTCCAGGGATCCAGGGGCAGCCCCAGCTGCTCTGGGCAACTCGAGCAGTGGATGAATAAATTAACTCGGGTTCTGAGTTCGAGGGGGTTAACAGGACACGCATGGGTAAATGTATCTCGAAAAGGTGGTGGAGAAGAGAAGAAATGGACAGCAGAAATGGTTAAAAATAGTTCCCTTTTTTTTTTTAATTATTTTTCATAGATTTGGAAGTAGAAATAGATTTCTTTAAGAAGACATTTGATGTTGACAGTCCTACCTGTTTTCCTCAGACTGGGAGATTCGCTTAACCAGGGAAGCTTGAGACTAGCAGATAAATCTGGAAGAACAGAAAAAGGACTCTGTACAACATTCCAACAATTTCCCTCCCTGAAAATCAGAAATTGCCCATTTGCAGGAGGAAAAGAGATGGCTACTTCTCTTTCTTACTCCCTGGGATATTTTTTTTCCACCTAACCTTTTACTGCCAAGCAGGAGGAGGGAGAAGCATTCATTTTATCAAGAATTAGGTTGGGTTTTTGAAGCTCCAGGTGTTTGGTGTAGCCCAGCAAACTCCGTGGGAGCTGCAGATCCCCGGTGTTTCTGGAAAAGCAGCTCCTGGTTGGGTTTTATGAGGAATGCGTGGCAATGTTATCCATTGAAATTGATTCTGGTACCATTGCTTAGAGGCGGTGTCATAAATAGAAATTTGGCTGCTGGAATTTGGACACAACCCCAAACTGAATTTTTCTATTGCTTTGCTCTGCTCCTTTTCTCTACTTCATGCCTTTTTTTATAGCTTCTAGTTGAGGTTTTATGGTATTGTTGGGCATTTTTACATGCTCAAATATGTGGAAATTTATAAATAAATAAAGCAATTCTGGAACTGAGAAGCACAATAATATGAATCACCTGGCTGTGGAAAAGGTACGCAATCAAAAACTTGTTGTGCCTCCCTCTGTCTGGGGTATAATTTCAAAATGTTTAAAAAACATTCTTTTTTTTTGTTGTTTTTTTTTTTTTAACTGGGGCTCCTCTAAGAGTAGCTGAGCAGGAGTGGGGAAGCATTAGAATATCGATCAAATAAATAGGCAGAAGGAATGGAAAATGAAAGTGCTGGACGTCAGCAGGAGCACGATGGGAGAGCCCACGTGTCTGCAGTTGGGGTTCGCAGCCCCTAAAGGCAGCAGGTAGATAAAGGAACACATGGAACCAGGAGCAGCTCCCCGTGGGACTGCAGATGACATTGTAACGGATGACTCCAGATGACAATGCAAGGGGAGGAATGGGGAGAAATTCTATTAACAAACTGTAGTCGATGGTTCTAATAAGATTTGAGCTGCTGAATAACCCAACCTGAAAGACCAACGTATTTTTCAAGATGGTTTAGAAGGATCCCACGATTGAGTGTGTCAAAAGCTGCAATTATGTCAAGAAGCATTACAAAGGATGGATTCCCAACATCAGCTACAATAAGTGTATTATTGCAAATCCTGATGAGCAGAGACGGGGGAGAAAAACCAACCCCGCAAAACAAAACCGCAGCGAAACTTCTGTAATAAAGAATATCCTTAAAAGATGGACATTATGGCTCTTCTTCTCTCCTAATAGTGATAGAAAAAAGCAGATTTAAATCTGCTTTAGTTATTACTAGAACATACGGGGATTAAAAAAACCCATTTAAAACAGTTACTTTTTTAGAGTTTCAGATAGTCATAGTGGATGATAATACCTTTACGGTATTTTCAATGTGGGAACTTAGCAGAGAAAGATTTTTTTTCTCAGATATTGGCTCCGAGGGCTGTGCTGTTGGATAAAGATTTTGTTTCCCAAATTGTAAGACTGAGAGTGAATCACATGAAACTATGGATTATTTTTTTTGTTGTTGTGGGAAGAGGTTCTATAATAAGTCTATCAGTTTTCTGGCATAAATTTGTCAGGGGAATAAATGTGTCTAATACATATTTTTGATGATTGATAATGGTTTTCCAAGTCTGCTAAATAAGGAAGTAAAACATTTTCTTTCTATGTTTAAATGATGGGAAAAATAGCCTGGGTGTTATAAAACAGCCAAATTATTATTAGTTCAGAGGGTTTGGAAGTTCTGGAAATTTTAGCTACATTTAGTGGAATTTCTAGTTTTGTGCACAAGGACAACAACGTGCTGAATACCGGCAATTAATTTTTACTTCATGTGACTCACACTTGCCGTCTGCAGATACGCAGAGGTTCACGCGCGAAGTCTCCATAACTCTATCCCCAAACTAAAACAGAAAAGCCAATTCTGGAACATCATAAATCCAAGATTCAGGTCTTGGGGTGTTTTTTCAAGCCAAGCCTATGGGGGACTTGCAAATACCATTGTCCACGTTGTTGGGTTTGCTGTTTCTCCCCCACACCTTCCACTGGGGAGCGAGGCAAAAGTCCATTGAGTGCCTAAACGAGTGAATAAGGGTAGAGACAAGGAATGGTTTTGTTTCGAAACCCTCTGATGGGATATCCAGAAGCAACTTAACACCAGGCTGATGGAAATGTTTTAACGACAAATGAGAGGTGGGGGTGCGAGAATAGAATCGCAAGAAAATCGTAAATGTTGGGAAAGACCTCTAAGATGATCAAGCCCGACCTTCAAGCAGCACCTCCACCATGTTCGTCACCACCGTATCCCCAAGTGCCAAACACCTGCTGGCAACAGATATCTTTAGATACCATCGAAGTTTTTGCTTTATTTAATCCCAAATTTTCATTTGTCTCGGCCCCTCCTTTTCACCCCTTTTTCCTGAAAATTTCTTTCTGCTGAGCTTGCACTTTCGGTTGCGGCTTTGATAGTCTGCAGCACATGAAGCAGCTCAGATAAATAGAATTTGCAAGAGCACTGGATGAAAAAAATCTATCTTAATTAGATGCTTATTGAAATCGAGCGCAAACTGCATACGAAACATGATTTCAAAACAGAAACAAATATTTTTTCTATTTATAAATACTCACTAATATATATATATATATATCTATTGCCAAAGTCATGCACAGCTTTTGGGGAGCAAATGGAAAATGGAGATTTGCTGCTGACCTCAGAGCTTTTCTAAAATAAGTTTCTCAGATGATTGTAAAAATCTATAGTAGAGTTATTTTGCAGCAGTGCAGAACTTTTTGCTCATTGAACTTTGTTTGCAAAGAATGATGGTGAACAGGAAGGGGGAACATCTGCACAGATACAGGGCTGTGCTGTTTGCAGCCCTTTGTTTTTGTCATTGGTGTCCTGGTTTATGAAGCAAGAATCTTTTTCTTGCTGTCTGATATGATGGAATCCACAATATAATATTCAGCGTTGAATTCCAAGACTTCGTGTTCATATTTTTTGTCATCCACATTCTTATCTTGTAAAGAATCTTATGGGGGGAAAAGCCTGAAACCTTAATATTTTACATTTTAGAAAGGTCCATTTCTGATGTGGGAGGAGAGAAACTGAGTAAAACTTTTAAAAAGTATTCACTGAAAAACGGAAAAATGCTGTAAAGGGAAGACAGGGACATGAATCTTGTGAAATTTTATCCTCGTGGATTTGACCTCTTGGCAGATAAAGAATTGGCTGAATGGTCACACTCATAGGGTTGTGGTGAACATCTCGATGACCAAGTAGAGACCAAGTGGTGCCCTCAGGGGTCAGCATTGGGGCCAGCACTGTTGGGGACACGGGCAGGGGCGCTGACGCACCTTCAACCAGTTTGCCAACGACTCTGAGCTGTGTGGAGGGAAATGACGGGGCATCCCGAGAGACCTGGACAGGCCGGACCTCATGAAGGTCAATAAGGTCGAGTGCAAGGTCCTGCAGCTGGGGCAGGGCAACTCCAAGCCCAAACACAGGCTGGGAGGAGACTGGACAGAGAGCAGCCCTGAGGAGAAGGACTTACAGGTGTTGGTGGATGAGAAGTTCACCATGACCCAAATCTATGTGCTTTCAATCCAAAAAGCCAGTCGTGGCCTGGGCTGCACCAGAATGAGTGTGGCCAGCAGGTCACTGGAGGGGATTCTCCTCCTCTGCTCTCTTTTCATGAGACACCACCTGGAGCACTGTGTCCAGCTCTGGATCCCAGCAGAAGAAAGCTGTGAAGCTGTTGGAGAGAGTCCAGAGGGGGCCACGAAGATGATCAGAGGGCTGGAGCACTTCTGCTGTGGAGATGGGCTGAGCTCTCCAGCCCCGCTGTGCTCGCTGCAGCTGGAGCGCTGTCCCTCACCCCAAAGTGCATCTGCCAGGAGATGCTTAAATAGAGTTGGGGTTGTTTGTGGAGGTGCTCCTGGAGTCGACCATCACCCAGAGCCCCGCAGAGACAGAATCCTCTACGGCTGAACTCTCCAAGTCCCCTCTGAGGGCTCCTTCCAGGGGCTACCTCTGTGTGCTTAGGCTTCCCTTCTCCTCTGCTCCATGCTCTCACACCCAGGAATACACCAGAGAGACAAAGAGCCTTTCATGAATGCAAATTTCAGGACAAGTTATTATTTTTTTTCTTTCATGGAATAAAAAAGAAAATAAATTGCTGGAACAGCTTGGCTTGCCCACAAATCTCCAAGTAACCCTTGCACTCAATTATTCTCCGTGACCTTCTGGTTCCCCATGCCATGAATTGTACCTTGAGGTTATGAAAGAGGTCTCGGAGTAGTTCTCAGCCACTCCTATATGGCTTTTGCGTTCTGAGCCTTCAGATGTTGTTGATTTGAATTTGCAATTTCCTTCCTGCGTAACGTCTTGATCTGATAGAGCTTTCACTTTTAAGGCTGAGCTTTAATTTGTTTAATCTGTCATATTCTTAATTATACGAGCTGTAAATTTTATTGTACTGTAAAGGCCTGAAACACACATAAAGCTGCAGTGCCAAGGCACGATTGATTAATGGGACCGTCTTGCTCTTGGGTGTGACAGCAACGTGCACTGGGGGACATGGAGGGCTCTGGGAAGAAAATCCGAGAGCTGAACCACTGTCCTGCAGAATTTTGTGAACCCGTGGAGTTAATTTTTGAATCCGTGCAGTGAAATTTGCAATTCCTGCCCACGGGTGGATTAAATGGGGCTTCTCTTCTTCTTGCCAAGAAGGTTTAAGAAACATAAGTGGGACAGGGTGAGCTAAATGAAAAAAAAAAAAAAAAAAGAGGAAATGGCTGAAATGTCTTCCCGAAGTCTCACTGGGAGATAAACTTCATCCCCCTTGTCAGTTGTGATTACAGGGTTTCCACTGCCAGCACTGGGGCTGGGCCACGATTCATCCGTCAGTATCGGCTCCGCGGATTCTGCCGCCGTGGAAACGGGAACAGCAGAAGCGGCGCTGGCAGAGATGGGAACGCGCCGGAGCAACGAGTGAGGACACACAATTATTTCATTATTCATGCGTGGGATCTCAGGAGACTCGCGATGAAATTTCAGCTTCAGGAACACCAGCTTTTTTTTCCTGGTGAGCCGAAGAAATTGTTCTGCTGGCTTAGCTGGTGGAAGTAATCCAGCAAGGCTTGGTGCTGGACACAGCTGGGTCAGGAGAAGGCAACCACATGAAAGGGTTTTTTATTCCAAAGCAGGACATGGGGCCATGCTTTGCACCCCAAGAGATGTTGCGGTACCAGCTCTGGAGCACTGAGGTGGAGCTCTGGGCACTTAGCCTTTTTCTCTGCATTATCCACATAGCCTGCCCTTCCCTTTATCCACAGAATCATGGAATCGTTTACGTTGGAAAAGACCTCTAAGATATTGAGTCCAACAATTCACCTAATTCTGCCAGCTCCACCACTAAACCCCGTCCCCAAGTGCCACACCTACACATCTTTTAATTCCCTCCGTGAATGGTGATTCCATCGCTGCTGTGGGCAGTGTGTGCCAGGACTGGACAATGCTTTCCAGGAAGAAATTTTTCCTAATCTCCAACCTAAACCTCCTGTGATGCCGCTTGAAGCCATTTCCTCTTGTCCTGTTCCCTGGGAGCAGAGCCCGGCCCCCCCAGCTGCCCCCTCCTGTCAGGAGCTGTGCAGAGCCACAAGGTTCCCCCTGAGCCTCCTCTGCTCCAGCCTGAGCCCTTTCCCAGCTCCCTCAGCTGCTCTTGGGGCTCCAGCCCCTTCCCAGCTCCGTTCCCTTCCCTGGACACGCTCCAGCAGCTCATTCCAGGCAGTGGCAGGAATCAGTAGTGCCTGAAGTTTCCAAAGGGCTGGTCATTGTCAGAGGTCCCTGGGGAGATGCAGAGGAGGGGGAATGTCTGTGTAGTTTCCATTCCCCCATCCCTCCCTCTATCTTTGTTTAGGGGGCTGCTGAAAGCAGTGCCAAGTCTCGCTTGCCATGTGTGTAACTTGGGCCACACGCTGCCTTTCATCAGGAGCTCTGGGTAGCAGGCCCAGATAGTCAGCAGTCATCTGTTACCTCCAGATAAATCTGGGACAGTTTGTTAAGTGACTGATGCCTTTTGCTGAATCTTCTAAGTATGATTAATGTGCAGAAATGTCTGGTGGGGCGATAGGTAAGTAGGGAAAACAGAGGCGCTGTGCCCCGGGCTGTTTGTGCACGTCCATCCATGCGCTTTGATCATGGGGAAAAGTTATAGGAGCTGCTGATAGCCCAAACCACTGCCCAAGAGAAGCCAGGCACGCTCAAGGGATATCAGTCCCAAATCTGAGAGTTGTACAAAAACCCAAAAACTCCCCTCTTAGAAAAACTCCAGACTCGGAGGCTGAAGAGAAGAGGCTGAAAAATGTGACCCATTCTGTAAAAACTTGTTCCGTCCAAAGCAGGTGCCTTCATATCATCTGCAAATACACAATTTAGTGACTCTAATCCATGGCTTTCTAACGGTGAGAGGTGGGAATACCACAGTAGCCATGATAAAAAAAAAATCAGTAAAACATGTTGATTTTTGTTGTTGCAAAGACTAATTCTTTGTATAATATAGGGAGATCTTCAGCATATCCTGCTGATTTTAATGGTGTGGTGTTGGCCGTAGGAGATAATTGTGGGGTAGAAGACCCTATCCAGGCACCTGGCTCATTTTCTTTAGGAGTAGAGCTGCATTAGTGGGAGTAATTACTCTACACTCAGCCCAGGGTGAGGACGTAGTGACTTGAAGACAACTGATATCCCAATACTTACGTTGCCTTGGCATTTTTGAGTCCTTTGCTCTTTAAATGTGTGTAGGCAGGTTCAGGTTACCTGTCTCTGAAGCCTCCCTGTGCTCCTCTGGGCTAATTTAGTTCACCACTGGCAAATTAATTACTCTCCAGCCTGCTATTTATTCTCTCGTGCACAACAGAGAGGTATCACAGAGACAGGCAGATCTACAACTTGCCAGCTGATATAATTCCTGACCTGACAGGTAGGGATCAACTTCTGGGTGTCCTGGAGTCCTGCATGACCACAACTCACTTCACAGCCAGCGCTTCTCCGAGGATTTGCTGCTTCCAGGAGCTGCTTGCTGCCGCAGAGCCGAGCCCATCCCACACCAAAAGCAGTTGAAGAGTCCTGTGGGTGCTTTCCTGAAATACATCTTGCTTCTGTCCAAAGGGTTCAAGTCGCTTGTGATCTCATCCTGCACGTTTGAACCACCGGGGGACGTGTCTGTGACTTAAAGAAATGGGTCACACGCGTGCTGGGGGACGTGTCAGACAGAAACTCGAGCTCAGCAATTCCCCCGGATAGTCAGAGGATGTAAAATTGTTTGGGCCAGTTATGGTTTTCCAGATAACCCTTCAATTTTAACTCCTATATAAAGGCTACTACGCTGCTGGCTGCTGCTGCTGGAGGTTTGTTCCAAAAGCAGCCATCATTTTTGTACTTTCATGCGTATCTTTAGAAAATGATGAAAATATTTCACTGCAAACCAGAAAGAAGAAAAAAAAAAAAAAAAAATCAACCAGTAAACTTGTGTACAGTGAGATAAAAATCAGTGTTTCATTACTTATTTATTTATTCATTTATTTAAAAATCTTTAACCAGAAAAATTCATTAAGATGCAATATCTCATGTACAATGATGGCCTAGGGACGGGAGATGGATTAAAAAATGTAAATACTATCGGGTCTAATGTGCGTACCATTAACACAAATATGAAATTAATGTAAAAGTTTCTGACAGTACAAACTTGGCTTTAACTCTTTAAATATATGTTTAAAATAGCGCAGAATGGTGGTAGGACTTGGCAGATGACAGATGCAGTAAACAAGTGTGTCTCAAAAGAGACAAAATGTCAGCAAAATAATTGCCTAGCAGTACTTCATATCAATTAATTCATTTGTATTTAATTAAAAGGAGTCATAACAATTGGCTGCTGTATAAAAGCCCCTTAGCTCTGGAGTCTTCCATGCCTTTCCTTAGTTTTCTGGGGCTGGATATTGTTAGCCTTTTTGAATAATTCAACCCAGATCTATTTCCTAAACAGAAAATCTATCTTGGAGTTATTCCCTTTTCTGCAGGGAAGTAGCAATAAACAGTAGCTTTGTGCGCCTTATAAATGACAATGAGGGAGACAAGGGCTGGGATTTCAAAAAGCACTTGAAACCAAAAATGTTGGGGTTCCTAAATCAGGGAGGTGCTTCTAAAGATGGATGTAATCCAGGATGACTCCAGTGAATCCATGCAAAGGGTGAGCAGTGCTGGCCTGGCCACGGCTATAAAGTCCTGGCAGAAGTGCAGCCAGGACACCCAAGCTTCTCTAACCTTTCCTCTGTGGTAGTGAGGGTCATTTCATGCTGGATAATGAAAATGGAAGCTTTGGATTTATGCAATTTTCCCTGTCTGGAGTTAGAATAAGCTCCAGGTTGAAAGTACATGATGTTGAGTCAGGTGGCCAGATGACTTTGTTCAGAGTATTATCTGTGATTATTTTTATTGTTTATTGTTTTGTTGTATCATTTCCTAGCTGACTGAGAAAATCTGACGATCTGCAGTGCCTTCCTTACTCCTCAGTGTAAATTAACCAAGTTTGTTATTAAACAATGAGTAAATAACAAATTAACTTCCATCGAATGTGCCACGAGGTTTCTGCTGTTTCCAAACCCCTGGAGACACTCAGCGCTGTGGTGTAGGACAGCTGACCTGGGGACAAAGTGGGATTTTAGGACTAAAACGTGAAGAACGTGGAGCTGTTCCTGGCTGGATGTCATCAACTGTGCAAATACATATTTTTGGGAGGGTCCCAACCTTAGAATTTTTGCTGGCAAATCATAACCAGGAGAAGGTTCATAATTTGAATGTAAATGCCGAGGGGGCAGAAACGGTAGTGCAGCAAATGGTTATTGTGGGTCCAGCCTGGCAAAGTCCAGGCCGACCTTCCATCACAAATGTTAAAAATGTTTTGAGGGGAATATTGCCACGATTTCTGCTGTTAAGTACAGATCTCCCACCGGTTTGTTGAGGCTGTCCTTAGGCTCATCGGCTCCTCCCTGCCTTTGGCATCACCTGCAGGTAGCATTTGCCAAGGGAGTGAGGAAAGAGGCACTTAGACATCACCCAGAGGAGGGTGAGAGTGGCAGGGCTCTGTCCCTGGGGTATCCAGCTCCCTGGGCTGCCTGTGCTGGAGGTACCCCCCGCTTTGGAAGGCGTTTCCCCAGTGGATTTACGATTACCATAATTTTTTCCCATTTTTGGCCTCCCCAAAGAGGGAAGCTCGCTCTTGTCCTGCCTGGTGGTGGGGAAGGGTTAAGCCCTGTCAGCCCCTCCTCTGCCTGCTGAAGTGCCTTGTTTGCAAAGGATTGATAGAGCACCCTTGAGAGAAAGATTCGCATTTTCACTGTTCCGTGTCAGGGAATGAGGTTGTGTGATTTTTGTGTCATTTTGCACTGCCATATTTCTTCCATTAGGAATTCTAATATTTCACAACCTCTGTCAAGGAAACTGCTACTCCTAATGCAGACGGCCAATGCATTCCAGATGGCCTCGTAATCCAGTTCAGGTTTTTCACATACATTATTTTGGTTCCAGCGCGGGCCCAGGCTCAGCTTTGCCAAAGCTGGTTTCATGATTCATTTGCAACTGCAACAAGTTAATCCCAGAGCGAAGACCTGTGTCCACTTCAGGTGAATTCTTCTTGCCTGCTGGCTCCAGACATTGGCTGGTAAGAGTTCCTTCCAAAAGAGCAATTTATATCCAGCATCCTCGTGCCAAATTCTTCCTCTCCATATCCATAGCCCATGGATCAAGGAGATGTTTCTAAAACGAGAGCTCCTTAATTTATGAACTGTATTAGCTCGCCAGTGAAACGGGTCCAGATCAATGAACGTGTTTTAAAGCATCAAGCAAAATATTTAAAAGGGGAAAGCCCAATGAGCTATGCACATAGAATATTAAAATTTAAAATTTAAAATAATTCCATGGGTTGAATCGTGATTAGTGCTCGGCTTCATTAATTCCCAGCCCAACAGCACAAACAGTAACAAACAAGCAAAGAGTGACTTTATGCAGGTTCACCGGGGTCAGCCTTGTTTCCCATTTGTTTCCTTCTATATTTGTTTTGGTTTTCTTTTTATAGAGCCTTTGCACTGCGCTGCCTTACGCCGTTGTTCGTTTGGGAATTTCCACAAGGCTGTGCTGAATATTAAATACAATTCTCTATTTACATTTTGATAGTGAAACGTTTTCCTAAACATCTCCCTGGTTCTGCCCATCTGCTGTCCCCTCGTCACAGCCGCGGAGAAGCCCAGCTCCAGGCAGTGCTGGCCCCATCCCTTTTGGTCTCCTTTTGTCTCTGGCACATTTGGCTCCATCACACCGGCTGAGCTGAAATGATACTTCCTGAGCACTGACCTCTTCGACACTTCTGTGGACTCAGCATCTTAATTGCTGTTAGCGTGAATCATCTAAAGCTGGTGCATAATTTCTCGAGACATTTATAGGAGATCTACAGTAGACATTTACTCGAAATAACGAAAATAAAGAAATCCATAAATCCCATGAAACTTTCCCCTACTTCATTTTAAGTTGTTTATACAAGGAACTTCATGTTGTAATAACACTTTTTGGCCTTTGTTTGATTGGAAATTTCTATTAAACTGTTATGAGAAAATAACTTTATGCTTGGGGTTTTATGTTTCAATTTGATTAACAACAGGCTTTTACAAGGGCTCGAGCGCTGCTGCCTACACCGAACGCATCCAGCGTTATTGCACTGCCTGCTTGGCTGTATGGAGTGGACTTTATCAAGAAAATGATATTTCCTGCCTGTGACATTTTGGAAACGTATTGTATGTCATATCCCTGTCTTAAACGCTGTTAGTGCGAATCATCTGACTCTGGTTTATAATCTTTGGACTGTATTTATAGCAGACCGTTGCTCTGTAGTGTTCTAAATTTCCTGCTTATGATGCAATGGCAAAAGTCATTAAACATTAGCAGTAATAGTATTTTCACTGTAATAAAGTGTTAATTACTTCCACATGTTAATCGAGTTGGGGGGGTCGAGAGATTTTTGCTATTGTTACTGTGCCTAAAATAATTTCCATGTGATAATTTTCCAGGATATCAAAAACTGAATAATTATGCACTAATTAAGAAAGTAGAGCCTGCTCTGGAGTTAAGACTGCATTAATTTTAATGTTTTTACAGTCCTTTAATTGGGGAGAGGGCTGTAAATTGCGAGCTGACGCGGTCCCGCCGTACGCGGGCCTGCCTTCGCAATCTGCCTCCTCTGCACCGCAACCCAAGGTCAACACAAGTTTGCAAAATCCCTCTGCTCTTCGTACGAAATGTATTGGTGCTGAAGCGTGCATCTATCACTCTGACAAGCATTTAACTCTCCAAGAGCACATGCTCTCACTTCTTAAATTATTAATTGCATTAAATACATTTTCATATCGCGGGCTGCTCGCTACAAACTGTTCCCGAGCACGGAGAGGTGCCCCCCTCCCCAGGATGAGACACTTGGCTGCTGTTCCGGCTGGGAAAGGCTCGGCTTTGGGCGCTGCGATTCCAAAAATCGCTGGAAAAGTCACCCTTGCAAAGTCTTTTATTTTTTTAATGTTGATCGGTTGGCTTTGCCTTTCCTCCTCTCTTTTGTTCCGCGCTAATGTCTGTAAGTCCATATTGTTTGGGTTTGTTTATACCTTTGCACTTATCAGCTCGTGCAGTTTTCCAGGGTATTCTCCCTGTCACACCATTATCACAGGCAATGGCATCATCATCCGCTTCATTATCATCTCTGGGTCATTCCAGCCCAGAATGGCTTCGTGTTACAACTAAAAGGAGGAATCTGGCAAATGGATCATATTATCTCCCTCTCTCACTCCGGCATTTGAATGCATTATACACCGCGCACTCTTTATATTAACAGGCATCGTGACCTTTGCCTGTAACATGTTTATTTCAGCAGGACTTGCTGGTGCTGATGGAGTTCTGCTCCTGCCAGTTCCCGGTGCTGTTGTGAGCCCTGCGTTTATACCTCGCTCGCGCCAAGTCGGCTCCCAGACTGCAGAGGGAACGGCAAGGCCCAGGTGGGAAAGCGGGGCTGGGGAGGCAGCTCATGCTCCTGCCTGCCTGGGAAAGAGGGAACCCCTGGGGCACCATCCCGTGGGATGCTCCCAGGCCTGCCCTGGGCAGTGGTGGGACCCTCTTGCAGTCGCAGTGCCAGACCTGGGGGTGTTGAGGACTTGCTCATGGCAGAAAAGAAAGGTTCACTGGATCAGAATTCGCTGTTATCTCCTGAAATATCACGGCTTTATTCTAGTGAGAACATTAAGGTTACGCCTTGGTGCTCCAGGGTACTTCAGGTAACGGATGAGTAAGGGATTCACATCATTTTAAAGCAAAGATGTAGAAAAAATCAGGAGAAAAGTTTCTGGGAATGTGTTTGGGGGTGGCTCCCCAGATAAAGATGTGGTCAGAAACAGGAAAGCATTTTCACCCACTGCAAGGATGAACCTCCAGCAGACTTTGACATTTCCCTGTGACCCTGAGCTCACATTTGGGAAGAGGTTTGAATTTCTGACCTTCCTCTTGTTTTCCCTTCTCTTTATTTCCATTTAGGACTTAAGGAAAGCACCTCGGGCATTAAGAGAATAATTGGAATAATTTACTAGCATATGTTTACTTGGTTTACTTGCACTTCACTCCCAGTTTAATCACAGCTGTGCTTGAATATCTCTTCCATGGGAAGAGCCTTGTAAAGCAAAGGAAACCTCACTTCTTTAACATTTGAGGCTACAAGCACAGGTGGATCTGAGCCTGGTTGGGAATGGGATCCCATCTCCATCTGACCTTTCCTGGAGACCTCATCGGACAAACCCTCTCTGGGGCTTGTCTTAACATTTCCCCAATTTTCTGTGTTTACAGTTTTCCTGGTAGCAGGATTTTAATGGCATTGGTGGTGCCAAGATCAAGGAGTGGCAGCGGGTGTAAATTCCTTGATGATGGGCAGAAATGGATCACCTTGAGCCTCCTCCGTGCCACTCCAACAATAAATACCAAGGAGATGGTGGCCACTTGCCAGTGCTGCAGGACAAAGTGATTTCCAAACACTTTCAGAGGCATTTCTAAGGTGCGTTTGTGCATTTTGATGCATTTCCCTTCACCCTGCATCCTAACGAGGGCATGCAGCAGCCAGAATTTGCTTTGCAGGACGAGTTGGACATCAGGACACAGGAGCAACAGAAAACTTGTGGATGGAATCGCAGCCCCAAGTGCAGATTTTTTAGCTGCTTTTGAAGAATATTTCTAACATCATTTTAATGGCACATTCCTTTGAGGCACCATAAAGGACGTTGTGCTGCAGTTGGTGTTTTTATCACGTCTGTTCAATAGCTCAGGTGGAAGAAATCATATTTTTCAATGCCCAGCATGCTTCAGTGCAGTTGGAAAGCTCTGGAACATCTCTGCAGAGATCACTCTACCTGCTGTTAAAGAGGGAAAGATCGTAGGAAAGTTAACAAAGACGAATTAGAGGAAGGCCAAGAGAAACATTTTTCACCCAACTTACCTTTTTTTTTCCCCTCACTTTCTTCTGCTCCAGTTTCTCTATTACCATTGCATTAATTAGAAATTTAGGTAAATGACATAAGTGCCCTAATTTTTTATTTCTGCCAGGAGAACAATTAGGCCATTAGAAGTAACAAATGGTCTGGACTCATGTTGCCTGTTGAAAATTTCAAGCTGCATTATTTCTGACATGAAAAAACAAAAAAAACCCCAACAAATAATAGTTGTTTTGGCCAATTTTTACCATAAGCAATGTCAGCTTTAGCAGAATCACTGTACCATTGGCTGGGTTTTTTTTTTTTTCCCTATTGTCATGGCTCATTAAAGTGTGCTGACTCTTGTGGATTCCCATTTCCTTTAGGTAAATAGTTATTTACATGAACTGCGACATTTTTCTTTGGTGACAATTTCTAATTGTTCAGGCAACCAAGGGTGATATATTAACCACTCTGAAGAAAGCTTCATCTATGAAATAAATTACTTGGAATTAACTATCCTTTCAAAAGAGGCAAAATTTCCAAATGGACAAATTAGACCCTTCTTAGCCACATATGGTAAGTGTTTTAAGCATTTCCCCACTGGTAGAGACTCTAGAGAACAATTCTTCATGATGGAGTGGAAGAGTTCTTAACTCATTTGGGGTCCTTCGCATGCCAGCGCTTGCCAGCAGCGGCTCCGATGGAATCATTCCGGGGCTGAGCTCCAGGAGGCTTTGGGAACTTTTTGCTCCCACATTTTTAACTCACGCTGTGTTATGTGGGGACCTGGGACAGAAAAGCCCCCACCCCGGTGCGTGTTTTAGTTACTCTTCTTCTTAAGTGAAAATTTGGTTTCCAGCTTTCGTGTTTCTAAATGGATCGAGAGCAGCGCTGGGGAGAAGGATTTGGGGGTGCTGGTGGGTGAGAGGCTGGACACGAAATCCCCCTGTGCTCTGGGCTGATCCCCCAGCAGGGGCAGCAGGGGATGGGGGGGATTCTCCCCCTCAATTACACCCTTGTGAGACCTCACCTGGAGCACTGAATCCAGCTCTGGGGTTCCCAGCACAAGGAGGACATGGATCTGTTGGAGCTAAGCCAGAGGAGGCCACGGAGATGCTCCAAGGGCTGGAGCCCCTCCGCTCTGGGGCCAGGCTGGGAGAGCTGGGAATGTTCCCCTGGAGAAGGGAAGGCTCCAGGGAGAGCTCAGAGCCCCTGCCAGGGCCTAAAGGGGCTCCAGGAGAGCTGGAGAGGGACTGGGGACAAGGCATGGAGGGACAGGACACAGGGAATGGCTTCTGACTGCCAGAGGGCAGGGATGGATGGGATATTGGGAAGGGATTGTTCCCTGGGAGGGTGGGGAGGCCCTGGCCCAGGGTGCCCAGAGCAGCTGTGGCTGCCCCTGGATCCCTGGCAGTGCCCAAGGCCAGGCTGGACATTGGGGTTGGGAGCAGCCTGGGACAGTGGAAGCTGTCCCTGCCCATGGCAGGGGATGGCACTGGGTGGTCCTTAAGGCCCCTCCCAGCTCAAACCATTGTGGGCTTCTGTGTCTCTGAGAAACATTCCAGTACATCAGGACACAGCAGCTTTTCCTCTAACCACGAGTTCCAGCAAGACTTACAGGCCTCCCGTTTGGAATCCTCACCTACAACTGCTGTTTTCAACCTGGTTCTGCCTTTACTTATGCAACTGAATTCGGAGAAAACCCATCCTAGTCATCAGATTTGAAGCAGATCTCCTGAGCGGATATTAGGTTTACTCCAAAGACCGGTTCTTTAAAAAACACCTCTATTCTTTTATGCGGAGTAGAATCAAATAATTACAGAATCATGAAGGTTGGAAAGGAATACCAAGATCATCAAGTCCAATCTTCCACTCCATGTGGATGGGATGCCATCTCCTTCAGGTCATTAACTTAAAAAGCACTGAAATGAATTTTAAAATAGCCCATACATCGGGGTTTTTTGACACCTAGACAGCTTCAGACATTTGTAAGCCTTTACAAACTCATGTCCTCTGGACTTCTGAGTGCCTAAGTCCCATTTCAGTGTTACTCCAGGCAAAGCCACTTAGGCACTTTTGGAAATGTTACTGACATAACTCTTTCCCCAGTGTCTGAGCCGTGCCAAATATTGCAAGATAGAAACCTAAGAAAACATGTTTTTCTAATTTAAGTCATAACTTGACCGCATTTCAACGTCCACATTTTGTATTTAGAAACGAAGAACTTCTTGCAAGGAAGCATCCAATCAGTTTAAATTATGCTTAGTTTGTTTTTATGGTTTCCCATGACTTTTTTGGGCCAGCGTAGTTTCCCGTTTCCCACACATTCGAAGCCAGTATGTCAATACTTTGGAATGTATTAGGCTGTTTAGCATAATTTGAGCACACTTTTGAAATGGTTTCTCCTACAAAAGATCTGGATATTGTACATCCATTCGACAAAAATAGCAAATTGAAAGAAGATTGTGTTTTCTGTTTGTATGGAAAAAAAATTTAATTAGGAGTTATTTTGGTCCTAATATTTACTCTGCAAGAGTAATTAAAATAGAGAGATCAGTAAAATAGGTGTAGCTCTAAACACATGTTCTTGCTTTGTTTAATTATGTTGATTAGGTTTAAACCCTAATTTGGCATCACCTCCCTTGTCTTAATATGTTGTTGATGAAACCATGTGGAGACCTGACCTTAATATAATCGTGACAAACCTCATTTGATTACCTTTAGCTAATTAAAACATACATTATATGTACCATAATATTATTGTTATTCATCTTGCACCTCTCTCCCTCCACGTCGTTATGCTGAAAGGAAATCTTATTGTGAGATTTCTGTCTCCGAAGGGCCCCGTGCCTTTGGCATAATTGGGAGAGGTGTTTATTTCATGGGCCAGTTATAATAACACTAATTATCATATAAAAGCCCTGTGAATTTTTAAACTGAGGCTTAGTGCTAAGTTTACTGTGGCTCTGTGTTGGTGCAGCCTGGAGCGAGCACAGGACAGCCAGGGGACTTCCCATGTCCCACTTCCCATCCTTCTTCCATTTTGGGACTCGTTTACAGCTTCATTCCCCAGTCCTGGCTGCACCAATTTCAGCCCCGTTTTCTGGCCGTCCTGTCTGACATTAACACCCAAGATCTGGCCCCAGGATTTGGCGAGTCCCTGTTCAAGGTACTGGATTCTTTCCCAGAAGGGTTTCTTTGGGTGAGAGCTGGAGTCTGCTTTTGGTGGGTGTTCCTGCATCACGGAGCTGATTATGACTCAGGAACGCCTCTGGGACTTTCCCTGCCCTCCACCATCACAGGTGTTCTCTTTCCTAACAAAGTCATTCCGGAGAAGTGAAGTGTCGTGGAAGGGCAACTTAATTGTCACACTGAGCAACTTTAATTATATCTGGGGCTCTGAGCAGCCTGGGATAGTGGAAGGTGTCTCTGACCGTGGTCTTTAAGGTCCCTTCCAACCCAAACCAGTCTGGGATCCCCTTTGGCTAAAATATTTTTGTAGAATCTGTTCTACAGGGACACCATCGTAGCCTTTAATGTCACACTGGTCCTCAGCGCCAACACCCCCAGCTTGGACCTGCAAGAAAGAACAACCCAAATAAAGCAACAACAACAACAGAAAAAAAAAAAAAACTATCAACAAAATCGCAGTGGAGTTTCATGAATATTTCAGAAGTTATCACATATGAGGCTCTCCATGAGCATGTAATAAATGAAGAAATTTGAACCTTAACCATCACTGTCCCAGGCTGGTGCCCGTGCCACTGGAACATCACTCTCCTAAGGGGGCTTGAAGAAATCAGAGCTGTTGCAACTACACAATTGATTCTGAAAATTGGCTTCCAAAATATACCCAGAATTCTTCTGCCTTGCAGCACAAGTGTGATACAGGAACTCAGTTCTTTTATCAGCGAGGCTCACCTGGAAACGAGTTGGGTGCTTCCTTACTTGATTTTCCTTCAAAGCATGTTCCCTCATCTTCCAAACATTGCCTGTGAGAGGCTTTCTTTCAACAAAAATAAAAGTTGGCCTAAATAACAATAAAAAATTAGAAGTTATGGCCACTTGACCTCTCCTGGGTGCCATAAGAGCAGGACAAGGAGGGTGGTGAGCAATCCAGGGATACCCATGCCAGGAGTAGCCATTCCAGTGCCAGCTGACAGCAAGGCACTGGGACAGGGCACACAGCAAGGCTTCAAAACCATTTTGTGTCCATCCACTGGGTAAAAGAAGTGGAATTCCTCCTGGCTGGAATGAGGACTGGGGTGACCAATGTGACGCTGTAGGGTCAGAGGATGGTGGCTCCCCCACCTCCGTTCCTGTTCTTGGCTGCAGACTTCAGGTCCTCACCCTCACAAGAAGCGGGGACGCGGCTGAGTGACTCCCCATCTCCTGGAAAATCTCTTGGCTCTTGCCACTGTTCCCTTATTTCTGAATCCATTGGAAGGATACCAATATTTCACCACTAGTGGGTTGAGGAGGTTAAACTTTAATGTTTCCCTCTTCCCAACAAAGCACCTCGCGGAGGAAAAAAAAAAAAATAAATAATGGTTTCAAAAATGTACAAAATCTAATTTAAAATGACATTGGGGTTTTATTTAAAGTCATGGAAGCTGGTTAATTCCAAAATGCTCTCATTAACTCACATCATTTAACAAGTTTCTATTCATTTAGCTCTCTCTCTCCAGAGCCTCTCAGCTGCTCTACCTCAACACACTGACAGCCTTCTGTGCTCCTGCTTCCCAGGGGGGCCTAAGGTGACTTTAAAGTACCTTTGCCTTCTCCCGGAGTTGGGGTGCACAGAGCAGGCTCTGGAAGCCTGTCTGGATCCCTGCGGGGTCCCAGGCTGCCCATGGATTGCTCCCCCATCCTCCCGAATGTCGCGTCCTTCCGGCCCCGTTCCCAGTTATTCCTGCCGCGCCGGGAATTCCCAGGGCTGGGCTATAATTACGGAGCCATCACGGGTCCTGCGATGAGCACAGGAGGTTGGAGTGTGCATGAGGATGTCACCCCACTTGTTCATTATGGGCTCAGAGCCTTCCCCCTCTCTGGATTCTTCGCTGTCCTTTATATTCCAGTCTCGGCTCTCTCCCAGGCTGATTATCTTCCCAGTTTCAGGGTATTTAGGGTTAGTGGGGTTTTTGTTCCTTTTTGTCTTCACCAATAGCATCAGCTTGTTCCACACTCCCTCCAAAATGACTCCCTAAACCTACTACATTTGATATGCTTTTGGTTTTTTTTTTTATTAATGCAGAAAAGAGAAAGAAATAATCCCTTTTTTCCTTTCCTTTTCTTTTGTCTTTTCGTTTTTCTTTTATTTCTTTTCTTTTCTTTTCTTTTCTTTTCTTTTCTTTTCTTTTCTTTTCTTTTCTTTTCTTTTCTTTTCTTTTCTTTTCTTTTCTTTTCTTTTCTTTTCTTCTTTTCTTTTCTTTTCTTCTCTTCTCTTCTCTTCTCTTCTCTTCTCTTCTCTTCTCTTCTCTTCTCTTCTCTTCTCTTCTCTTCTCTTCTCTTCTCTTCTCTTCTCTTCTCTTCTCTTCTCTTCTCTTCTCTTCTCTTCTCTTCTCTTCTCTTCTCTTCTCTTCTCTTCTCTTCTCTTCTCTTCTCTTCTCTTCTCTTCTCTTCTCTTCTCTTCTCTTCTCTTCTCTTCTCTTCTCTTCTCTTCTCTTCTCTTCTCTTCTCTTCTCTTCTCTTCTCTTCTCTTCTCTTCTCTTCTCTTNCCAACCCAAACCATTGTGGGATTCCATGATTCTGTGATCCCACAGCTGATCCTGGCTCCTGTGCCTTGGTTGGAAGAGCCAGCATCCCTCTCTGGCCACTCCCCACAGCCTCATCTGGCATTGACTTGGCTTCCTACAAAGTTTCTCAGTTTGGGAGCAAAGATCAGGAGCAAAGGTAATTTTTGGTGAAAGAACAGCAAGAAAAGCCTCACCACAGTGCGAGGGCAAGGCTGGGCCCTGCCCTGGAGGCTGGGTTGCCCCACAGGGGCTGCTCCTCCTGATGGATGATTTTCCTTGCACTTTGTGTGGATTTTTTTGCCTGTCTCCAAAACGCTGGACCAAGGCCAGGAATTCCAGGTGACCCTGAGCAGCCACCAACACCACGGTTCCAGCCACTGCCATGCCTGGCTCCCCGCCAGCCCTGACCCGGAGGTGACAGGCTCCACATTCCTTTACCAGCTGCCCTTTAGTTCTCATTTGAACTAATTAAAAGCCTTTTGAGTTTTTTTATTTTGCCAGTAATTTGATGCTTTATGTTAGTTTTAGACTGAGCACTTAGGTTGGGTGAGGGTATTTATTCCTGAGTTTTTATTTAATCAGTAATTGCATTTTACTGAGAAAAAAAAAAAAATCCCCAACTTATTTTGAAGAAAAATAATTAAAAACATCAGTTTACACATGATCATGTGGGGATTAAAAACTATATTTAACCATACAATGGATTTTTATTATTTTTATTCTTGTGTTATAGCCAGTGTACAGTGGTTTTATCTCCTCTTTGTACTTGCAATAACATATTATTTGACCATGAATCACTTTAATGGATTGAAACATAAGCATGTGAATTGAAAAATAGATACATTAGTCAAATCAATAAATAAATATGAAAATATATTTCTACTATGAAAAACCATCTTGGCTACTGTGTCCTCCAACTTGGACAGAGAAAGCTGAAATATATAGCTGTAAAATATGGCTCGCCGTGTCAACTAGCCAGTGCCTGCAGCCTAAAAGGAATTTTGAGCACTGGGTAAGTAGTATTTCATCAACAAAATCATAAAATAAAGACATTAAAATGAAGGAATGATTGAGTGCTGCAGGACGTTTGTAAAATCACCCTTCAGTCTGGGGCTGGAGTAGTTTAGTATTAGACATTGCATACTTTTCATATAAATTTGCTTACAAATAGCATGTCTTAACAAGCAATATTGCCAGACTGCCCCTGTAGCAAATATTTTTTCACTCTGTTGCTAAACAAACTCTCCTCGTGCATTCTGTGGCGTGGCTGCAGTCGGCATAAATAATACATCCTTAATATTAGGAAAAAAACACACAGTATAAACCTTCGCCCAGAGTACTAAACCCTGTAATGAACTAAGATTTTGAGCTACAAAACTCCTTTTTTTTTTTTTTTTTACAGATTTTTCAGCAGGGAAGTCCATCCTTCTTGCTTTTGAGGTAAATCCAAGGTTTTTCATTTATTGCCAGGAATCTTGCTTGGATTTACACCATTTTGGTAGCGAAATGTGGCCTTTCCCATTTACATTTGTGTGACCTCTATTCCAAGGGGGCTGCGTGTCCGTATGCAGGTCGGGGAGCTGATAAACAACCTTTATGGCTATGGATCAGTGTAAGCGGTTCAATAACAGGGGGATGTTAATTGCTCATCTTACGGGGTCTAGAAATGAGCAGAGCTTGGTGCCTTTTTTAGCCGATACAGAGTTCAGAAAAGAGAAGCTTTCCATTTCCTTTCAAGTTGCTAATTAGCTATATGAGAGAATGACAAAAATACAGACTTTTCCGAAGTTTATTTGCATTTTTCTACCTTGACGTATTATGCAAATATTAAGTTGTCATTTGCATATGACAAGAATATCTGATCTTATTTTGCTTCAAGTCCCTTCAAATGCTGATAGAAAGTTAAAACGTGAATCAATGTATGTTTTATGTGGTTTATGAGCTGCATTGTCACTTTGTGACTGATACATTTTGCATGTGAACTCGACTTTGTACGCAGCCATCCCAGAAATCCTTGCTGGAATGGCTTTGATACGGAATTGGAATGATGAATCTCCTTAGCATCAACAGGAAGCTGAAGTGGGCTCAAACTGGAGTTTTTAACAACAAACCTAGCAGTGATTTTGAGCTCAAAAGCAACAGTTTTTTTGTTGGGTTGTGGCATCACAATGCAAAATATTCATCAACACAGCAGTGAGAAGGCACCAGAGTAAGGTAAAACACTGCTAAGGTGAGCACTTTACACTTCTGGGTCGAGACAAGACCTGTCTGCAATTAATTTGCCCTGATGATGTCACATCTTGTGGTCGGGAGACCTTGGGAGGTTCTTTGTGGTGCAGCAAGTCCCCGGGGAAGGGCTGGGCATCCATCTCGGCGAGGGGAGGAAGGGCTGGCAGAACCTCCCGGGCTCGGGCCCCAAACACAAATGTCTCCTGAATCTCTGCAAACAATCCCGCTTGAAATTATTGTGCAGCTTTATTGTATTTTTCAGCAATGTGCTTTGCTGGCAATAGAGAGACAACTTCAGAGGTAATACCCTGGAATCTCTTCCTGTTATAGATGGCTGTAGCTCATATATATAATGTGATTATTTCTTTCATTAAAGGAACTAAGTAATGTTATTAGATTTGGCTTTTTTTTAGTGCATCAAATGGTTTATTTTACCGAGGCTGGAATTATTCTTTTCCAGAAATCCAGAGGTCATTTATTACACAAAGCACCTTGCGTTTACAGAAAAGAGAGGCAGCAGCTTTAGCTGTATTTCTTGTGTCTGCTTCCTCATTGCCTGAGTGTGAAAACTTTATTGCTCATTATCTACTGGGCTGTGATGAAGTGACAGATGATTTATTGGGAGCCAAAAACTGTGTTTCAATGCTGAACATTTTTATCCTTTTGTGTTGCAGCCTGCCAACCCCTCTAACTGCTGAGGCAACAAATAAAGAAAACTCACTGCTGGAGGGCCCTGTGACTATCACTCATAAACGTCCACATTTCAGATCCCACTCTGGTTCTAATTTGATTCAATTCCCTTTTGTTGCTTAAAAATTCAATTTGTTTAATTGAGCTGTTTGACAGTAAAATCTGAATTCCATGCATTTTAACCATTCATATTAAATTTCCCTCCACATAGTACTTTTAGTAATGTGCTTTAAAAGAGGTCACTTTAATTTAAATTTGGTGACCTTACAAGCTTATAAAAAGATCTATATGCTATCCTTCTCAAACCGAAATTAAATTGAATAAATGTAAGATAATGTTACGGTAGGTATTTCTGACCGAGGTTTTGGGGTCCTGCAGAAATGAAACCTGCACTGGGAAGCCCCTGTGTCCTTTCCAGTCTGTTTTGCACAGAAAGCAACAAGGAGGGTGCAAGGAATATCCCGTGGCAGGTCAAACCAACCATTAAAATTCGTGTACAGCTTAACACTGCAGTTGGGGCAGTTATACTGTCTGGTGGCTTTGTTTGATAAGTTCCCTGCCCCTGGCTTGGGTTATTTCCATTCATTTTTTAGAGAGGGCTACACAGTTTTGACATTTCCATAGCAGAGTATCTTTTCCTTTAGGATTAATAAGAAACATTGGAACCGGCGCAAGACTTTTAAGATTTAGTAAACTTTAATCTGTAAAATTTAATAGCAATCTCCAAGTCATTATGAGTATATAGGATGCAGTCTGGCTTTACAAACACTTTTAAGCAATGAGTTATGTTCCAAGAATGGCTTTGTTGTGTATCATTACGTCCAGGTAAATGCCAGGATGATGACATAATTGGTAGTTGGGAGTAAAATACAACCTCTGTAAAATGTTACTAAGGTAAACGTGGCGGGGTTGTAATTCATTATACATAAACATGACCGGGAGTTATTTATCATTTTATGAAATACAGAACAACCTGAGCTCGCCGTGTTCCGCCGGTTCTTCATTACTTTATGGGAATTGTTACGGGCTCGTCACCGCTCGCTCCTTTATTTCCCTTTAACGATTTCCCCACACATCCCCCCGAACCCACGTGAGCTTCCTTCCCAGCGCCCTCTCCGATGCTGCTCCTGATCTACCAAGTCCTAAAAACTGGCCTCATTAGGAATGATATCCTGCCACTTTCAGACACTGACAAATTTACAGCTTTGGATTAAAGGTCATATGGGCATTTCAGCCATTAAACCAACCCCATTCCACAATACCTGCAACCGCCAGGAAATACATTTTTGCACACGGATGCCCGTTCAGTTATTTTCTGCTAAAGACATACAGTAATAGTTTGAAAGCAACAAAAGCCTATTTTGTACCTGTTCAGCTTGCAAGTGTGTTAGCCCTAGGCTACTGTTTAACTTTTAACCCTCTTGTTCACACAGCGTACATGCATAAAACTACAATGTACCACATAATGAAGCGGAGCTGGCAACATTTGTTTTAGACTGTTTGCTATAGGACCCGCTTCTCTCCGGTTTGAAAATCAGTTCGGAAAACAAAACAGGAAAAAAAAAAAAAAACAAACCCGAAGGTGTCTCACTAGGAACTGAGTGATTATGCTGGGGTTTTGCCCACGTTTAATAGCAGCCCTGCTATGCTTTCTGTGTATTAACAGGGCTTTCAAGTCAAAAAGAAATAATTCAGCACCAAATGATTTTTGAAGAAGAATTTCTTTTGCAATTCTTTCCCGGTGTCTGATTTTAAAACATTTTATCAAGCTTCCACTATATGTGCCAAACACTCTCTTGTCAGGTGTAGGATGAACTACAGTATAACTGTGAGATATTTCTTTCCCTCATAACAATCTTGAGCCATAGCCTGTGATGAATTATTTGTACCATCACAAGGAAATTCCCCTCTTCTGCACTTAAACCCAGCAAAATTACACACCAATTGTGGCAGAGCAAACATCTGATGTGACAGCTGTATAGCACACGGAGATCCATTGGTCCATTGGTTAATCAGCAGATTTTAATGGTGCTGGGGAATATGTGGTGCCCTGAATCAGAAATGGGGCTGTGCTCCTCACTAACAGGACAAATCTTCTACCTGTGGATGAAGGATTCCTGATGGTTAAGGGCTGCAATTGTTTAAAGGTAAAAAAAAAAAAAAAAATATAAATAAATAAATAAATAAATGAAAAGGGAAGAGAAAAGAATGTGGAAAATCTGCCATAATTCAGAACACAAAAAGGAAATCCTGTGGATGAGTCAATTATATGGTTCCTAATGACGGTTCAGCCTGGAGGCCTTGAGCAAGGAGGGGAGGAAATGGGGGAAGATTAACTTGGTTAACCTTCTTCCATTTCCCTGTACCAGGCGAGTACTTTACTTACTGCACTCCCTCCTCTTTAACCCACGCTGTTATTTCCCACTGTAGTTGGGGACTGCTTCAGTTTCACAAATTTCACGAATACTTGCTCTTTGCTTTTTACACCAGTAATGAAAACGGTAAAAAGGGCCCGATTCTGTGTTGGAAAGTGGGATTTAGGGGGTTGGGTTTTTTCTGCTGTTCACCATTAATGTGCCTCATCAGATGCTCAGGAAAAATAAGACCACAGTTTTCCTGGGGAGCTCATTATTAGGGATATGTCCTAGAAATTTGAAATCCCCCCAAGATCAAAAGCAAAATCTCAGAGGCCCCCGAAGACTGCGGTATCTTTAGCGAGATGAAGGCCTGGCCAAGTGCAATAATGATAATGATAAATAACCATCATTTATTTTTATACGTGCCCATATCATTTAGGACCTCATAGTGCTCCACAATAAAATCAAAGAAACATTAACTTGAAGTAAACAAATGACAAAACCAACATCAGCAGATGGGCAAATCAACAACAAAAATAAACAAATCAGCAGGTCAGAGGCCTCATTGCAGGGATGAACAAACGAGTTTGGAGCAGGAATTTGGGTGGAAAAAGCAGGAAAGACCAAATGAAGAATGAAAGGCTGCTCATCCTCCAACCCCCTGGTGAGCAAGGCACCCTTGGACACCTTTGGGTGATGTGTCACTGCCATTAGTGCCTTCCTGTATTGTAAATTTCCAATTCAATCTCATATCTGCATTTTCTGTTTTTTTTTTTCTCCCCAGTGCTGAAGGTCCCCAAGCACCTCCCGGAAGCCTGGTCTCCAGGCACAGCTGGATGGAGACACCGGGAATGTTGGCCTGAGGTGGGCAGTGGTGAAAGGCAAAAATCCAGGCTCTGGATATGTTTTCTATTGTCTGATTTGGAGAGAATGTAAGAGAAAAATGAAAAACTTATGACTCCCTTTTGGACCCTGCTGTGGTGAACATGACTTGCACATCCTCATGCACCAGGGTCTGCAAAACTCTCCTGTTCCCAATTCCCAATAAATTCATGATCCATAGGTGAGTTGTGGTCAGCATAAGCATTTTTAGTCAAAGCAAGTAGGATCCTGCTGGAAACATTATTATTATTATTATTATTATTATTATTATTATTATTATTATTATTATTATTATTATTATTATTATTATTATTATTATTATTATTATTATTTACTGCTATTACTGATGTTTATTTATAGTAGAGTTGAACCTACAACTTTATTACACTACGCACCAAATAAATGCTTACCGGAAAATTCTCTTCTCTGAAATTGTGGAGTAAAAGTCTTGATTTTAAAACATTTAATGACAGGAATTAATTGTGATTCATTATTCTGACTGGATGGGAGCAACCCCTATTGCTAAAGAAGAGGCACTGTACGGATCTGGGTGCCCAGAGACACCAAACCTCTTGATCTGTGACAGCAGATGATTTTCAGCCAAACACAACGTTTTTCCTTTGTTTTTGTTTAAAACCTGTGAGGTTAGAGAGGCAGGGAGGTACCTTCACCTAAGCCTTGTTTCGTCTCGAAGCACTGAGAAGCAGGAATGCTCCTGGGAGCGCTGGGATTTGCCATCCTCCCTGTGCTCATTTGTGTTTAAGAACAACTCACCCTTGGCACGTGATCATCCTCTGCTCATGATTTAGCCACAGACTGCAAATAAGGATTTTGTTTTCTTTTGAAAATATATCCACAGCCTCTGTAAGGACAGATTTTAGGTGAAGATTTGAATTGGGTGTGCAAGACCAGTGCTTCAAACTCATTCTGGATCGAGAGACACCTAAAGTGAGAATTATGTGATTAGAAGCAATTTTAAAACTTGGTTAAAAAATTAACTCTATGCACCAGAAATGCATAATTTAAATTGCCATCTTCAAATACTGTTGCACTTCCTTCCTTGCTGAAGATTAGTCCTTGCAATTCTTGTTTTAACAGGTTTTTATGTATATGGAAAAGAAAATACGAGAAAAGTACCCGTATTTTGGCTTGCCTTTGGGTGTTATTTGTACTTTCTGGTACTGGCAGTGAGAACTTGTCCCCAGGCTCTCGACAGAAACTTTCCTTTGCCACTGTGGGCATTGTAAGACTAAGAGCGTTGTTGACAGACACGTTCCAGGTCATAGAACAAGATTTCCTGATCAATAACGTTCCAAGCAAACTTCAGGGCCAGAAACACAATTCCTGACATTGATAGAACACAGGATTCTGCAAAGCATGTGATGCTGGGAGGGCTCTGTGTGGAGACACCGCTGATGTCCTGCACTGATTCCTGCAGGGCTGTGCCACTGCACGGACACCTCCCACTGTCCCAGGCCGCTCCCAGCCCTGTCCAGCCTGGCCTTGGGCACTGCCAGGGATCCAGGGGCAGCCACAGCTGCTCTGGGCACCCTGGGCCAGGGCCTGCCCACCCTCACAACCAAGAATTCCTTCCTAATACTTAAACTAAACCTGCCCTGTGGAAATGCTTTATTCCACCGGTTTATCCTGAGCACAGAGAGTGAGTTGGTGTTATCCCTACCAGCACCACCACTAGATAGAGCCTCACCCAGGTAAGCACTGTGCACAAGAAGGGAACAGCTGAAAATCGGGAATTTAGCTTGGGAAAAGCAGGATCCTGCCTGGAGGATGCTGTTCCAGCAGCCCCATCCATGCAGCAGCTCCTAGAAGCATTTCTGTCTCAACGGTTTATTTTCCACTGTGTGTAACTTGGCAAGAACAATTCAACCCACACTCAGGCTTGGCATTCCAGATCTCACTCTGTATGGAAATGCCTGATAGGTTCAAAAAACAGACAAAAAAGGAAATTGTGCTGTTTCAAAATTGCAGGGGGAAAAAATAAAAGGAATAAAAAATTGTTTTCTCCTTGACTTTTGGTGCTCCTTGCCCTTCTCTCCCTGAGACTTTAATTTGCAGGGAGTTCTGTACAGGCAGCCTTTCTTCATGGTTTAAGCCGAACTGAAGCTTGGGTGTCCAATATTGAAACTTTACTCAGCATTAAAGCAAGAACCAGGAGCAAAATTTAGCTTTCACTTTAAATACAAGTTGTTTTACTTTTCTGTGAGTTTGGGGTGGTCACACCTGAGGTTTTGGGTTCAATCCAACCCAACTAAATGTGCCATGTTTCATTTTTAAATTGGGAAGCTGCTATACATGTTTAAGCTTCTTAGTATGGTAAGACATAAAAAAATTATAAAATCCTTCCCATTGTTTGATTTTAAAATAGGCTTTTCCTCAAAAACACGCAGGATTTTAGGCTATATTTTCAAAAAATACCACCAAAACTGTGCAAGCGTTATTTTGCCTGTAAAATGTGATTGCACTGGAACAGTTCAGATGTGCAAACCCACACACATGTGCCCCGTGGCCCGTGGGTGACAATGCACAACCCTCTGCTGCCCACCCCGCCGAGTTTTAGCTTTCTGAATGTCACTCTCTCAGCAGAACAAACCTGTGAGCTCTGAAATCTCCTTAAGGCCCTTGTGGAGGCTGAGGTGCTCGGTCGCAAGCACCAGGTCATCCTGGAGAAGCTGTGGCTGTGTCACAGTCACGGAATTGCTCAGAGTGGAAAAGCCCTCTCAGATCAGCGAGTCCAGCTGTCCCCCAGCCCTGCCAAGGCCACCACTGCCCCATGTCCCCAAGGGCCACATCCCCGTGGCTTTTAAATCCCGCCAGGGCTGGGGACTCCACTCCTGCTCCGGGCAGCCTCTTCAAATGCTTTAAAATCTTTCCCATGAAGAAAGTTTTCCCTCAAAGTGGGAGGGCTGCTGGTGGCAGTGGTGGCTGCATGAACACCCATCTGCAAGGACATGGGAGCATGCAGAGGACACATGAGCTGCACAGGCCTGTCCCTGCCTGTCCCTGGCAGCAGTGCTTCTGTGAAATGCTTTTTGTGCAGGCCTCGTCCTCAAACAGGGGCAAACCCCTTCGATTTCACTCTTTACAATCCCTTTTCTCATTTGTGCCATCTAAACAAGGGCTGATTTTGAAGAGTTGGGGAGAAGAAAATCCCGGATCATTCTCAAGGTGATGGTATTGCAGTGAAAACAATTGTTTCTGAAAACCATCTGAGGTCTTTAAAAGCTCCTGTAACTCATTAAAGGATTAAAATTGCATCAAAACAGTGTGGCAAAATATTTACCATGTGCCTGCACAGCTCAGATGTTCACAGAACCACAGAACACCCAGAGAGGGAAGGGTGCCACAGGGATCATGGATCCAACTCCTGTCCCTGCACAGCCACCCCAACAATCCCACCCTGGGCATCCCTGGCAGCGCTGTCCAAACGCTCCTGGAACTCTGGGGCCGTGCCCATTCCCTGGGGAGCCGGGGCAGTGCCCAGCAGCCTCTGGGGGAAGAACCTTTCCCTGATCTCCAGCCTAACCCTCCCCTGATACTGCTCATACCATTAAAGCATTTTCGGGTGCCTAAAAACTTAAAAACATTTTATTGTAAGGGTAGCTTGGCTGAGTTCGTGGTCTTCTTCCCAGGAAGCACTCTGGGAGGGCAGTTTTCGTAGAGGCATTATCATCTCCATTTGCTCATGGACAGAAAAATCGAGGTAAAGGAAGCGAAGGCAGCACCACACGTGGGGTTAATCCTGTCCCCTCGAGCAGGATTGCTCCCATGCTGCCATGGAAATGCAGGTTTGGCTGTTCGGGGGACCAGGGCCACCAGGGCAGGGCTGCCCTGGATCCAACTGTCCCCGGGATCACCTGGGAGCCTCCGCCACGGCTCCTCTCCCTTCCCACTCCTCTCCCTTCCCGCAGCCGCCTTTATGTCCCTGGCATAAATCCTCTTTACTCGGGCTTTGTGTCTGGGGGCCGGCAGAGCGTTTGTTCCCAGACGAGGAGCGGTGCCGAGGCTGAGGGAAGCCATGGGAGGGGGAATACATACATATCTAGATATTTATCCAGGTATAAATACATTAATACAAAATATATGCACCCCCCCCAACCACGAGCAGACACTGAGGGAGATTTTAACTCCAAATTGTCAGGCTTTAATAGATTTAAACCAGGCTCTTAATGCTATTTTAACATATTTTTTTGTGCGTGTTTAGTAACAACAGTCATCTTAAATTGTAGTGGCACATGGCCAGAGGGAAGAGAGGTGTTAATGAGACTCACTATAAATGGAAGGAGCTCGGGAGTGACAGTTTTCCGGAGCACTGTTGGCATTGGATCGAAGAGACAGGTGGTGGCACAGGGCTGACCGATCACCTCAGATAATGATGAAAGAGGAGTGACAGGGGTGAAAGATTCAAGGACCACTGAAGAATGGCGCGGGGGAAGGCAGGGGCCATCAGCCAGCCCCGACAGCCTCGGCCCGCTCCCCACGCGCCGCTCGCGCCGGTGAAATATGAGAGGGGCTGATAAGGGGGAAGCAGAGTATTATCGATATCAGATGTGGAAATGAGTGGACTTAGTAACCTATCTACCATTTGGAGTAAGTATTTACGGTTTCCATGACCAGAATCAATCAGGTTTGAAATTCATTCTTATTTGGCAGAGGAAATGTGCACTTAACCTTTACATTCGGGGTCTCCTGATGAATATTGACCTGGAAAAATATCCCAAAGGTGTTGGGTCCGACAAAAAGTTATTTAATAATTTCGTAAATGATTGCTGTACCGCGGGGACTAAATATTTAGATCGGAAATCCTAACTTTAGATGGGTGCTGGACCAGGGTGCAGATTATTGCTGCACTGAGAGCCCTCCAACCTCTCATCAAGCAGCCATAAATCAGGGGGATGGAGGAGTTCAGACAGAGCAAATTCTGGTGACAGCCACGTGATGGACTCACGGGGGAGAAAATGAAAATTCATTCCCTGACAACCTGCTACAGGCTGCAGGTATGGCGAGGGGGAGAAGCTAAATAGATCTGTATCAGCTGCGAGGATGGCAGACCCCCAGCATATGGAAATGCTCCGGGAGGGGAGGTGAAACCCGGAGCTGCACACGAAATGCTAAAACCTCAGAGCGGCTGAATCACCTGAGCAAAGATTATATAAAAATGTAAATTGCCTGCTCCTGACCCAATCACGTTTCAAAATGAAGGGACAAAGAGTGACAGGAAAGGTGCTATTATTACAGATTCAGGGTGATGCAGAGTCACTGCTCAGATTCCTCTTCGGCAGCGGCTGGGAGGCAGCTCAGGCACTGCGAATAATTTCCCTGCAACTGCCCTCTCCTATTTATACACCCGATCCCAAGGCTTTGGGGATGAAGGGAAACGATCCAGTGGATTTGAACGGGCTTCCGAGCAGGATCCATGCAAATCTGCTCGACACGGGGATTTCAATCCCCGATTTTTTTTTAATCTAAGCGAACTTACCCAAGATTTTCAGTGTGCGGCTAAATATTAAATTCACTTTAAGAAAGATTATTTTACAAAGCTGGTCTCGCTTATGTGAGAGTAATGAACTCAGAGATGAGCAGGAATGGCTCTGAAAGGCACGGGCTGCTTGGCTTTACAAAAGATCTCACTAATGGGCTAGATCAAGTATTGCTATCCCTAAAATTAAATGCCAGTGTTTAAAACTCCATTTCTATAAGAAGAACTCGTTATTAATAATTTTTGAGGCTCCTGATTAAATAATTACAAATACATTATTATTGGGTTCATAATTACTTTAAAAGTGTTCAGGTTTTGGTCATTTTCCCTGCATTATTATGGCACGGAGGCAAAATTTCACTCATATATTTGACTTAAATGACAGTCTTTTGGGATTTGCAACAGAAATTATAACTTCTGCTGCAATTTACATGTTAAGTTCTGTAACCCCGTGATAGTTCAACCATTTGTAAAAGAACAGTAGGTGGCCTAGTGGTCTAATATTCAATGAATAATTTTATCTTACATCAAGCACGAGGTCCAGCTTAATGTTTCATTACATTAAAATTGCACTGGGTGACATAAACTTAGTAATTAAAAGAGCATAACTTTTCCAAAATGCTATAGATGACTCTCCTGGAAAATCAGCGTGTTCGATCAAGCTGTTGTGTTGTTATAAAGTGAGTCTGGTTTTGTGTGTGCAAGGCACTACCTGTTGAAAAGGGGGTGAGTTTATTGTCACTGCCTTGTCACTGCTTGGGAATTTAATTTCTTGGTGTTTTACATCCAGGGAGTCACACTGTTGCACAGTGCTTAGTGGATAAATAAGGAAAACCATGCGAAACAGGGAAAATAAGGTGCTGTGGCTGCGAGATTCCGCCTTCCTTGAGTGCCTGGGTGTCTCGGGCTGTGTTTCCCGAGGTGTCCTGGCCGTGCTCGGTGTGGCCCCGGCTGGCACAGCTGGGAAGGGCTGGGATCGCGGCCCCCTCCGGAGCCCCGGGGGTTTGGAGATGCGCCGCATCCCTGGGAGCAACCCCCAGGGCACATCAATCTCCACTTCCAATTGCTTCTTAATGGCCCGGGAGCTTTCCAAAGGGAACCGCACCACGGCCCGGGTCTGCATTAGCTTTTATTTGTCTTTCTGGATATTACCATTAGTCATCGTTAGTTATGAGGCAATGGCAGGTATCAATTAGAAGATGAAGTACGACCCGAGTCACGTGCGGGGGTAATGGAGCTGCCGCAGGATCAGCTCCTGGCAGCGCTGTGCTGTTGGGGCTTCCAGCTCCACCCTCTGCCGGGGGTTTTTGGGGTGTTGGGGCTTCGAGCTCCACCCTCTGCCGGGGATTTTTGGGGTGTGCTGGGCTGGAGCAGCTGACTTTGGCTTTGTTTCATTTCGCTTCCTTCTGTTTGCTCGCTCGAGTGAGCCGAATCGATGAACTCATCCTTGTTGAGCTGGAACACTTTTGGGTTTAATAGACTGAAGTTACAAGCTTAGACCCTTGCTCTTTCACCCCAGATTAATTCTCTTTCCTATTTAAAATTAAAACACTTAACTGGCTCACAGGTAGGTCTAAACAAGAGCAGAGGAAGAGCCTTTAATACCTCAAGATGGTTCCAGTTGTTGCTTCCTAAATTGTGGTCTCTGAGATGATGCTCAGAGAGCACTTTGAAGGGCAGGCAGGTAATGGGAGTTTCATTGCACAGTTACACTCATTGTCATAATAGAAAAAGCAGAGTAATTGTAACGGGTTCAGGAGGGCTGATCTATCCCAGGTCTGGTGTCAGATGCAGTTTGATAGATGCAGCATTAATTGATGCACTCTGTAGCATTTGTTAAGATACATCACCCAGCCAGCTTTTATTGTTCTTTGAGATAAAGGGTTATATTAACCCGATTTCCTGTTGATTTGGGTTTTGTTTTGTTTTTTTTTTTTTCCCCTGAGAGGTCTAATGATAGGGTGGCATGAGATGGAAGGAGAAACTAAAAATAGATTTAAAAGGTATGGACCAAACACCTAAAGATGCAGATGAGCTGCAGATGAAAAACAAAAAACCTACAGAAAAAAGGGTGATTTTTGAAAATGCCACAACACTCACCTCTACTGCACCTACCTCGATTTCCAGGCACCCAAACACCTTCCCAAACCCTTCCTCTTTTGTTGGCCCTGGGTCTGCAGAGATCCCCAGCAGCTGGAGCCCCAGTCTGGTTCCCTGGCTGGGTGTGGGGCTGTCCCCTCTCTCCCTCCGTGCTCGGAGCCGCGCGCCGCGAATGTGCTGCATGTTCTAAAAATAAAAGCCCGGATTCAAACATGATGTATCTCCTTTGATTTCCATGCAGATACACGAGGAATGAATGTATCTATTATGTTGGGGTCTGCTGGAATGTTAATTTTGAAACTCATTTCTCTCAATCTATAATTATATCTTCTTTGTCAGAAAGTAGGAATTTTTTAGAGCGAGAGGGATTAATCTCAGTCACTGTTTTCAAACAGTTTGAGTTGGGTAGTTTCTGTAAGACTATCATTTCTTTTCTTTTAAGCCAGTTAAATTTTGCCTGAGGCTAACATTTTATACCCAGAGTAAATCTTACTAAAATTAAGAAACAGAACATACAGCTGCCCTTATTCCTGGCCCACAGATGTTACCAAAATCTGATTAAAAACCCCTCAATCTTCTGCTGCACCTTTTCATTAGCGTAATAATCTTTTTTGCCAAATATCTGGCAGAAAAGGGTGGGGGAAAAAGAAAAAAAGTGAAAAATATGAGGGTGTGATGATCAGCCTCTTTGAAAAGACTCGTTGAACCTAGTGGGAGAAATGAGGACTTGGGGTAATCCATGTGCTGAAATATTTTTGCTTCTTTTTCTAGAAAATGTGCAATTTGGTCAGGCAGAAAAAATTGAACAGAGCCTTCCAAGCAATAAATCACTGGATTGCTGGTGACATTCATACAATGCGGATATAGTGTTAACTGTATGAGTCAGACAGCCCTTACTGCACTCAGCCTGTTCCTAGGAGGTGACCTTGCCACGGTGTAGTAATCAATCATTCTGGCACAGGACACACTGTTTTTGTTTAATATTACACTATTGGAATATATAGTAAACAAAGTGCAAAGGAAATTTCGAAAGCAAGCACTATATAAGGTGTGCTGTAATATTTTGCAGCCCGAGGAGTGCCACCAGCATCCCTGGCCCCGTTTGTGCCTCAGGATTACCAACTTTAGGGCTGTTAGCAGCACCAAAGCATATGTGACTACACTCAAATACTTCAACTGTCTGCACAGCTCGAGAGGAACAATTCAATGGAAATATGAAGTTAGGATTACAAAAAAGATTTACTACCAGAGACGCTGCAGTCTACACATTTCTTATTTTGGCACTTTTATACAGAGTATACATCACGATTTTCCCAGCCAAATGACAGAGGAGCAACATCCCCAACCGCCTGAAAAAAAATTAAGCAAACAAATCTTAATTAACTCGTAAAAATTCTTTTAGTGTACGATAAGCGAAGTGTTGCTGCTCATAGCCAAGAGGTTATATTGGATTTCCATGCATGAGTTATACCATGAGCCAGTTAATTCATGAAGTTTGCTGTCAGTGCACAGGGTAAAGGAAGACAAAGGCAAACTCTTCGGAATGAAGGAACCCTAAGTGAAATATATTTGGTTTTTACTGTTTTCACACATAGTCAAGATGAAAGATAATGCGGTGGTAATTGAGTATATAAAACTACCTTGTCAGAGAGGCAGCATTCACGTTGAGTTTGTTCTGATTTTTCCAAGTGCCAACCACTCTGCACGTGCTGCAAAGAGGTGAGGAATCAAATCCGTTACGGCTAAGATTTTGTTAGGTACAAATGCGGGCAGACATAATTTTTTCGATACTGCAGCCTGCTTTCATTTGCTGACCGTCCTGGAGCCACTGGTGAGCCATGTGAGGTTAAGAAATGACCTGGGCCACGTTTGGCGTGACCACGTGTTCCCGTGCGCTCTCAGGAGCACAAAAAGCTGCCCAGGGAGCAGAGGCAAGCAGCGAGCACACAGCGCTTTGGCCCTGGCTTGCCGAGGGAAGCAGTTGTGGTGACACTTCCCAAGGTGATCTGTAGGTTTTCTTCAAAAGGGTTGTAAGCGCTTTCAACTTTAAACAGTTGAGAAAGGCTGCTCTAAAGTGTCCATCACCGGGAGATGAATGGGGCTTTCATAGCTGCGTGTCCTGCCAGAGCAGGGTGCAGCGGGGCTGCACCAGCACCCACCCCTCCACAGCCATCCTGGCTGGGCACAGACACTCCCCACCGAGATCTTCGTATTTTCATATTTTTCCACAGAATTTTGGAGGTGGGAACCATTTTTATACTGCTTGATTTTTAAGCAGCTCTGAGGGGAATGTGGGGAGTCACTGCCAGCAGAGCCACAGCCCTTGGAAGTGCTGACCCCGTGCCATGAGGGACCGTGGTTGAGAACCAGCCATGAAAGGCCTGTGAGCTGCTGGCCTTTGAGCTTTAGGAGAGTTCCAGCACCTGCAGGTCTGGTGGGCTCCGTATCCTCCCTTCTTGCCCCCAAATACCTCCAGAGCGACCCTGGGTTGCGCAGCCTGGGAATTACCAACACCACATATGCACAGGAGGTCAGAGTTTCACATAGTTATGGTTATTTCATACCTGGGCAAAAATAAAGTTGAAACCTGACACTTCAGTGCACACCATGGATTTATGTTGTATTTGCTTCAGCACTGGAGCCAAATCCATTTATCCCCAGACCGTCTCACCATGGGCAGGTTGCAGCTGCTTGCAATGAATTTGGTGACCAGCCCTATCAGTTGACCCACAGAACATGAATGTGCCTTTATTACAGGTCTATGTATTTCATATCCTAATTATTTATTGTCTATCTGAAGGAGTCAGACGATCTTGGTGTCACAAGCGGCTCGCTGTTTTCATGGAAAAATGAGCGTTGCGCCAAGCAGATAAATGTGGGATGCATGAAGTGGGCTCAAATTCTGAATTCTGCCTTTTCATCCAGTGTTCATATTTCAGAATTTCAGCCAAGAAGGGGAAGAAAGGGGAAAGAAGTATCTAAGCGCTCTCTCAATTTGTCCATGAGCTCATAGGTTTCTTCAGTTTCAATGTATGTGCAACAGAAAGTAAGGAAACCCGGCCTTGCAGTAAAACCTCAAGTCAGGCTAGGTTTACATGGGTGTACCTGAAAGGAGAGCTTGGCACGGTGTTGGGGAAAACAGCAAATTAAATACGTTTCCCAGGACATTTAATTTTGCAATAAAGTCCTTGGCAACAACATTTTTGTTTATGTGCCATCAATGCTAAAAACCGAGCGGGTGTTATTTTCCTGGAAGAAACTCTTGCAGAAAGAGACGTCAGTTAGATTGAAAGATGCATTTTGAAACTTTCAGTAGATGAGTTTCAAATAGGTGTTACGGCTCCTCACAGTAAATATTAAATTACTGTAGAGATACTGAAATGTTAGATGCTGGGCTGCTAATGTTGATTTTATCTTAGTTGTTTAATCATTCTACAAATAAATGTATCCAGTCAGGACAGGAATGTTTCGTGTTCTGTGAGTGTTAGCTATACATTATTGGCCTTTGCATGAATAATGAGAAGTTCTTATCAGATGCTCAACAAAGAGTTAAAGTTATCAAGTTCTGCTTAAATTTTAGACTTAAACCCCTACTTTCTGGGTTAATCAAAACAAGGAAGCCCAAGAAAACACCGTGGCAGGTTAACCTGGATTCTGTGTACGAACACCATAAACTCCTGCACAGGCTCTCTCCCAGAATCCATTACACACCGATTGCAATGCCTCAGATCCCCTGGGAATGATCATTTTCGCTCCAGTACCGCTACGGTGTCCCAGCTCCTGTAGCAGTAATGGGTGTCAGGTACTGTTTGGACTAGAAGGGATTAAGCCATCACCCCCCCTGCTGAGTGTTAATTTATTGCCTCAGACATTTTCATATCCGATTCATTTTCGGTGAAGTTGGGCGCCTCGGTGGTGGGGAGGCCCCGCGGAACGGCTTTGGTCGGGGGGCACGGTGCCGGCGCCACCGGGGCACGGAGCAGCCACGGAGCCAGGCAATCTGCCGAGGTGTGACACGGCAGCCACGCCGCCAGCTCCTCGGGAAACAGGGAGATTGCCGTGCCGTCCGGGATCCCAGCGCTAGACATCTTCCCCTAATAGCGTTATTTCCTCGAGAAAATAGAGGGTCACCGCCGCACACGAGCGACATAAAAAATGCTGTGTTGTGGCTGGGTTTTTTTTTTTTTTTGTCTCCCCTGGTTTTGTTTAGTGATTATGTAGAACCTGCCGAAAAGGTGTTTATTTCTGTTTGTAAATTGAATGCGCTGGGTGTTTCGCTCCAGCTTTGCCCCAGGCTCTGTTGGATGTGATGATGGAGCTGGAAGCCGAGGCAGACACCGGCGGAGCGCAGGCGGAGGGAATCTTGCCTGGAAAACAAAGCCCTGTTTTGTCATTTCATGCCTCTTAAAAGTCCCACTCCATGCAGGCACAATGTGAGTTAATGTACATTAAACAGGACGAGTGAAGTGAAAAACAAACATGCAAAAATAAATAGCAATTCACTGAAAGCGCTGGGGCCGTTCCCAGCGTGAGGGTGCAATGGGGCCACCAACCACGGAATTGCCCCCAGAAAACCCAGCCCCATCCTGCCATCCCTCTGTCCCCAGGTCAGGCATCTAGGATTGCTTTCCCAAATCCCTTTTCTTCCCCATCCGTGGTACGTGGGTGACGGAGAACCTCACCCTGCCGCGCGTGTGTTGCACACGGACACCTCCGTGGGTTTAATTTCACACATACCCATTGCACACACACAAATAAATTCTCCCATACCATTTTATTGAATTTCTAGTAAGTTGGCAGACTAAAGTGATTTTTAACACTTCTCGATTGGATTTATGGTTTCTGTGTCATCCACCCTGCTTCTGACATTAGGAAATGTTCAACATGAGGGAATCATTCACAGGTTCTTTTAACTACACTATAAAACATTTTAGTCTCCTTTCTCTCAGAAAACCATAAATGGCTAATTTAATCACAGCCTTGCAGCAGAAACCCTCAGTTTCTTCTGCTAATTATGTGGCTGAGTTCTGGTGCTTAAATCATTGCGAGATCTTGGGGACAGGTGGGGAGTGGGGCTCTGCGACCAAAGGCCAGACCATGGCTTTGGTTTCCGAAGTGCTGAGGGTCACCTGGGCTTGGCTCCTCTTGATGGGGCACTTCTATTGCTTCTCCAAATGGTGTTTGCAGGAGATCAGAGAATCAGAGAATTCCAGGCTGGAAGAGAGCTCAAGAATCAGCCGGTCATACCCACCCTGGCAAAGCATGGTCTGGACAAGATGGCCCAGCACCCTGTCCAGCTGAATCTTAAAAGCAGACAAACCTGGCCCAGAGAAGCACTCCAAGATCGTCAGCTCCGACCACTTCCACAGCACTGCCAGGGCCACCATTTCCCCACGTGCCACATCCACACACCTTTGGGAACACTTCCAGGGACAGTGATTCCAGCACTTCCCTGGACATCCTGTCTCAATCTTGACCACCCAGCAACCTTACTCTTCCCTTCTCAACCACAAATTGGAGCTACAGCCATTGTCCTCATCGTTCCTGGGCATGGTGGTTTGGAGCCTGGGTCAGGCCGAGCCTTTCTGAGGGTCCCTTTTGAGGCTGGATGTTCCCCTTGTGGCAGAGACAGGCTGGCTCCAGAGTCACTTGTCAATCCGGCTGCGAATGCAAATCGCTCTGTGACCTCACACTGAAGGGAATTTTGGAGGTTCTTAGAATTCAGGGAACCGCTGGAGCTTCTAGTTGCTCTGCATACTGGTTATCAGGTAAAAATATCAGATTTACGCAATAAATAAGAGAGGAAAAAAAAAATTATATCAGTATAAAAATTAATACCAAGAGGAGAAGAATTTTAAACTGTTTAAGCAGTTTTATGTATGTAGAGAAGGGCCTAAACCTTTGCACTCTGTATATGGTTTTATTGGAACTCATTTAATGTGGTAATTGCCAAGATCCACTGTCCTTGCAATTTTTTTCATGTTTTGTGGTTTATGCAGTGAGTAATTTATTATACAAATACAATTCCTGCATTCCATCCAAAACCAGGAAATAAAATCAAATCTCTCTCAAAACTGAGATATTTGACTTTGCCTTAATTTACAGCAGCATGTTAATCTCTTTCTAGCAAAAATATAAATACAATAAAGGAATAAAATGTGATAACATAGGTTATAATGGAGAGGGGGGAGAAAATATCTTGGAGCTGAGCCTGTCATCTTGGAGAGTTTTTTTGGTTGTCTCAAATTTTTAACCTGCCTGAGCAGGTGTTGCAGGCACACACCCTCCTCTCATTCTTCCCTGGGACATCCCAAGGCCTGGTGACCCCTGGAGTGTGACCTGCCTGAATAACACCCTGCTGATGATTTAAAATATATTTTCAACTTTTTAAAGACAGCAAAACCTGAAAGAGCGGCTCACCCTGGCACGTTCTCAGCTCACCTATGCACCTTCGTTCCCTTTGCCCTGTCACCTCTCCTGTTGGTTGCTCTCTCCTCTCCCATCCTCAGTCTCATTCCCTCCTCCTTCGCCCCTCAGCTGCCCATTTCTTCTGGCAGCATTTCCTGCATCAGTTCCCATTTTCATCCTGGTGTCTCTTCCACACATCCCAGCACTCGAGGTGATGTACTGACGTGGCACCTGATGGAGAATCCGAATTTGCAGATGTCGCTGCATACTCCAGCTATATTCCACCCCAAAACTCTTTTTAATCCGTAATAATCAATGCCAGAATGTGAACCATATGCACCATTAACGACAATTTACGTTTGATAAAATACTGCTTTCCTTCATTAGGATACTGCTCCTGTCACAACGTGTTCATTTGGGGAAACACTCGGCGATGGCAAGTCATTGTCCATCTTGTTTCTCCTGGAGTCCAAACCCCAGTTTGTGTCCTTTTGCCCGGGCTGGGATGCCAAGCAGGACTGATTTTCATCCTGGGTGACCAGAATAAATTTTTCAGTCAAGTTACTGCTGGTTTACCTGGGGGTGAGACTCGTGGTTTCTGAGAGAACGATGAGAAAGGAACTGTCATGGCCAACTTCAAGAAGCAATGGGTGTTTGGGGAGCAAAGGTTAAGTGAGGATGGAGAAAACACAGTGGGACGAGTTAATAAAACACGCTGAGATGTGCTATTCTTTAACTGGTTTTAATTCTCAGGGGTTAAAAAAAGTATGGCTGTGTAATGGTGTGGAAATGCAAGCAACTGTCGGAGCCAGGTGCTCAAGTACTTCCAGACATCATTTTCTATTTCAAGCTCAAAGACTTTTGGAAGAGACACACCGACAATATTCCACGAGAGAGAGGGGTAAGCCCAAGACTGCTGTGTGGTTACAGTTTACTAAAATCTCATTGCAAATAAACGGATTTTGGTGCATTTTTCCCCCTAGAAAAGTGAGTTACAGCAAACTTGCTCTTCTACTCTTGTGTTAATCTTCTGAAATGTTCCTGGCAGCTGGGCCCAACTTGCTACATTTATTTGCAGAATGATCAAACAACTAAGATAAAATCAACAACAGCAGTCAGCATCCAACAGTATCTTTACAGCAATTTAATTTTGGGCCCATGCACAGGCCGCCCTAAAGCTGATTTTACTGAAGTGGGTGGACTCTGTGGTAGCTGCAGAGACCCCACAGCACCGGGGACTTCAAGGCATTGTCCCAGCCCCTGGTCCTGGTTCAGATCTCACGGAGCCCTGCGCGGGCACAGAGCAGCAAAAATCCTCCAAATCATGGAAGAGAATCCCAGACTGGTTTGGGTTGGAAAGGAGCCTAAAGCTCAACCAGTTCCACCCCTGCCATAGGCAGGGACACCTTCCACTGTCCCAGGCTGCTCCAGCCTGGCCTTGGACACTGCCAGGGATCCAGGGGCAGCCACAGCTGCTCTGGGCACCCTGTGCCGTGTCCTTCCCACCCCCACAGGGAGGAATTTCTTCCTAATATCCTAATACTGTCTGCCCGTGTTCAAATTCGCTCTCCCTCCTTATTGTGAGCTCCCTTTAAGTACTGGAATGCCACAGCGAGGCCCCTCTGGAGCCTTCCCTTCTCTAAATTCCTGTTGTAAGAGTGGGGAGTGTGGAGGGTGCAGGGTGTCCGCAGCCTTCAAGAGCAGGGAAAGGACATCCTTGATCCTCCATTTGGGGAACAACCTTCCTCTAGTAGCTGGAAATTTTTAATAAGGAGGTTTTATATCACAGTGCAAGGGGCACTTAAGGGAATGTGACACGGTGTGACAGCACCGAGATGCTGCAAAGATTTTGGACAGAATTACAAATTCTGCTGGTGTGGCAGCGGCTGGGCACAGCAGAGCATAAATTAACATATAACTAATAACTATACTGGCATTACAGCGAGTATCTCATGGTGATAAGCTTCATGATTCTCTTCAACCCACTGAAGTTGAAGGAAGAGCAAAGGCCTTTTCAAGCTTACTTTATCTTCTTGCTTCTTAAGTGAGACTAATCAAGTTTATATCCTTTTAGCTTATTATTAGCCCAGCAGAGCTTCTGGCACTCTTTACAGCTTTTTTGACATGAAAGTTAGTTACACCTACTGTACTTAGTATGACTTCACTTTTCTTGTGATAAATCCTGAAAATTAATATACTGTATCCTCCAGATTACAAAATGAAAGTGTCCTAGACATTGTGAGTACTCTGGCTGTGGAATGCTGCCAGTAAAAGAAAAAAAAACTGATGTCTTAATGATCTCTGTTAATAGAAAGAAACTGGGTAGTAAATTTTCTTGGTTAACATGTCAGGCTTTTATTTATCTCTTTCTTATCCTAAACTTAAACTGACATGTGTTTCAAAATTGGTTGCAAAGTAGAAGGATCCTCGAGAATAAAATTCCGTGGATGTAAAGAAATAATCATAATGAGAATCCTAGAGTGAGGCGAGTCCTGCTTTCCTTGTGCTCCCACTGCCTCTCATAGGAAGTTGAGCTGCAGGAGGAATGCAAGCCTGGGCCCTGGACACTGAACATAGGTTAAATTCTTTCTTAAATTAAATGAAGGATAATAATGAAATCTTTTGTTACATTATTTGCTGACCGGGCCTCCTGATTTGGTAAATTAAGAGAAAGTCAAGCTCCGAAACAAGCACCCATTCTTGTTCCGAGGGCAGCACTGGTGGCACTGGTGTCTTATTGAACACAGATCTGCTTAATTACAGTTCCCACTGTTTGTTAAGATAACGAGTGCCAGCTGTTTGATAGCAAGAGGCAGGGCTGGCCATCTTTGTCATTTCCATTTAGGCCCCGGATCAGACTCGCGTATCGATAAAATCGTGCAGGGAGCAGAATCGCCGGGAAGTGCTCGCGCAATGTGTTCCGCAAATTTGGGCAGAGCATTTGCCGGTGCACGCGGAGCTCTGCCATCTATATCTAAAGCCACTCACCGTTGGGAATATAAAGTCAAAGCAGAAAAATTGAGCATTTAATGGTCTACCATTATTGCCGAAATCACAATGACAGGCCGTGATCTTCAAGTACAATTTTGATCCTTATGTAGTAACTGAAATTACAGCATTTCATACTCTGACTATATTATAGGGAATAAAACATCTGTCTAAATATTGGAGATATAAAATCCTCAAAATAAAGATATTTGAGAATATCTTGCACAGAGCACCTTTCCACCTGCTTGCTTAGTATAATGCAGTCATTATGGCAATAAATGTTTCTAATAAAGTATGAAAATGGATTGTTTGCTTTGCTGCTTGTATGAACTCTCATTTCTCTTTTTATTATATTGAATCTGACATTTGCTTACCCTTTATCAGTAGAATATTTAATCAACTCCAATCTGTAAGAAGCAAGAGGAATTTCTATTTTATTTAAAACCTGTCCCACATGAAAAAGGACTGGGAAAATAGGTCATGCAGTGTATGGGAAGTGTGGGAAGTGTTAGAGTTGCAATGGTGAATATTTATCTGGTCTACAAAAGAGACGGTTCTGAAGTCGTGCAGTAACAGGCGAGTCTGCTCCTATTGTTTAAAGTCCTGCTGAAATGATTTAATGGCTTAATGTTTCTAATTTTTATCCACAGTACAGGATCTAGAGAATTAAGCCTCTGTCAGCTTTATTTATTTTCTCTGTCAGAGTATTTTCTTGCACTTTTTGCTACATAACTCTTCAGAAATGCTATATCCATATCGATTGTAATTTCCTTGGGCTCTTGGCCAAAATACTCAATGTAAACAGTCTGTGTTTCCTCTCCATCTGTATTTTGGCTAATCCTCTGCTTTAGACAATCTACTGACAAGTGCTGGTTATCTGGAGGTGCACGGGTTTCAAACCGGCGCGCTATGATTTATGGTTCTTGTTTTACAGAAAGTATCACAAGCTCACAGAAGTGAAAGCTTCCAAATAAGCACCTAACTTTTGTAATAAATGCAGCTAACAACATGTCTGCAAATATATAGCAAACAGAGTGAGTGATGTCTTATTATGCAGGCCACAGTTTGACTTGGTCTGGTTTTATTTATGAATATGTCCTGCATCTGTTTCAAATTTCAGACCCGCTCAGTTTCTCCAATGCACTCCCAAACAAGCTTGTGCTGAAGGTTGTTAATTATCCTAATAAAATATTTGTATCAATTTGACTAAAGATCCGCAATGCTTCTGCCACGAGCAGACATTTTTTAATAACTGAATTAAGAGAAATAATTACAGCTAGCACTGGAATGGTCGGAGATGTCCAGATTGTATAA
>VZRN01003569.1:151530-161688 GCA_013397935.1 Dasyornis broadbenti | reverse complement strand
AAAAAAAAAAAAAAAAGAGAAAGGAGAGGAGGAGGGAATGGGCAGAGCACAGCGAACTGTACAAGAGCAAAGGGACATATGATTAAATTAAAGGGCAATGCTTTGTGAACAAACAAAAGGAAATCCTTCTTCATACAACCCATAGTCAATCTGCCGAATTCACGACCACAGGGGGTCATTGAAACAAATGCTGTGGCGGGGTTTCAGAGCAGACCGGATAATTTTATGTCTCTTATTAAAATACGTAGCCCTGGAAGCTCAGATAATGATAAGGGTAATCAAACCCCGAGCTGCAGCCTGTGAGATGGTGGTGGAGGCATGGGAAAGGAGCCTGGCTGCCCTGAGCCAGCGGGATGGGGCCTTTTGGGGGCTCACCTCCCTTTGAAGAGGCGGGCGCTGCCCACCAGCGAGGAGCGGGCTCCATCACTGATCTCCTCCGGTGCCACGATTCCTTCGTCCTCAGGACAAATAAAACATGAGACCCCGGTGTGAATTTCTAAGCATTCCCCTCTTCCCGCCGGTTCCTCGGCGCTGAGTGATCTTTGAGAGACGTGGTTCCCCTGGCTTATCCTTGTCGTGTGATTAAAGAGTTGATGCAGGGATGGGCTGTAGGGACCACCCTGAGCATCACTCCCGGGTGTGAAAGGGGCAGGGTTTGCCCACTGCTCTGCGGAGAAACTCTTGTCCAGCACAGGAGGTATTTAACCCTCTGCCAGAGAGTAAAACTTTAAATGTATTTTTTTCTGCAATGAAATCTTTTAGTTGCTCTTGGTGAACCCGTGTTAAACCACGAGACCTCGTCCCTCGCTTTAGCTGAGCACTGGGAATTTCTGTCTGTATTTCACACATGTGATACAATATCTGTTACCCAGGAACGTCTTCCTTGTGATCCTACAAGAAAATGGGACATATTCTGGGCTCCTGCAACACCTTGAGTGACATTGGCTAAGTGACATTGGTATCCATGTCAAAAATGCAATAAATAAATAAAAAAAATTTTAAAAATGTAAATAGAAATGTATTAAAAAGGTTAAATTATTAAAAAACAGAAACAAAAGCAACAAACCAGTGAGCTGATCTACAGGATCTGAGGAGCTTTGGGCTGAGGGGAGATTGCTGCCAAAGGGGTGCCCAACCTGTTGCCATGGGAGTGGCTCCAGCTGGGCTTCAAGCCACCGCTCAGGGGCCCCTGGGTGTTCTTTGAGAAGCAGGGGACTCACCCTCCTGCCAGCTTGGTCTCACTGATGCCACGATAGCCAAGGGGACAGCTGGCATTTGTTTGTACCCCTTGTTATCACCCGGCGTGGAGCAAGCCGAGGCTGCGCGTGGGCAGTGCGTCTCCGAGCAGGGCCCTGTCAGCACCATTTACGGAGCTCTGATTTCTTATTTCACTCCTGGGCAGCAGAAAAAGTGACAACTTTGCCTCTCAGCATTGTCAGGGTAACGCTTTTCCCAGGCTGTGCACGTGGCGGGGAGGGAGGGAGCCTGAACATCTGCATCCCTTGGCAGAGGACCGCGAGGAGATGTTTAATTGGCATTTAGAGTGAAGCTCCGTGGCAGGATGGGGAAGCCGGGCTCTACTTCATCCCATGGAGTCTTCATCCAAAGATCCCCTTAAATATTTGGAGCCCTCACCCCTAGACCCAAGGGCACGGTGTGGTATTCTCAGCTCGGCTGTTCCTCGCTGAGAGCTGTCCACCATTCGTTTTTGCGGGAATTCCTTGAGTTAGAACGTGATTTTAGGGTGCTAAAACTAATGAAATGAGCACACTCCCCTTGCCAGCTATTTTGGATGTTGCCCTAAACCTTGTTTCCTGGATTGCTGTTGCTAACACATAATAAAACTCTGTCATCTGCAAAAAATTTGCCACTCTTCAAAGTTTTCTTTTCCAGTTGAAATAGGCCCAGGCTGGTGTGCTGCTCCCAGGGACAAGCCACTGTCACCAGCGTGTGGGAGACCACTGCCAGGATTAACTGTACTGATTTTCTAGGACAGCATGTTTGTAAAAACTTAAGAAATAACTAAAAGAGTAAATCTGGGCAGTCCCAATAAATCAGGGGCTGGAGTCCTTGTTGGGAAGTCCTTGCTACCTGGCCCAACCTTCAAGATAAGACACTTTGTCTCATTTCCCAGCACGTATTATTTCCTTCTGGATTTTTGACAGTGGTGAGGTCTTGTTGGTTATTTTTTTCCCCCGCTTTAATCCTTGGGGAAAAATGGGTAAAATTGCAGGACTTGCTTTTCAAAAAGGAGCAGTGAACTGCAGCTGCACCCTGACCAAAGCGGCGGCCTCTGCTTGCCAGCTCCTTCTTTTCCTTGGGAAGAAATTGTCAGCACGCTGGTGAAATCCTGCAGAAGAATTAATGAGATTGTTCAGAAAATAAACCAGCTTTTATTTTTCTACATAAAAGTTTGTGTTGAGCTTGACAGGCTAAAACGACTGTGGGAGAGAAGCGGGGCCCCGGCGATGCTCTCCTGCTTCGCAGTGGGAGGGCAGGAACCTGGGCTGCTTTTTATGTTTGTTAAATGCCATTTGTGTTGTGATCACACCCCTAAATCACGAAGATGGAGCACGATTCTCCTGACTGTATTTCTTGATCTCAAGGAAATACCAGATAACCATCACAATCTCTTCATATACCTGCTGAAGGATCAGCGTTTCCAAAGCAGGCCCTAAAAGGGTGCCTAAAAATCTGTGCATGTTCTCATCCCCTCACACCTCCATGTGCAAGACTTTGTGCACATTCCTGCTGGGTAATTACACATCCTGTTGCTCCTGCACGGGCTGGTGTTTGATGTAGGCACGAAGGACACAATTTGCATGCACAGGTAGGCAGGGAGCTCCCGTTCTTTCTCCTCGGTTTTCCTCATGATCACGGCAACCGCAGATGAACAAGATCTACTCCGTTCCCTACACCTCGCCTTCCCAAAAGAGTGTTCCCTCAGGGATAATTGTCTCTGTCCCAAGCAGTGGCTCTTCCATCATGTCCCTGCAGACATTCTTCCACTTCTGAGACCACTTTTGAAAATTTGGCCTCACCAGAGCACTAGAGCTGAGAAAGTCACAATGACAGAGCTGAAACATCTGCAGAGAGACGATTTACAAGAGCATTTAGTACCAGGGCAGGGGGGAATGGCTTCCCACTGGGCGGCCAGGGTTGGATGGGATCTTGGGAAGGAATTCCTGGCTGTGAGGGTGGGGAGGCCCTGGCCCAGGGTGCCCAGAGCAGCTGTGGCTGCCCCTGGATCCCTGGCAGTGTCCAAGGCCAGGCTGGACAGGGCTGGGAGCAGCCTGGGACAGTGGGAGGTGTCCCTGCCACGGCAAGGGGTGGGATGAGCTTTAAGGTCCCTTCCTACCGGAACCTTTCCACGGTTCTGTGATCTGCAGAATTCATAACTGAGTCATTGACTGAATTCAGCAGGAGAAGAGCCAGGGATTGTCCAGCAGCGCTGATCCTGCTGCATCACTGGAATCAGTGGGAATGGCTGTACTGAAGGAAGCCATGTGCTGTCTACTCTGGCTGTGTAAAGAAGAGAAACCTGAGAGCTAAACTTATTTTCTGGACCTACACAAGTGAAGAAGACTGGATTTTAAAACACTGCTCAGCTGTGATTACTGTCTGCTCCTGGAGGTGGGAAATTGTCTGTGAACACCCTGGGAAACTTTGGTGGGAAGGACATAGATGACACAATTTCTTTTTTCTTTTTTCCTATCAATCTCTGAATTCTCTTACGGGGTCAAAGGGAAACTTCCAGTGAAAAAAGAGGTAAAATTCTGTCATAACATAATTGCAACCCTTTTCCAGATTTAAGTCATCTTGAAGAAGTAATTTAACCATACTGTGCTGGCTGCCATTTGTAAATTGTTAATTAACGAGAGACCAAATAATAATTACTGCTGGAGCCATTCAATTAAAAGATGTTGCCTTCCAAACTTTGTTCACACGGTCTATATTACCATCATCATGTCTCGAAATATGCCACAAATGCTGGCAAAAGAGCAAACCCCAAGCTTTTCCCCATCATAATAGAGCAGCAATTTTTATTATTTTGATTGTTAAAGCTTGCGGTCTCCTGCTTCAAGTGGCTCAGGAATATGTCTCTTTGTGGTTTTGCTGAGAGAGTATTTTTGAGAATAAGAGATTGAAAAAACAGCAAACAAACATTCCTTACAAGAAAATGCTGCCCTTCGGTGTAACATGCCCAGGAAAGGTTCCCATTTGGACTTGCTGTGAGACAGAAGAGAAAATGGAGAACAAATGCCTGTGCCTGGTCTGGATAACCTAAAGTTAACTCCACATGTCAAACTGATTGCCTGACACAAGGCAGGCATATTCTGTGATGACAAACAAATAGCACCTCCATCCTGCAGACATCCCCTAATTATAAAAGAGAAATTATTTCCCATTTTCATTGCCAGCAAATGTATGTTACTCTGGTGCACCATAATTTCTGTCTAAGTACTGTATCAAAGTTTGCTGAATGTGAAGCACAAAGTATGTTAGACATTAAACTGTAATTACAGAAGGGAGTGGATTTCTAGAGTATTATGTTTTTTGGTAATATTTTATTTTATTGGTTTTCAAATATACTTAGACTGCCAGACTAAGCAGGCAGAATAACAGCAACACAGAATTCCAGAGTAACATATGACTTTAATAAAATAAAGCAGGATGGTTTCCTTTACTTGTATGGCTGGAAAGAATGGAAAGCATTACCGTGCCCTCAGCTACGGTGCCATCCAGACCTGTGCCCAGGCACAGATGTCACTTGGGGAAACTTGCCCCTATCCCTGTATTTCACCCCAAATCCCTGGTTTTGGTTCTCTGTTAAGGCAGCAGTCGGCTCCTGTGATTGGCACAGCGGAGCTTTGATCCTAGTTTTGAGCTCTTCTGCTATGGAAATATAGATAATAACCAATGCTACAAAAGGAGGCGATCCCAGGGGAAGGTGAATACGGATACAGGGAGCACAGAGGGGGTTATTCAATCCAGATGTGGCTTTTCGTTGCTGTACGCTTTCACCTTGTCCCCTGAATTTTCGAGGAATGTCACAAGTGGCGAGCCTAAAAGGTAGGCAGACGTTCCAGGGCCGGCTCGAGAGCGGGATCGATGATGGATTATCAGCCGAGTTGTGTCCGTGGGCCGTGCGGGATCGCTCGGAGCCGCGGCTCAGGCATTCCCCCCTGTCACACTCCCGGCTTTCCATTACGGCGCCATCACTCACAGTTGCGCCCTTTGTGGTTCCTGTAATGATCTACACTCGTTCTGTCTCCCGGCATGTCCACCTTCCCGCATGTCAGGCTCCGGAAAACAGCCAGGAATGTGGTGTTGAATACGTGACCAGCTTTGCAGGGGATCATTTTCTACATGGCTGAGAATGCGCACGTGGGGTCTTTGGGGCCGAAGCACAGCCTGTGCCTTGGAGCACTCGACCAGGTGCTTGACATGGTTCCTCAGGAAGGTATTCCCTCCTGGAGGTGATATTGGCACCGTTTCATTAGGATTCTTCTTGCTCTGATTTGCCATTCTGATTTTGGGGATGAAGGTGTATCCTCCAAAAGAGCTGGAACTGCCAGGGGAAGCTACAAGGGTTTTTAGAGTTCAGATGGGAGTCCCACTCTGGGTTGGCTTGGGTTGGTTCTTTAAGGGACCTTAAAGCTCATTCGGTTCCACCCCTTGCCGTGGGCAGGGACACCTCCCACTATCCCAGGCTGCTCCAAGCCCCGTCCAACCTGTGCCTTGCCTTGACTCAGTGGGCAAACCCCGACCACGAGGTGACACAATCCAGCTCATCCATCCCAACGCCCTCTGAGGCACCGCCTTCCCTCTGATCCCAGCTGGGCAGGGCAGGAGCTGCTCCTGCAGCCAGAGCTGAGCGCCCTCACCCCCGTGCTGTGGGCCCGGCTGCACTGACCCCATTCCGGGCGATACAGCCTGTCAATACTGTTGGTTTATTAATTAGTCTGGAGGAAGAGAGGCACTTCCCACACAAATGGGAGTCCTGGCCAGGAAGAGCTGGGAGCAATCCTTTTGCCCATGAGTTGCCTAATGCAGCTACTGAAATCCTGCCAAAGGTTTGCTTTCAGAGCATTCCTGTGGGCAATATTTTTATAATACCTTACATCCCAAATGAGCTTTCTATGTTTCCTAGACCCCTGATTTTTTGGAAAGAGCCAACACCCCCCAAACCTTTCACGTTTCCCGCTCCCTTCAGGTATTTTCCTGATCCGTGATGCTCGGAACCAGCCCGAGGAGAGCTGATTTTGGAAGGGAGTGTGTGGCAGCACCAGGCAGGTTGTCCATCTACTGCTGTCACGTCCTGGCATTCCTGACCCAGGGAAGCTGGCACACCGACCTGCCGCAGGCACCGCGCCATCCCGGCAGATGGGCACGAGGCTGGCCAGCGAGGAGCCCGTGTAGGAGCATTTAGTCTGGAAGCAAAGGGCAGAATTCCTGGACAGATATTTTAAGCCCAGGCTGTTATTTAGGGAATATGCCCCTGATGCACGAGGGGTTTTTTGGGGAGGTTTCAATGTAGTAACACAATATTATTAAAAAATATTTTTATAAAAGAAAGAGGGAATATTCGGAAATCTCTGTTTCTTTACGGCATCCTGCCAAGGAATCCTACAGGGATTGCTTAGCAGGGATTTTGCTGGATGTCTGCGGAAGCTGTAGGTACCCAGGTACAGCTGCCATGACAAAATCCATTTTATTTTCAGGCACAGAACCATTTTTGTTTTTTACACTCTTATTTTTAGTTGATTGCTGAATATTATGCAAATGGCTGAGATTGAACTTGGATGTCTTGACTTTAAAACTGCAAGTATTTATTTTAAACTGCAACTCTTTATTTTAAGCTGTAACTCTTTATTTTAAACTCTAAGTCTTAATTTTAAACTTTAACTCTTTATTTTGACTGCAGTGGCCTGCGACCCGTGTTTTTGGGTGCAGAAGTAATCCATTCAGATTAAAGGATATATGCAAAAATAAATCCACATATCCTGGATGTCCATTTTCCTCTCTGTGTTGGCAATTGATTCCCATTCAGGATATTTGATTCAATATATAGGGAAGCCCTGAGAAGCTGGTGGGGTGAGGGGGTGTTAAGGTGGATTCCATGCTGGAATATGCCCACGTCCAGATTGATTCCAGCTGACTCCAGCAAGCGGATGAGGAATGCAGTCACCTCTGGCTCTACAACACACAGTTTCACACCTCTGCCCTTCCAATGGCCCAGCAGAGCTTCCCAGGATGGCCAGTTCCCAGAGTTCGGTGTCTCTCCCATCAGGCAAGATGGATCTGGGCCCTTTTTCCTTCTGTGCCCTGGACCAGGACCAACTAAAATTACACGAGTGTTGGCAGATGTATGTCTAATCTGTTCTTCAAAATTGCCAGTGAGTTTCACAAGCTCCCCTGGTAATTTGCTCCAGTGCCTAATTATCCTTTCAGATAGAAAAACTCCCTTCCTGCGAACTAAAACCTGTTACTTCTTGTACAGCCCTGTTTGGGCATGGGAAAAAAAGTGCTCGTCACCTTATTTAAAATAAAGATTTACATATATTTGCTTTCATATGCATGTCCGTAAAGATATTTAAAATTAAAATAATATTGAGGGCCCCTTCCTCTTTCTAGGCTAAGCAAACTCATCCCAGCTTTTCTCAAATGTTTATAATTTCCTATTATTTTCCTCTGCACTTTTCCCCAGTTTTTCTTCATCTTATTTTTAAAGGCCAGGAAATAGACACTTTATTTTCGTTGCGGCTTTAATGATGCTCTGCGGAGATCCCAGAAAGTTCTTTGCCTTTTTGCAACACCACTTCCGCCATTGTATTTGTGTGGATTGGATTTTTCTTCCTATAGATAGGGCCTCACACTCATCTCTATTAAATGTCATCATTAGGATGCTGCTCCAAAATAATTTGGAATTTTAATGCTCGCGATCTTTCCCACTTCGGTGTCGTCCAAAGTCCGCTCTCTCTTCTGTCATCCAAGTTGTTAATGAAATATTGAATAGCATCGGGTCCAGGACAGATCCAGCTGGGACCCTGTGCGGAATGCTCTCCAGCACTGACAAAGAAAGGAATTTCTGGGTTTCATTTACAGCCCTGGATGAGCTAATCCATTGCATTAGATGGCAGCTACAAGAAACAATGAAAATCCAAAATAATATCCTCAAACTGCTGCTTGTAAGTGCTCATTTTTGGAGAAATACATAGAACACTTTTCCATTTCATATCTTGAAGTCCTCTCGACATACCTGTGCTATATTTTATATCCTCGGTTTTCTTTTTGAAGGAACAGAATCCCGACTGCCTTCTATAAATAGTCCCGCAAGGTTTTGAAGTTCAACCCTGAATTAGGGAAATAGAGAAACAGTATAGTCAAATTCAACTTTTTTCGGTGGTATTTGGCAGATTTAGAATTATTTTTTCCAGTAACAGCCTAAAAGACATCAACACATCTTTGCTGTGACAGCTCTGTGCTTTCGCAACGGAAAGAAGGGAAAATCAACACAAAAAAAAAGGGAAGAAATCAACTTTTAATATAAAACTCCACTGTTTTCTAGGCTAAAGTAGGGATTTTTAATAATGAAGTCTTCTAAACTCACAAATTGCTACTTTCCTTAATGCTTGGTACATTGCTTAGGAGAAGCTGCTTGGATTGGGTCGGAACATCCTTATCCCATCTATGGAAATTGTCTGGGAAGGACCAGGACGCTCCTCGCCCCAGCCAACCTGAACGAATGTGCATTAAATCAGGAAAACGACAAAGTATCATTAGGCTTTGAGAAACACTTCAAAGGCTATGGAGGTTAAAGAATAATTTCGGTCTTGATGGCTTTTTTATATATTTCATTTCCCTCTCCCTTCAATCCAAGCAAGGCACACTCTGGAATGATTTATCAGCCAAGTTCAGGCTTCAGCCATGTTTAACAGGTTTAAGAGATCCGAGGTGTTCAATCATTCCTGGTTCCCTGTCGTTCTGCATGCCACAGGTCAAAGAGCCTCACCTGGCGGTTTCTGCACCTTGGTCCTACCCACCTCAGCCTTGTTCTAACCATCAGCGCGCAGGCACATGGAATGGTGTCTGACTGACTCACAGAATCCCCGAATCACAGAATTGTTTGGGTGGGAAAAGCCCTCCCAGCCCATGGAGTCCAAGCTGTGCCTGATGCCCACCTTGTCCCCAGCCCAGAGCACTGAGTGCCACGGCCGGGCCTTCCCTTGGCACTTCCAGATTTGGGGACTCCCCCTCCTCCCTGGACAGCCCCTTCCAATGCTTAAATGATCAAAGAGAAAGAATTGGTTAAATGCTTTCGCAATGAGATAGGATGGATTTATACTCTAACAACTCCTTTTCTCTTCAATTTTAAGAAATGGCTGATTTGCAGAGTTTGGAAGATAAAACATCTGGAAGAATCTCGAACAAGTGCATAACGGACAGTGCAACCAAGGAAGCATTATTTAATGTGGCTGATTAGACATAATTTTGGACCAGAACCTGTGTCTGTACCTCGCAGAGACACCTTCCACTGTCCCAGGTGCTCCAAGCCCCATCCAACCTGGCCTTGGATGCTTCCAGGCATGGGGAATCCGCAGCCTCTCTGGGAACAATTAGCTCCTTCTTCCCTAATTTTTCTGGTTTGCACAAGGTCCACCACAGCATTTGTTATCCTCGCTACTGCTCTTCTATGCCTTTATCCATGTTCTCCTTCCTCACTTTCTTCTCCCTGTTTATCAGCATTCCATGTGATTACGATGTCAGTCTCCTCTAATCTCCCCTGTGCTACCGTAAACTTCTTAAGAGCTGCAGCAGCCTGTGTCCCAGCAGACGAGTCCTTTTTGGGACTTTCATGGAGCTTATTCATGGAGAAAAGGTCTTTCCATAATGTCCCACTCCGCAGTGCACCGTGGAGTATTTGACTTGCAGATTGAACTGGGATAGGAGAAATAAAACAGATTATTAAAAAATTCCATATTCAACCTCTCCTGGCAGATCAGTTATTCAACTTCCATATGTGCAAAAGCGATTCTCTGTTCTGTTTTTCTTATTAAATTGCAGGAGTAGGATCCTAAAGCTGTCAATATTGACTCAGGAACCGTAGTCTGAAATTCAAAATTTTGCAAACGACTTTTTTTTTTTTTTTTTTTT
>VZRN01003569.1:127933-145093 GCA_013397935.1 Dasyornis broadbenti | reverse complement strand
GGAGAGGAGAGGAGAGGAATTAAAAGAAAGTGGGGCAAAGAAAATAGAAAAGGGGAAAAAAAGAAAAGAGAAAAAGGGAAACCTCAAGAAACCAGAACAGGGAACTAGCAACCACTGTTAGTTCCTAAAAACTGCTCTAAATAACTGTAAAAATCCCACATGGAAGTGAGCACAGCACCAGGTAAGTTGGAGACAGCTCAGTCTTGCCATGGACAGGCAGGAGCTGTGTGGGGCCCGGAGCTGGCACTGCTGGACAACAGGAATATCACAAAACCCTCCTGCTTTATCACCTCTTCCACGGATTAAGGCTCGCGGCCCTCCAGCCCTGCCACTCCATAAATGCGTTCAATGAGTCGGGGATTTTGCTCATATTGTGCTTCTCATTAGTAAATCTGAATACAAATAGGTTTTAGCCGAAATAACTCTTGTGCTGTCCACGTTGCCTCCCCAACACGTCGCATTAGGAAAAGTTAATTTTATATGACTAAATATAATCAGAAACACACCATGAGGCCTGTCAAGTTGACATGGTATGATGGGTACCTTAACACTTCCCAGCAGGTGACGTGGTTTGCACACTGCTTAAACTTGTTCATCAATGACTTCTTGCATGATAACCGGAATATTAACAGTACAGGGAAGGTGGCGCCGGGCTCCCGACACGTACAAATGCGTTTCGTCGAAGGGGAACACCTCCAAAGGAAAGGCTGCAGCTCACTTTGGAATTTCTTCCTCTTTAGTTTTCGTGCAACACCGAGATCAAGCCCCTACCGCCCCTTCTGGGCCACTGGAATGTAAAACCAATCCTACAACTCAACAAAAGGGCTTCCAGGTAAAACCAAGGTCCAAATGAGTGTAACCACCGGGGGTGATGAAAGAGCAGAGAAAGGTGTTGAAAAACTCAAGTTACACAGGTGTAAAGCTGTGTGTGGGTAATTTGTTAACAAAACAATTATTTCCAGCCAGTCTCAGCAGCCCTTCCTTGTCCTCACAGCACTGGAGGTGAGGTGCCGCCAGTGGCACAGCACAAGGTCCTTTAGAAAAAATAATGGAGTGAAAATGCAGGAAGGAAAGTTTCCTTCCGCGTGTTAAAAATTAACCTTTCAGAACATCGCAGATCTCGTTTTTCCTGTAATTTCCACCCCCTCCTCCCCTCTTTTTGCCCCGTTTGGTCCTGTAAATCTGTGATTTGCTTTATTTTTAGTTACTGCAGTTTTGCTGGTACTCGGAGCTTGGACTTGATCATCTTGGAGTTCTTTTTCAACCTTAATAATTCTGGGATTCTGAAATCCTGCTTGTGAATGATGGGGATTTCAGGCGATTTTGTAGATCGGTGTGAGCGATCCAGCACTTACTGAACTGTTTAATCGACTTTCTTATGCAGGTATTTCAGATGGTTGTGCTTTGATTGCTTTTCTCAGACCAAAATTTCCAAACCTGCTGTTTTAGGGAATTCTGCAGTAAGTAGAAGGATTTTTCTTGTGGAGGGGGAATCCAGCCAGGGCCAGTCCTGAGCTGTTTTACTTCGACCTGTGCTCCAGCTTTCCTCTTGCACCATCCCTCTGCCCTTGAAAGGGAGACAAGATCATTTCCTGCACCAAATCCTAAAGATTCTTTTCCCTGTGCTGTGGCGGAGCTTCCCAGAGGCCGAGGAATGGCCTGGGATGAGGAGCTGAACCCGGATCCAGTTCAAACAGACCCACGGGGAACTCCGGATGCAAAACTCCGCATCGCTGCATTCCCACCCTTCACCCAGCCCGGCTTTTCCCCATTAAAATCCAGCACCTCTCTGCTTTAAAATAAAGCCATGCCATGTATTTTAATTGAGACCTCGGTCTCCAGCTCCCAATACTTATAATCAGATTCCAGTTTTCCAGCTGAAGCTGTTTATTGATGTCCTACTTTTTTCACCACCGTAGCATGTCAATAAATTGGAGAAGAGTTCCGTAGGTTAGATTTCCCCAAGCTTTCCGGGGAAATCCTCTGACAATTTGCTGTATAAAGTCAGTTAATTGCTTTATATAGCAGAGCAGTAGCAAGTATTTAGACATACCGTATGACAGACATTCCAAAAATATGGGAAAGACGTATTTGTCAATAAAATGAAGGCACAAAAAGCAAATTATTTTATTTTGTGAAAGTTCTGGGTTTAAGCTGAGGTATCTTGATTGTCCTAATAACTGACAAGCCTTAACCAGCGGTCTGAAAGAAACACTTCCTGCTTATTTTTCTGAACCTTCTCAGGACCTCCCCATAACCAACCAGAAAGGAAATCTCCAGGTGCCAAAGAAAATTTAATACAAAAAAAAAAAGAAAAGTTCAAATTATATTTTCTTTTAAGTCGGATAGGGCCATAATAGAAAAAGATCATCAAAAACAATGAAAAGAAATAATTGTTAATTTCTACAGTACCTTGAAACAGAAGCCCCTGAGAATAAATAGAATAAGAATACTATTAAAATTTCCTCTTTTATTATATCTTCTCTGCCAGAGTAATTGTTGCTGTGTCCAATATATGCAGAGGACAATTTACTAGCTGTTTTCTATTAGTTTTTAGCATTAACATATACAGAAATAAAATGAATAGCTAGCTTTTCTTTGGTTAATTAAATGACTGACAAGTCACAGATGTTGCTGCACCGACTCTTCCATATGATTAAAAAAAAAAATCCACCCTGGCAAACAAAAGAACAGCAGCCCAGCAGTGTAAATGGCCTCTTTATTAAGTGAATATTGATGCTACATTATGATTTTTTTTTTTTTTATGAATGTGAATAAGGTAGAAGACTTGTTCTTTCTCCAAGTTTTATATTAAGATTTGAAAGGAAAACCTGTTTCCGACGTAATTCCCACAAAGGAGTTCGGGAGATGGTTTACTGGAGAAGTGACCTAATTTACAGGAGGTTCTGCTTCCGCAACATCTATCACCAAAGTGCATTTTTATTAGCCAGATACATATCTTTAATTTTTTTTCTCCGGCATAATTCTAATGGAATCTTGGTAGCTAAAAGCTGGTATTGAAAATAAATATTCCATTTCTATTCAGGACTTTGTTTCACTAGAAAACTTGAAGAGATTTTGTAGAAATATTCATAGGATAAGTCTATTAAACTGCAGCTCCCTCCCTTCCTACCTTGTCCCTACCTTATCTTTATTAATCACAGAACTCCTGTCGGAGTTGAACAGAGTTTCTCTCACCCGTGGTGTTGCTCCATGTTCCTGAGACCTGGAGCCATTGATTTGACATCCAAATACCTGGAAGTTAAAAATGTGGAGCTCTCCTTAGCAGCCCTGGATTTTCTGTACTGTCCAGTGCCTCGAATGTGCTCTTCTGGTTCAGCGTCTTTGTCTTCAGCAGGCATTAATTTCTGATTTATTTTGCATAGTCTGATGGTTTGGGTGATGTTTTTGCTTGGTTCCCTTCATCTAAATAAGTATGAGGAGAGGTGAGAACGGAGTATTTTCCAGCTTTAACCCCAGGAATTACGTTTACTACGAATTCAAAACATTTGGGGGAAGCAGAGATGATATAAAAACGCTTTGAAAAATGTGACTAAAACACACATAAACACAGACCCTGATTATGTGTTGAGTAAATGGTGATAACCCAGTGACAGCACTCGGGAGCCACAGCATCCCTGTGGAATTCCCAGCTCCCCACGGATGAGTGATGATGCCACAGCTCCTGCGAGGGGACACAACCCAGGAGCCACAGAGACAGGTCACCGGCACCGCGTGGAAGTTTGGGACAGGAAGTGAAGTAGAATAATTTAGCTAATTAAGCCAGGAAAGAATTTAAAAGGACAGAACGTAATTACTGATGATGGATTTAAGCCAGAACATTGAGACTGGAAACAATATGCTTGTGTAAAGTGCCATATTTAATTAACAGGGGCAGCTTAGGTATAATATTTACATATTTGTAAAACACTCCAGGAGCACAGAGCCTCTTTTCCATCAAGTGAGACCTCTGGTGCGGTATTGAATTACAAGAAAAATTGAATTTACAAGAAAATCTCCCCACTTACCAAGTTAAGCATTTTGCAGAGCTTGGACGTCATTTGAGATTCTGAATTTTGCTACTGAGCAGGCCTTGCTCTCATAACCTGGGGAGACCGAGCCAGGGCACTGCCTCATGCTTCACTTTCAGGCAGCTTCTTTAATAAAAGAAGAAAACGGATGCAAATAATATTTACCTCCTTTTGCAGCTCTTCTTTAATTGCATCAAGAAAGTCATCGGGTCTCCTCTTCCAGGCCACAGCTCCAGCCTGCAGGGCTGAGCCCTGAAGGGACAGATTTTGTCCTGGAATATCAATAATTCAGAGCACCTCTACCTGATCAAGTCTGTCTGGCTACCAGTTGTTCCTGGTTTTGCCCCATAAATTCATCTGAAGGTTTGGCCCCATGAATTTGGCGAGCTCTGCTCAACGCAAAGCTCCGAAGGCCTCTGAAAGTTGGGTTTTCTTTTGTTTGAGGAGATTCCCATGGAAAGTCCAGTGTCCTGCTTCAGCCCGGGATGGCAAAGGAAATCCTTCACCCCCTCGTGCCTGACTGCATTAATTACCGGGGTGATGAATGGTGTTCAACCTATGTAAATAAATGTGTGCCGAGACTCGAGCCCAAGGAAAGTGCAGCTCTGTTTTAGCGGACGGCGGCATCGTATTTCATGGAGTAAAAGTTGTGAGGGAAGAGGAGTGATATTTATGGAGTGCAAAGCACTGTGGGATTTTGTGGGAAACCACATATATTCAGCTTGTCAGAAAACATCTTAATATTTACTCTTACAATCCCTAGGCTACTGCTTTCTAAACCTAAAGCTTTCATTAGCCCATTTAGCAGATATAAAACATTTGGGAGGCTGGTGAAAGAGTTACTTTCGGGAGTGGCATTTTTCACAGCAAAACGATGATACCTTTGCATAACCTCATTGTGCAGCAGTGCCACCCCTGCAAGTGAGCTGCTTTATCCCACTGAATTCATTCCTTGCTCCACAGTTCTCTTCCCAGCCTTTGATTACTCCACACTGTCCCCTCAATTTTGTTATTTTCCACACGGGAGGATCCCAGTTTAGGATGTGCCTCCCCACTGCTGTGCTGACACCACCAGCGTGGAGGGTGCTGGCATCCTCTGGTGATTCCAACGGGATGTTGGAATTTCACCAAATCCATTTCACCAAATTGATAAGGTGGTGGTGGTGGTGGTGCCCACATTCCTCCCTTCCCCGTTTGCTGCACCATGGATGTTTTTCCCAGCTGCTCCCGATGCCCTCAATGGCTTCCTCTCTTTATGGCTCACGAGCCACAGGGGGGGAAAAAAAAAAACAAAAAACAACCTTTTATTCCTTCCTGCCAGTTCGGGGCTGCGACAATTTTACGACGAGAAGTTTTATAAATTGAAAATAAAGAAGTATTCCTTAAAACCTAAATAAGGATGATATTTGTTTTGGTCAAAATAAATATTTTTCACTCCCGTTGCATGCACAATATGTTCCATTAAGAAAGGTTAATTCTATATTAAATATAATCAAAAACACAACATGGGGCCTGTCATGCTGACATGGTGCAATAGGTACTTTAATACGGCTCAGCAGGAACCCTTGTTATATTTTTTATATGTTAGTAGATGTCTACTTAGAATTGATCAAACCTTTCCTTCTGAAACATATATGCCAACACCTCCACAACACACTATAAACCAGACTCTCAGAAAACAATAATGATGCTTATCAGTCACTCGCCTTGAGTTTGCTTGTGAAAAACCTCTAGCCAGCGTGCTATTGGAGCTCTTAAAACATAGATCTTTTTGCTGCACTGATAATTCACTCACAGCTTGAGATTGATGACTATGTGAAGTCCATAAAAGATGTTACCACTATATTTTCTTCTTATGATTTATTTTATCATGTTGTCAAGGTTTGCAGAAAACAAGAAACAAATCAATGAATGTCATGCTTAAATATTAAAGAAGGCTGTAATACACAATTTTATTCAGATGCCTTATTCAATCTTGCAGCTCTGAAAAGGGTAGCAGCAGCAAAGCTTTTATTTGAATTACTTTTGGAAAAATTAATTTAGTGTGAATGTTGAATTGTGAATGGCAAAAGGGTAGCTAACCTTATTTGTTTAAAGAGGAATAGGGAGTAACTTGGCTTTTTTTGACCAAAGGTTTTGAGAATCTGGGGAAATTCCCCAGCTTTTCAACTCCAGAAACTTTGGAGCGGAATTGCTTAATGAGCTCATACTTCCTAAATTAATGAAAAGCTGCGTGAGCGAAGGGGGGGACGTGGCGGAGGTTTTGAGCTGGATCTCGGTATCAGCAATCCCTGAGTGCTGCAAAGGTGTTTGCAGAAAAGGCCTTTTCTCTTCCATTCCTACAAAAGGGAGATCACAGCACACACCTCGGGCCAGGGGAGGGTGGGGGACAGAGAGGGAAGGAGGCTGTGGCCCCACGCTGCTCCTGATGCCCTTCCTGGTGCCCTTCCCGGGCTTCAGTACGGCTCGGATATAAAGCAGCAATTAAGCTCAGCTTGACTTTTTTTTTTTTTTATTTGTTTGGTTTGGTTTTCTTTTTTCTTTTGAATTCACTGTTCATTTTTAGGAATAGAAGAAACTCCATCAGAAGACTATGTTTGTTTGTCTGTTTGTTTTTTTAAATCTCTTTGGAACATAGGGAGTTTAAAACAACGTGTTTGCTTCAAAACCATGAAAACCTCCCTTTCCTGAGGTTTCTACTCTTATTTCCCACCTCTAGGAAGAGCTTTGGTGACCATTTTATCCTCTCCAAGGCTGATTTGCCCTACAGGAGCAGACAAGGCAGGTCTGGATGAGCAGCACTTTTGCTCACGAGGGAGCAAAGTTGCCTTTTCACGGCATTCTTGTACCATTTTATTGCATTCTGGTTCTGTAACTGTAGCAAAGATAGGAGCTGAAAAAGAAGAAAAGAGATCAGAGGTGATTTTTAGTCCTAATAATTCTCTCCAAGAGAATTATCCATGTTTTGGACGTGCAGAGCCCCCCCCATCCCTTCACTTCCAAGTGTGTGCTAAGCAAGGAATCTTTGCAATGGGATGTTACCCAGCACCTTGCTGTCACTTTAGCTTGTTATGGCGTTTGAATTCATAAAATCTGTCCTTTAACAAGAATAATTGGGGTTGGTGTTGTTCCTGACTACTGAGCTCACACTTCTCTTAGCTAGGGGTGTTTTCCCAGAGAAGATGTGGCTGTCCCATCCCTGAAGTGTTTGAGGTGCCTAACGTGGCCACTGAAATGGTCTCTAAGTGCCAGGAAAAACCATTTGTGGCTGATTTTAGACAAGCGAGGGAAAACTGTGACTACGGCTTGAAGACACCCTGCCTGTGGAAAACCAGAAATCCTCTTGCAGCATCCCTGCTCCATTCCTGAGCACCGAGGGAAGGATTCAGGCTGCCGGAGGCCACCAGGGCTGGATCTTGGTCAGAGTGTCAGTAGTGTCCCAGTGGTGGGACGTGCAATGCTCTCAGGAGACACGGCGGAAATTTTAATGAGGATTGGGTTTTAAATAGTTCTGGGGGATTGAGGGTGGGTGATCACAGAAGGGCTCCAAGCCAGACTTGCAGCCCTCACGCCCAGGAGTTATTTCGGAAACCTGGACAGCAAGGACAGTGCTGAGTGTCCCTGCAAGAGTTCCATGGATTGTTGTCTTGCAGATTGACTGGAAAAGGAGACACAGAGAGTCAAAGAGTTGCCCTGCGACTTCATTCGAACAAAGGGAGAGAGCCCAGCGGGGTACAGGCCCGCAGGGTTTTCTCTCTCAAGGTTTTGGAGGGCAGAGCCTCCTTTTATCCCAAACTCCCGGCTGCACGTTGCCCTCTTCCTTTCCCCATGGCTGAGGTACGGGGAAGGTACAGCCTTCCAGAACCACCTATCACATATCCAGCCCTGAACCTGTCAATTCACCCCAAAGTTCCGAATCTCAGGCTTGCGCAGACCCATTTGTCTGTTCCGGGAGTCAGGCTGGCTGGGCTCTGGAGCAGACCTGCAGCTTGCAGTCAGGAGGGACATTCAGCCCCATCTCAAAGACGTTCACACCCATCCCCTCACCCACGGGACTGTTCGTGAAGACATCAGCACGCGTCTTCCTGCCAAGCCCAGCCAGGGCAGAGGCAGGTGGAGATCACAGACCCTGCAGGGAAGGGGCAGCACCGCGCACTGCTCCGGCTCTCCCGCGCCGATCTCCTCTCCAGTTCAGCTGCTCTTCGGAATAAGCAGGATTAAGCCACTCAGTGAACCTTGTGCTGCTGCCTGAGGCCTTTTAAAATAAAGTTTTATTCTTCCGTGATGTGTTTTTCACACTTGGGAGATCAGAGAATCAAAGAATCGCAGCGTCATTAGGGTTGGAAAAGTCCTAAAAGATCATTGTGTCCCCCAGCAGTACCCCATGTCCCCGGGTGCCACATCCACATGTGTTTTGAACATATTTTTGAGATAAAGATCTGCAGAATATGTGTAGAAATGTACAGCTCAAGATCACACAGGCTGCTGCCTCCCCAACAAATCCCATTCACAGATCCCATGAATTACAACCAGGTTTTGGCTAAACTCTTCCCTTTGCTCCGTTTCAGATCCTAGCTCTAAAGAACACGTGAAATATTTCAGTATTCTCTGCTTCTCTGCACTACTTTTTAATGCCCACACCTTGTTTTTTTCTCCAGAGACAGAATTGATACTGAGTGAGCAGACCAGGCAAGATCATTTTTGCCCACCCCAAAGAGATCGGACAGCGAGAGAGAGGAGTTATTTTTTAGTTAATTAAAGTTGATGCTTTAATTTAGTTTCAGACTCTAAGTATAAATGAAAGGATGTTTTGTTTGCGACTTTCAAAGAGCATCTGAGTGTATTTACAACAGAGTATTAAAAATAAAGGGTGTTCAATTATGTGTTTTTCAAGTATATTATTTAATTTAATCTTAGAACAATTTATGGAGGAAAAATATTGTAGGATATTTTAGGATAGAGTTTCAGCAGTTCATTCCCTTTTGCTGTCTTTGTAACACAGGCATGGAGAGAAAACTTGAAGTTGTTGTTTTCACTCGCCGGCTTTTCCCCCTTTGCCTGCCCAGCAGGGTGTAAAATCACAGCCAGATTAAGCCAACATAACCAGGAGCAGGATTATCAAAGACACCAAATTCTGTCCCCAAGAAAGACACACTTCTGACTGGAAGTGCTGGTTTTTTTTTTGTTTTTTTTTTTTCTTTTGTTTTGTGTTTGGTTTGGTTTGGTTTGGTTTTTGTTTTGTTTTCTTTGACATGTGTTTTTTAATTGTGGTGCATCTCAGCTATTCAGACAGGGCTGGATGGGAAAAAAAAAATGTTATTTTGCATTTTTAAAAATATTTTCAAGACAATTTTTTTTACTTTTATTCGCACTGGAGAAGCTGATTTGCACAACAGCAGCCCACAGGCTGTTCTCATAAAAAATGAAATCACCCCAAATATATAATTGTTAATAGAATTTAATTCTAAGCTATGATTTTGTGGGTTGAGCTGTGTTATCACTGAAGAGAGGTTTCTTTTAACATTTTCCTCCTTAAAACTCCAAACAATGTGAACTCTAGATGGCTTTTTATTATCACTCATACATTTTAGAGACCCCTTGAAGATGCAGTTAACAAAAGAGAGGAAGATCCCTGGAAAAGTTTCCATTTGTGTTGGAAATTGTTACTTGAACTTTTCAGGAGGTCACCTGCATTCCCCAGCCTCTCTGGAAAGTCCGGGCAAGCTTCCTCACACTGTTTCTGTAGGAAATGTTGTGGTAAAGATCAAGCAGCACAGTGCTGTAACTTGCTAAAAACGCCTTGGGCTGCGGCTGTTTCATTGAACGCACACATTTATTAAAAATTTACCTGGAATATTCCTCCTTGTGCTGCTTCTCCTTCAAAAAGCTGGACTGCAGCCTGTGCCTTAAAATATACCTGAGAATACAAACTGTGTGTTTTGTGATATAAAAATACTCCCTTTTAGTGGAATAGCTGATGTATTGCATCACTGCTTGGATGGGGAGTACCAGGTGCTAACCCAGGTGTTCCCAAAGTGCTTACAGGAGCAGGAGTTTGAGGTAAAATATCGATTGTGCTGATGGTAAAGACAAATTCCCTTTGACATCATCGGGCCCAGGATTTGTGCCAGCCTTTGGAGGATGTGCTGTGTCCAGTTAAGAGACCTTGGCTGGATCTGTCAGCATTGAGGAGGTGAAAGAGGGAAGCTTCCCCAAGTGCACTGAGCTGTTAATCACCCAAATTTTGCTGTAAAGGATCACAAAGATCATTCAAGTTGGAAAAGCCCTCCCGGCCCATGGAGTCCAAGCTGTGCCCGATCCCCACCTTGTCCCCAGCCCAGAGCACTGAGTGCCACTTCCAGGAATTCCTTCCTTGGACGCCTCCAGGGATGGGCACTCCAAACCTCCCTGGGCAGGCCCTGCCAAGGCCTGGCCACCCTTTCCATGGGGTAATTCCTGCTGCTGTCCCCCCTGAGCCTCCTCTGCTCCAGCCTGAGCCCTTTCCCAGCTCCCTCAGCCGCTCCTGGGGCTCCAGCCCCTTCCCTGCTCCATTCCCTTCCCTGGACACGCTCCAGCCCCTCCATGTCCTTCTCCTCCTGAGGGGCCCAGAACTGGACACAGCACTGGAGGTGCCTCAGCCATGCCCAGCACAGAGAAACAGGAGCCAAATCCAGCCAAATCTTTAGGTGGGAGCCGATTTCCCTGGAAGCTCACAAATACCTGGCTGATCTGATCCCGTTTGCCCACAATGAGCCATAGAAGATCTTACTTCAGTTTCCATGTGGGTGCTGATTTAATGGAGTTGCACCAGTGCAGGGAAGAATTAGAAAAGGCTCCAATCCGGGGTGTGTGTGTCTGTGCAGATAGAATTTTTAAAAACACCCTTATTTACACAATAAATACAAAGTTAATGTTTTGGCTTTCTTCTGGGACAATCTGTAAGAGAAAAGCTAGAGCTGGGGATTAAAGAGAGTGTGCAAGTAATGTGTAAACCATGAAATTCAATTAGTTCCTCTTAGGAAGTCAAATTTTGGTGAATACTGTGGAGAAAAGGTAGGGATAAAATGCCTAAGCCAAAGCTGTACTTAATAAGTTTCAGTAATTAGTTATAAATGGCTCGTTAAACCTGGAAACACATCTCTTTGCCCATGTTTATGAATCCTAGCAAAAATAGAGGATAGGGTTAAATAGTAACTTAGAATTTCCATCCTAAGTTTTCTACTGCAAATTTTTTGGGACAGGGGCACCAGTCCCGGTGCTCGTGCTGCTTCCCAGATATCCCAGTAGTGTGGGGGGATTGTCTGAAAAGGGGTTGTGCAAATGTGCATTTCAAAGAAATATTGGGGAAATAGTGGCCAGATTTACTGATGAGGTCACATCTAACGAGCTGTACAGGAAATTAGGAGCATTGTCCTGTTATTGATGTGTCCCTTTTTTTTTACCCCCACATCCTCTCATTTTTTTTTGCTGTATCCAGGAACAATTTGATATTTGGATTGTACAGAAACTCTTCAGAATTGGGAAGGTGAAAGGTAAATGGTGCTGCAGTGTGTGATGGATTAATTGGCAAATGTTCCTGTTATTGTTTCTGGCAGCTCTACACCCGCCTCACTTTTCTCGTCTCCCCGAAGTCAAAAGTGCTGGAGAAAATACCAACATCCCAAAACAGAGCTGCAGCTCCTGCCCCACAATTCATCTTACAATCAAAGCTCCTTTGCTGTCAGTACAGGAACTGGAGCAACAAATACAGACTAAAGGCAATTCCTCTCCCTCCCCCTGGCTCCCTCCAGAACTCACCGAAATCCCCCTCTAATCCATATTGTGAGCAGTAAACACCTTTGACCCATAAGCCCTTTTTTTCCAAGAAAAGTGTTTTCCTGGCTGCATATTACGACTCTCCTCTTTCTATTCACTTTTTCTAAATATTCATTACTTTTGAAAAATTGGCCCAAACCTGAAACGCTTCCAACTGGAGCCTTTTGCAGGGGGAGTGGGTCAAACTGGAGTTCCTTGATCCATTGTTACTTAATTTCTGGGTCAGGTTCCAGAAAGACCCCTTCTTCCTCTTTTCCTTCAGAGGGAAAACACTCAAGAATTGATTTTCTGCTGGGAAACCTGCACAAGGTAGTTGGAATTTCAGGAGAAACACAACACTTACGCTTTCCTAGATGGTGGAGCTCCCTCTTTTGGGGCCACAGCCCTGAAAGCATCGGGGTGAGCCAGAGTTAGCCTCTTTTTTAATTCCTTATCAGCTCAACCTCATGTATTTATTCATTTCCCTTCCTGGTTTATCCTTGAGCTAATGACAAACGTGTCACGGTGTCGCAGGAGGAGCTGGACATGCTCCAGGTGACAAGGACAGGGGGTGGATGGCAGACCCAAGGACACACCTGACTCTTCCTCCTGATCTCTTACCAGGCCATCCTTGGCCAGGTTCAAGGGCTGCGCCAGACTCTGAGTGAAAATCGTGATAGAAGGGATTGCAGAAGTGTTTAGGATTTCTGTGGGATGGTCACTCCTCCCCAAACCCTTCCTCTTTCCTGCCTGTGGTTAACGGGCTGCCAGGATGGCTCCAAGTCCTGGAATCAGCACAGGGCTGGGTTTGGAGTGTTTATGCCTTAAAAACGCCCTCTGTAGCCTTTCTCTGTAGCCTTGGACGTGACACTTAACCTTGCTGCTCCGACTCCCCGTCAAGGAGGGGATAATAACACTCGCTTATCTACTCCAGAGCGGGCTTTGAGGATTAATTAATTAATATTTGTACAGTGCTTTGAACATAAGTGCTTGGTATTATCGTTCTTACTTCACTGCTCCAGGCTCGTTTGCTCCTTTGGCCTGATGTGCCTTCCTGCTTTTCTGAAGCTCCTCTCCTTCTCCCAGCCCTGCCGGGTCGTGCCCTTGCCCTGCCTCGCTTTGCGCGCTCCTCGTGTGGCCTTTGGGCCCACAGAACATCTGCAGAAGGACGAGAGCCAACCCTTGCTGCCTTCCTCCTCCTGTTCCCTCCAGGAGAAGCACAGCCCAGTTTTGCAGGGAGCAGAAGTGATGGGAATGGTCACTCAAATTCTCCTTCCAACCCATCAAAAGTGTTTCTTACGGAAGGAACAGGCAAGTGAGGTGGGCGCTGGAGAGGCGGTTGGCAAGGCGGGCACATTCCGGGGCCCTTTGTCCTTCCTTTGGTCTTTTCTTAGAAAGAACAAAGAGAAAGAAAGGAAGAAAAAAAGGAAAACGTGTGGGAAGAACAGGAGGGAAAAGAAAGCTTGAAGCCTCTGTGTTTCCACCACCTTAAAATAGGCTTCTTGGAAAAAAATTCCCACCTAGCTTCATCATGAACATGAAGAACATAAAAAAAATTGCCATAAAGCCATTTAAACTTTTAAACTGGTAAGATTTATATTCTTCATCCTACACACCAACCCCACATGGACCTCTGTGTCCAGCTGTCCATTCTTCCTCTAGGAAACGGGTCTTGTCCCCGGAGCAAAGGCTGAGCTTTGCTGGTGGCACCAGAGCGGCAGCTCCGCAGGCTGCCCCGATGATTGGATGGTTTTCTGCATCCCTCGGCCTTGACTCTTCCCCTGTCAGGGACCTCTCGGCTCCACGCTCATCCCATGAGACATGGAAGTGGGGCAGTGTCCACTCTTATTGCCAGGCTGGAATGACCCTCATGGAACAGACTCCTCTCAGCCCTGCTGCCCTCCATTGGTGCAGCAGTGCCTGACTTTATTTACAATTTCACGGAAAACAACATTGTCCTAAACTCTGAGTGAAAAAAAAACAAAACTTGAGGATATTTTTATGTGGGAAGATATCCTTGAAATTCGCCAAGACATCACTCAAAAGCATCAGTGGGTGAATATTTCACCTCTTTTCCCTCTCTTCACTTGTCTGTAATAGATTGGGCAGGAACTGCCTTTTCCTACATCTGTTTCCAGAGCTCCAATTTCTCCTTTCTCCCAGTCACCGCAAGAGAAAAGCGTCTGTATTGTCTGAGTGTCTTTAATGTGCAATTCCACCCGCCTAATGGGCACCTGATGGTACAGATAGATTTGATTCCAGATTTGGATCTGCTGACATAAACCTTAATGCTTTTTATTGTGTGCCACTTTGGGAAATCCTGATTAACAGCAACAAAGAGATAATTATGCAAGATGAAGACAATGTAGTTGTTTTAAAAATAATGTATATCATACAATTAATGCTACTTTGTCCTATATCAAAGTCACACTACCTGCATTAATCATACACCCTCAGAGTTTCTAAACATTAATAGCAAGAAATAAAAAGAAGAACTCCTAATTCCAAGGAGAATCACAAGAACAGGGGGTTGGGATTCTTTGGAGAAGAAGAGAGGTAAGGGATGCAGGTTTTCAGCCCAGTTGTTTGAAAATGTAGAACACAGGACAATGTCTTCCAGAAAAAGGGGCTGAAGCTGGTCCAGAAACACTAATTAATAATTCATTCAGTGTTGCCCTCCTGCATTAAAGCTGGATGTTTGTAATTGAAGGTGTTGACATCAGGAGTGCGGTTTGGCTGTTTCTGACAGCAGAAGGCCTAAGAGCTTAAAATCTGGTGGAGGAGCAATAGCAGTGGATGGATGGATGGATGGATGGATGGATGGATGGATGGATGGATGGATGGATGGATGGATGGATGGATGGATGGATGGATGGATGGATGTACACCCAGGTCAGAGTTTAGCAATTCTTCATATGAATTAATTCTAAAATAAACATTTTAGAATTTATTTAGCCCCTGCAAAGAGCATTGCCTTTCTGGATTTCTTTTGAGTTTCCTGACTTTGAGCCTCGTCAGGGGCAAGAAGGCACCAAGAATTTCACCTCAAATCCCGGTCTAAGGATGGTGTCCCACGTTTCTGACTTTAGGGGATGCAAGGGTGTGATTTGCTCCCCTTTACCCCACAGCATTCTCTGCCACCCCTGTTTGTGCCAAGCAAAGCTCTCGGACAAAGTCCTGCACCTCCCTTCCTGGACTGGATCCTCCTTCAGTGTGCAGGGTGGTGGGAGCTGGTGGAACTGGGCTGGCCAAGGCCCTTTCCCTGCTCTCCTGCTCAGCCACCAGGATTTGGCGCTCAGTGTGGGCCTTGGGAATTGTGTCCCCCATGGTCCTGGGCTCCAGCAGCCCTGGGATGAGCAAGTTGTTGCCCATTAATCCTCCATGCTCCCCTCGAGTGGTGTAGCCCAGGTGTGATCTGTGCTCTGAACCTTGCGTGGCAGCATCCAAGGCCAAGCACTGAACCCACCTGCACAGTTTTGGCCCATTTATGGCAGTAAAATAGGTTCCTCTATGGAGACCAGAGCAGCAGCATCCCAGCATTATCGTCCTTCTCTTTATTGACAAAATTAACCTAGGTTTTACTTTTGCACTCCCGTTTTGTGTGTAGCACACCGCATTTTCCAAAGGCTCTTTTATTCCCATCTTGTTTCCCCAAGCACTCTCCCAAATGCCAACTGTTTTGTGTCACTGGTGGCTTCGGAGCTGGGGGAATTCCGGGAAGGTTTGGGTGTGCTGGTTCCATTACCTTCTGCGGGATGGCTGGGGCGATACCATATGTGCGTGTGCAATTAGACATTTTGATTTCCGGAGGATTTAGTTACCATTTGCTGAAGCATTGAGTAATTACCACAGCAAAATTGCCCAATCTGTCACTACGTCAGCCAAGTGTGGTTCTGGACAGCTTTATGGGCACCTTCACCGGCGCAGAGCCTTCGCCGCGCCTCGTTTGGTGAAACTTCGCGCCTTCTGCAGGAGGAATTCCTCACAGCCAAGGAAATTCCGGATCACAGTGAAAATACCTGCTATTGTGCACCTGCCCCATGGAGATACCCGGCCTCAGAGGGAAAGTGCTGTTTCAGGGAATATATTTCATGAAGCGTGGTAGGGTTTTAAGGCTGGGAAGCGCTATTCTGGGAAGCAGGTTTGGGGTCGGCCACTCAGCATTTCTGGTTTTCACAGCTCCCTGAGTTTAGCAATGGCACTTCTTCCATGGGCAGGGGGAAATTTCAAAGTGTTCCCCACCACGTCTGATGGGAGCGGAAGGATTTCTGAGCCGGGAGTGTGTTCAGACAGAAATGTTCTGACTCCTTTTTTAGTCGCTGAGGGATAGGTTCCTATTCAGAAGCAGAAAATTAAGGTTACTTTGAATAGAGAAAAGGCAGAGGCATCATTTACTCCCCTCCCTCCATCTCCCCACCAAATTAAACACTCAGGAATCTTGAGAAAATTGGGTCACTAATATGGAAATTTTAAAGTATTGATAATACCAACATGACAAGTTGTCACTTTGCAGTATGTTCTTAAACATGCCTAAACCTTAATAACCAGGTTATTCTAGAATAATCAGGGTAACAGAATGGGAATGAGTGGCAGTTCCTGTAATTATTCTAGAAAGAGGACCAAAGCAAACAGAAATTCTCTCTAATTTTATATATTCCCAATAGGTGCACATAGTACATCATTATCACTATAGAAACTACTTAGTAGTTTCTCCAAAAATCAGCTACGCTTCACGGTCTTGTGGGCCAATGTCTGAGCTGCACATGAGCCGAAACCCTCTAATTCAAACAGAGGTAAGCTCAGAGCAAGCTGCACTAGGCTGCAGCACACAAAACAAATTTCCTAAGCCAAACATATTAAATCCAATATATTTTTCATTGATTTAATAGCCTGAAACTTTGGATACAACAGACACTTTCTGGATATTAATGGGCATGAGTGCTGCGAAGGAGGAGGCGAGAGCTGGAAATGAGAGTCTGTAGGCGTTGGGCAAGGAAAGTGCTACAGAGGGCTTTGCTCTGTGTGAAAGTTCGGTGTTGCAGGATGAAATCTGTAATTAAATGAGGTGAGCTAGAAAATTCTTCAGTGACTTTGGCCCTGTTTTCAGCTAAAATTGTTGTTGCTGTCCTAATGCTTTGCCGCATAGTCAGGTGATCGTATTGGAAAACAAACAAAAAAAAGGCATCTCCATTTATAAAAATCAAAAAGATCGTATTTGAAAACAAAAAACAAAGACATAGCTTCTAGTGAAAAATAAAAAGTGATATCTGAAAACAAAAGCTACGATATTTCCACTGACAAAAAAATTAAAATGTCATGTTGACAATAAAAAAAC
>VZRN01003569.1:120433-122933 GCA_013397935.1 Dasyornis broadbenti | reverse complement strand
TTAGTGCAACAGTGTTATGTTCAACACTTTGGAGCACATGGAAAATTGTCCTTTAGTCTGAAATCCCGAAGAAATCTAAAAATGAACTGAGCACTACGGTATCATTCGATGCCAGGGACACTGGAGGAAGGAGGGAGGGAAGGGATGGGTTTATCCCACCACCAGGAAAGCCCTTTTTATTTCACTTTCATGTGAATTTAACAACCAGGTGGGGAAAAAAAAAAAAAAANCGTTCTTATACAGGGGGGGAAAAAAAAAAAAAAAAAAAAAAAAAAGCCTTAAATTGGCAATGCTGGTGAATGAGTTTCAGTATTGATTCACCCCCTGGAAATGCCTGGGTGTGTTGCAGATCCCAGGGAGCACAGCAGGAGGGATGGTTGCACAGAGGGAAGCCTCTTGTCCGGCAGCTGGGCGGGAGAGGAGCACAAGGAGGAGGGTGAGGGCTGTGCCACCTCTCCTGGGCTCAAGGTTGAAAGAAAACACTGGATTTAATTCTGAAACGGAAAGAATCCCAAAAGTTTTCCAAAGGCAGAGGCTGTGTGCTGAACCCAAGAAGCCAGGCTTGGATTTATCCCCTTGTTTTTAAAAAATACCGCATTCCCACTCCTGCAGTTAGCGAAGGACCTGAAGGTGTCCGGGGCAGAGCTTGGCTCCCCCATTTTCCATGGGCCACAAACTCATCCCGTGACAGGGAAGCTCCAGCTGATGTGAAGGAGATGCCACCACCGCTTCTCCAGCTGGTTCCTCGGAGGAGAGAGGAGCAGGGAACGCCAGGGCAGAGCGGTGTTCCAGCCCTGAGAGCCCCCTCGGGTGCTGGTTCTGGACCAGCAGAGCTGCTCACATGAGCTGAGCCCTGGCCAGCTCCAACTTCTCGTGGGATGAACACAGCCACGAAGCAAAACCCCTTTCTGAGCTGAAGAGGAGCTTGGAGAGGGGTGGGAATACTTCGTTCTGGCTCCTCAAAGAATCCTGAGTGACCCTTCAGTAATTCAGGGAAACTGGGAAAGTTTGGGAGGAGCAGGATGGATGGTGGGGCTTGGCCAAGCGCTGGCACACAGTGAGGCTACGGGCATTTGTGCCAGCATCCCAAAAAAAAAAAAAAAATAAAAGAGCAGTGGATGTGCATCCAAAGCCACTCCATTTCCTCCTCCACTTCTTTAATTATTAAAGACAAATAAGAACCCGCTCGCACATAAAGAGCAAAAAAGAAAAACAAGATACTTAAGAACTGGCAGGCAGGCTCAGCAATAAGTCATGGCACCAGCCCCTGGAATGTCCCTGCTGGTATAAATAGGATCATTCATGGGAATCTCCGGCATAAATCCCTTCAGTTCAATGAGGAGGAAGAGTATTGTCTACTGTGACACAAGAAAAATGACATTAAAAAAAAAAAATTAAACAAACAGCCATGGTAGAGATAATTTATCTAAGAGTGCTCGTGCCAGAGCCTTCCATCCTGGAGATGGGAATACCCACACCTTGTGGTTTCATGGGTTTCATGGATTTCATGGATTTCATTCTTTTTGGGTTTTGGGTTTTTTTTATTTAAGATTCCAACCACCAACATAACTCCTGAGGAAAATCGAATGAGAAACCAGGGCGTTGTTCATCTCCTCAACTTCTGCAGGTTAACGGAGACTGAATTTCGGGAAGCTCCATGACTTTGCTCCGTCAGGGAAATAATGACAGCGCTCCCCAGAGCTGCTCCCCGTGTGTCTGTGAGGCTCGTTGGCCGTGCCCGAGGCTGTCCCATGTGTGCCACACACCATGGCAGTGCTCTGGGGCATCACCAGGACTTTACTGGCAGTGCCAAGATATAAAAATAACTCCTCGGCCCAGCCACCAAGTGAGGAACCCACCAAACCCAGCATCCAGCACGGCAAGATAAAAAAAAAACAAATGGGGAAAATTAGTGAATTTAGGGAAAGGAGGGGAGTGTGGGAAGCTGTGTCCATGGTGGAGGTCCCTGTGGTCCCATATCCCATGGCAGGCGTTGGCGATCATTATCAGGCCACGAGGATGTGCCAGAAAAGAAAAATTAATATCAGAAATAAAATCCTTAAAAAAAAATAAGGAAAAAAAAATCTTAGAGAAAAGGAATCTTAAGGAAAAAAAAAAAAAATCTTAGGAAAAAATATCTTGGGGAAAAAAACCTCTTTTCAAAGCTGCTCACCGTGTACAGCTGCTGAAACATCTGTGCCGAACATGATGACACAAGCTGGGATGGTGGCAGTTGGGGAGGGGAGGCAGGAAGGGAGGGGGAGGCACGGGGTGAGGACGGTGCCCAGGTGAGGGGACGGGGTCACGCAGGAGCCCCCCGGGCCGCAGCCAAGGGGGTGCCCCCACGTCCCAAAAGCCCCAGATGTGTTTGGGATGACCTCTGAGGGGGAGGCACATCCCTCCCCTCCCCTTACCCAGCTCAGGGTGATTAAAGCAGTTAAAGGTTTGGAGGGTGACGCCTTTGCCCAGGAAATTTGACATTTTTTGATTTTTTTTTTTT
>VZRN01003569.1:68236-96889 GCA_013397935.1 Dasyornis broadbenti | reverse complement strand
TTTTATGGCACCTGGGTCATTTTTCAGTTCTTTTTTTTTTTTTTTTTTGTCTATCTGAGCCTTTTTTCTCCTTTTTCTCAATTATTCCTTTTGGTTTTGGGCTGGTAAATTCACTTTATCACTACCACCCCCCACTATGCCACCAGGGATGGAGCCAGCTCGTTTATGGCACCCATGGAAGAGCTGGGTGTCTATTTTAGGCTTCACATCCAAGATATTTCTGTAGTTGATGGGGGGAAGGAGATATTTTAACTACTTCTTTAAAGATTAAATTAATTGTCCTGTGGAAGTATCTGCTTCTCTCTACGTTTTAGATGACTGACTTTCACTAGAAATCGAAATTTTTGACGTTGAGTGAAGGTCAAGGTGAAAAGAAGCATCTGGGAGAGTGGTCCAGAGCTCGCTGAAGTCGATGAGAACATTTCTATTAACTTCAGTGGGTTTTAAACACGCTCAAGCTGCAATTTCCTAAAGGTAAAACGCTCTGGCTGTGCTAAAGGAAGAGCAATTGTGGGATGCATTGATAATCCACCTGGCCCAATACCTGGCTGGGATGAATCCCTGGCAGTGTCCCAGGCCGGGCTGGACGGGGCTGGGAGCAACCTGGGACGGTGGAAGGTGTCCCTGCCATGGCAAGGGGTGGAAATTGGTGACTTCGAGGTCCCTCCCACCCCAAACCACTCCATGATTCTGTGACTACAAGGAAAAGGAGACTTTCCTTGTCTGTTCTCCCGTCTCCAGGAATCTGCATCTCCGGGACTTCCCGAGGCAGAGGTTGTGTTTAACAGCCTGTGAGGGACCATCTACGTTGCAGAAAGTGTCCAAAGGCCAGGAAAACAAGCCAGGCCAGCCAGAGTGTTTTGTTTGGCCTAAATCGCATCTGGGTTCCCCCCCACAGAAACATTAAAATAGTGGGATTTGATCTAAGCATTCCTAGGCAACTAGGAGGGAGCGACTTTCTGTGAGGTCCTTTGCAATAAGACCCCATCAAACCGGCTCATAGATGCTGTGGGGGTTAGATTTTATTCCGAGATAACCAGGGAATGCGTAGAAACAATTGGGAGTGGAAGACTTGACTTCTCAAATGAGAAAATAAATTGCTTTTAAAAAATGTGCTTACTAGGGACAAAGAAAGAAAATAATAATAAAATAAAAAATCCCTTTTTTTTTTTTTTTTTTTTTTTTTTTTTTTTTGAGATTTGAGCAATCTTGCAATAATTCTGTCATAGCTCTTTCTGTATTTCTCATAAACCCACGGTTTTCTTTGGATATAGGACACAGCTGCATGGAAAAGAGGGATGTAATGAATATGTTTTTGTGTTGTTGCCACAATGTTTGTTCCCACATCAGGGTTCTGCACACTGTGTTATTCCAAAACCAAACTAAAAACTCCGTCCTTTCCTCTCACAGCAAATGCTAATTAGAAAGGAATTGACATCTACTTGGACTTGCAAAATGTTATTTATCTGCAATATTCTACGGGCAGCGGCTCACATGGTAATTGTGCTTCTGAGCAATGGTTAATTAGTCCAGATTCTGGAGTTATATTTGTGTTCTACTGAGTTGCTTGGAGGGCTTGAATCTAGAGAGGGCTGGAATATTTTCAGCGAGGGTTTCTCGTGGAAATAATGGGGGGATTCTTTTTCTTTTTATCAAAATCTGAGAAATAACCTGCCAAACCAATCATTCCCTCCCAGGAGCCTTGCAGAAGGCCTGGAAGTTAATTGCATTTAACCTAGAACAGCAGAGCAGGTTTTTTTTCTTTATACAATAACTAATATGTAAACTACTGTTGCACTTTGAAATTACTTTCACTTAAATTCTATTATTGGAGCTCCGCAGTGGAAGATATCCAGGGTCCATTTCATTAAAAAAGACTAATTACACTGGAAGCGTGCAACGTACCCGCCAATCTTCCTGGAATGGCTGGGAAATGAGCATTCCAGAGATACAGCACACTTATTTGTCCTGGCATCCCTGGGAAAGGTTTGTACAAGGATGCAGTGGAGGCCAGAAATGAAATTCTGATTGGTAATGAAGGGGCACTTCTTTTTTTTTTTTTTCCCCCATAATTGCAGGAATTTACATGGATTGGCTGACAGCTAAGGCAGTGGAAATTTCTCCCTTACAATTTCCATTGATAAAAGAGCGAGGAAGAAAAGGCAGCTCTGCAACACCAGACCGGAACGCGCTGTGACACGCCAATATTCCTTGTATTTATTTATACAGACAACCTGGAAACTCCATAAATTTTCCGGGGGAGCCTCACAATAAAAACACACCTTGTGGAACAAAAATATAAACTGGCAAGCTGATCATAGGGCGGATTGGAGCATAACAACAAACGCGTAATATTCCTGTAGCGCACGCTGCCAGATCCCTCTGGCTTGGGAAATCAGTCTGGGAAAGCCAGCATCCATCAGCAGCAATGCCTGGGAGGCAGCCCTGGGAAGGGCAAGGGGTTGCACTGGGTTTTGCTGGTCCATCTGCAGAAACTCCCAGTTTTGAGCTCCGTTTTGGTGGGTTTGGAAGTTTCTGGAGCGTGAGGAGCGCTGGGAGCAGGCTGTGCTGTATCCCACGGGAAATGGCGGTGGCTGAGCTGGGGTAGGTGTGGCTTTGGTGGTCACCAGGCAGTTTTTGCCTGAAATCTCAGCTTTTCTGCTCACTGGGATTTCTCCCAGCTTTTTGGGAATGATTTGTTTAATTAGTGATGAGGTGAACCCACTCTTAACCAACACTGAAATACTTGGGATCGGGGCTCTGGAATGGTGGGGAAGTGCACCAGTTATACTAAAAACAATGAATTAATTACAGTTAACCAGATTTTAATGGATTCTGTTTGCTACGTTGGCTTTTCTGCTGAAGCATGATTTTATAACGTTTTATAACCTGCCTAAAAGTTTTCGAGTGACATCGGACCTTGTGTCACCACTGTCAAAAATTCTTCTGCCAACCGGTGGATCCTTGGCCAGGATTTCATCCTTGGAAGTTTCATATCCCGAGTGGCGCTTGCAGTCCCCATGGCAAACACACACTCACAGGTTTGGGAAATATTCCTGGTTTCCATGTACAAGTGCGTTCCATTTCTGTCTGCCAAAGAATCCCAGAATCCCAGAATGGAAGGGACCACGCAGGGTGATCTGGTCCAACCTCCCTCCTCCAGAAATATCATTGTGGGAATCACTGCTCCCCTGCTTCCTGGGACAAGTTTTCCTGGGGTTTTGCACCACAAAAAGCGATTTCCCTCCCTGTGTTGGAAGGGTTGGAGTCTGTGGTGGGTTGGTGCTTTCCCAGTCTGGGAAAAGAGGAAAAGCGAGGCTGAGGACGCCAGAATTGAGAAGTCCAGGCCCAAGGTGTGTCAGGGTTTGAAAGCTTCAGCCTGGCTGGCTGTGCCACCCTCTCCCTGCCAGAAGTCGCGGCGGGAGTGAGAATAACGCTCAATTCTTCCGTCTCGCACGTTTCTGCATCCATGAATTTGGCATAGGAGCAATTCCAGTTCTTTGTTCCCCCCGTTGGGGGAGAGAAAAACAAACACTTAGCACAAGGAGCAAACCCATGGACATGCAGAGGGCCTGGTCCTCGAGTTAGGGCCATTAAAACATTGCAAAACCACTCCTGACACGCTGGCTTGTGTTTCATTAGCAAAGTGTTCCTGCCAAAAAGGTGAGACCTTCAGAACTTGTCGGTACTGAAAGTGCAGCTGACCTTGTGCTGTGCCAAAATAATTTCTGATTCCATAATCCATCTCGTCCAAACAGTTTTATTTTGCTCTGAAAGTGCGAAATCGGGGAGTTTTGGGGTGGAATTGTGCCTTGCAGGAGAAGGAGGACAGGAAAATGGGATACAGGCGAGAAAGGTCCAGTGGGAAGTGATGGAGTTTGGATTTGGCTCTGTGATGGGAGCTGGGATGGATTCTTCTTGTCACGGATGGAGAAGAGGCACAGCGTCCTCCAGGCAGGAGGAAGAGGAAATGAAAATTAAAAGTAGAGATTAAAAATTGAGAACAAAACAGTGAAATTTCTATTCATCATCTCCTAGTGCTTCTACGGAAAGTAACGGACTAAACTCTGCTTGTAGTAGGAAACAAATTTGCTGCAAGAAGAGAGATACTGGGGTGGGGGGACTTTTATGTGCTCTGTAAGAATAGGATATGGAAGAGTCCGTGTCCTTCACACTACTGAAATAATAATAATAATAATAATAATAATAATAATAATAATAATAATAATAATAATAATAATAATAATAATAATAATGGGATTTGCTGGTCTAAATTCAGAAAAATACAGGATTTATAACTCTTGCAGCCTTCACTTGCCAAGGTGAATAAAACAACAATTCCTGTTTCATTGTCTGGGCAAAACTTGTCATCCTGACAGGTAAAGATACGGAAAATATTTTTTTAGGAGAGCCTGTTTTGTGAAATCCCTGTCAATTGTTTGAACAACCCCTCAGTGTATTCTGCACGCTCTCAGCTCCATCTAAATAATCTGAATGTCCTAATCCATTGATTTGTGCATTACGCTCATAAAGACATTACATTTGAACTTGATATGGAATAAAAGGCTCTGGACAGTCAATACTCTTCAAGAAAGCACTTCAAAGATTTTATAGAAGGGTCGCTGACCTGTACACTGGGATTGGCCCTCAGCTGTCCAGGGAGAGCCCTCTCCACTCGGGGTCTCTGAACCTGCCCCCTCCCTCTTCCCCAAAGCACCACACAAAGCAATAACTTATTACAAGTCCGTGTTTCCAATTGTGCATACAAGGAGAAACATCCAAACCACGCAGCTGAAAATAATCCCCTTCAGAGATGAGATTCTGGTTTATTGTTTCTTTCACCAGGTGTACAGCGCTGAACGTTTCCAGTGATTGCTCTCAATGTACAGCTTTAGCGGGCTGGGCTTGGCCAGGCTCACGCTCTCAGCAAGTGAGGAGCCACATTCGTCAGGAATTTAGCTCGAAAAAGGGCATAGGTGTTATATATTTATGTTTCAAGTGGGGACAGCAAGTGAAAAACAATTCACTCGTTGGCCTTTTGGAACCATCCCCGTGCTTGCTCCAAAACTCCAATGCTTTGGGGTGTTGTCTTCATATCCGAACCTCCCCTAAGCGGGTGTCACCCTGGGCTTGGCTGGGAGCATCTCTGATCTTGTGCCCTCCCAAAATAATCCTTTGGGAGGCGGTTCTGCCACCCACAGCGTTGTCACTGTGGCACCAGGTTGGAGGGGGCTGAACCAGAGCTCCGAATTCTTCAGTTCGAGCACTCTTTTGTAAGAAAAAAAAAAAAAAAAAAATCAATTTGTGAGATTTTGGTGGGTCACACCGACTGAAAGCCTGATCCAGCTCTGGGGTTAGTGAAAATGCACATCAAAAAGATGTAAGGCCAAAACGTTCTGTGCGTCCAGGCACATCCCCGCTCTGGAGAGCTCGGTGAGGCATTTGTACACGGCCAAAATTTAGGGGCACCGCTGAGACAAAGCAGTTTGTCTGTAATCAGAATTCCCTTCGTGAGGGCGGTGATTTATGGACATTGCGAGAAGCAGAAGGACTCGGTGCCATTATTTAAAAGGCTGGGCTGCTCGGAGTTATTTATAAATACCAATACAACAGAAACAGTTTCTAACTTGGGGCAGAAAGACACAATTCATCATGGAATTCAGCGGGAAAGGAGCGGCTCGGTGGGAAGCGGCAGCGGAGGGAGAGAATCTTGATGCGGAATCGAATCGACACAGAACAAGTGGCTCTCCCCTCTTCACAAATCAAACTGCAAAATGTAAAATAAGTAGAAATAAAGACCAAATCATCCCAACCCCATTTCCCCCCCCCACCCCCCCAGTCTAACTGTGCAAAAAAACCCCCTAAAACTCACAATGGAGCAACTTCCATTTTAGATCAGTTTCTCCTCCTCTCGCATGGTCTATTTATTTTTATTGGTTTGTTTCTCATTAAATCCTTCAATTACTCTGCAGTGTAAAATGGTGAAATTATTGGCATGTGCCACTTTCATCATGTATTTGAGTTTGCTTATTACACTTGCAGAAAATGCTTGAATGGTATTAGGCTCTGCTGTGGATTGAGACAGAGTTAATAAATATTATTTGGTGTTTTTTCCCTGAGAAGCGCTGCTTTTCTTGATTGTTTTTTACAGTTGGATTGGGAATATTGATTTATTCACCACTGTTACAATAATTGTATACAAGGAACAAAAAATGCAGAGGTAACATTTCATCAGCTCAAACAGATTAATTAGTTGTAGTAGATTAGGCACAGTGTTACACAGACAGATTTGCATTTAGAGGAAGAAAAAAGTTCTTTTTTTAATCTTAAAAAAGGCAAGAGAATTTAATAGAGATGTGATACACTGAGCTGCTCGGCTTATTATTCAATCAGTGCTTCCAAATGAGTATTAAAGGGCAACTTTAAATATTAACTCTTCTTTCTAAAATAAAAATAATGTGTAATTGTTGAATGCAGGGTGTGGGGATAGCTCTGCTCGCCACACCTCTAAGAGAAAAGTTAACTTGGTTTGGCACATTAAATTTAGAATTCTACAGAAATTGTAAATCGAGGCACAAGAGAAGTAGAGGCATTTAAAAACCCAAATTTCCTCTCTGGTATTCCGGCTGCATGGAAGCGAAAATGTTGTTTATATTTTTCTCTTTGTGCCCAGAATTAAGATGAACTCCAATGCAGAAGGTAAATATGACCGTCTTTTGTGTGAGGTTGGCTTGGCCGTGCCACTGAAAATTATTCATTAAAGGTTATGAGGCATTAACAAGAGTTTTAAAAGTGTCCTGGTTGTTCCCTATTTGACCCCTTTCTGCAGGGAATTGAAATTTCCCACTGCTCTGGACCACTGACACCACGAGGGTAATTAAGCAATTTCCCTCAAGGTTCCAAGTTTTAACATCTCTCCGTGTTGAAACAGAGAAGAAAAACATTTTTTATCACTCTCCCATTCTATAGAAATCTACAGAGAGCGGCACACCGGGCCTTGCCTGACATGCTGATTTTCTCTTTAAACCATCTGTTAAATCATCCTGGCTTGCAACATATTAGACATTATAAATGCCCCTAATTTTTCAAAGCAGTGCACAAGGATTCAGCTGCTTGACTTTCAGTGGATGCCGTGCTATCCCACCCCAGCCATTGAGAGACATTAAACATCCAGAGCCGCTCTCACAGCTCGGATAATGCCGCTTTTTTGTCAGCCTGGCAGCGCGGAGCATCTTTCAATCTGGCTTAAAGGGCCACTGGAGGGATGCTCCAGTGGTGCAGGATCCTGGAGCGGCACGGAGCTGCCACAGTTCCCCCCACATCCCCTCCTGGTCGCTCCCCGCAGCTCCAGAGCCTGCCCAGCCCCAGGGTAACGTTGTCCCACTGACCAGCAGCTCTGTGATCCCAGCTGAGCAGCTGCCCTTGGGCCCAACACAGCGGGAGCCCAGTCTTTGGGGAGCATCCTGGGCTTTGTTCATCCCCGTGTAGGAGGAGAACCAAAATCTGTTCAATCGTGTTTGCAGCAGCGGCTGGATGCGGCCCCTGGGATGGGTGCCGGGCTGCGGGAGGGCTGTCCCCAGGGCTGTGTGTCTGTCCCATGGACTGTGCAGAAGCTGTGGTGTGGGAAGGATGCTCAGGGCTCCCCGTGTCCCCAGACACCGGGGACGGGGGCACAGTGCGAGCCCTTCCCACTCCAGCCCATTTATCCTAATTCTCCCCCTGGTGCTTTGGGTCTTTTTCCCCAATAAATTTATCTGCCACATGAATTATAATTTGCTGATTTACCACTGTCTGGTTATGGAGGGAAGAAGGGGAGAGCTGCTCCTGGATCCATCCTCCCCCATGCCTGGATGGGGTGGGAAGCAGGTGGGATCTGCCTGTGGATCCGTCCTTCCCAGCCACGAGGTACTGCTCCCCGATGCAGCGCTGCCGCTTCATCTTGAGAAGTGGCACAGCCTTGGATCGCAAATTAAAGGCCTTGTCAATACTGGGAGACATTAAAAAAAGAAAAAAAAGGTTAAGGAAGGTTAGACATGAGCCATAAAACCTCTGGCAGCATTCCCCTCTCTGTGCTCTTTTTCCGAAGGAAAACGTGGAACATCATTATGAAACCACACATGCTGATTTCTTCGCAAAACACCCTCAAGGATCCCGACAAAGAATTGATAACATGATTCCAATGAAGGCCAGCTCAGAAAAAGATCAAATCCATTGTTTGTGAGGCTGCTTGGGGTGCCCTGGGCACTGGCGAGGCACCGGGAGGCTTTGGCAGGCTCTGACATGAGAAAGGAAAATCTCCTTGATGCCGAGCTGAGAGAGGGATGCTGTGCTTCTGAAAGCACAAAAACCAGGGAGCAAGACGAGTTTGAAAGGCTCCAATCACTTCACGTAGGAGTGCAGGGATGGATGGGATATTGGGAAGGAATTGTTCCCTGGGAGGGTGGGCAGGCCCTGGCCCAGGGTGCCCAGAGCAGCTGTGGCTGCCCCTGGATCCCTGGCAGTGCCCAAGGCCAGGCTGGACAGGGCTGGGAGCAGCCTGGGACGGTGGGAGGTGTCCCTGCCATGGCAGGGGGGGCACTGGATGGGCTTTGAGGTCCCTTCCAACCCAAACCATTCCAGGATTCAATGAACACATGCTGGATGTTTCCAGGGATGATTTTTATTATTTATCAAAGTGCCAGTTTGAACTGACCTGATTTTGTCCCTAATTTGTAGCCACAGACCCTGGGCTTGTGCTCCTTGGTGTTTGTGATCAGGGACGAGGAGGCATTTTGGGGAATTCTGCAGCAAACCATCCTCTCTTCCTCCTCCACGTGATGGATTTATAAACTTCCAACAAAATTTTCCTCCACCCTGCTGTATTTAACCTTCAGATGTGTCTTTCTAGCAGACAGGGGACAAAATATTCCAGCTGCTATGAAAGATAATCATTAAGGTGATCTAACTCCAAAGATCAATAATATCTCTCCAGGACTCTTCAAGGGTTTCTGTGATATCTTCCCTCTCATTAAAAATCATATTAAAAGATCCTGTTCAGGTAAAGGGGGATTTGATAATTTCTCCAACATTATGGAAAAAGTTTTATGAAACATTTGCTCATCTGAACAACGCTTGAGTGAAATAACTTAATAAAAATGAACAGGTTAATATGTGTTTATTATACTTAGGCAGTTTCTGAGAATATCACTAATTATATGACAATTATATTATAATACTAATTATAGTAACTAGGCAATGACTTTCTTTTTAAAGGTACACATTACAGAAAATAGATCCACTCACTTATGGAAAAAATATTCCTAGTCCAACATATATTTTCAATTACATTTGCATTTTAATTAATTTGTTTGACCAAAACAGCGACGAACTGGAGTTGGGAAGGAGCATCTATTGTAGCCATTTCCTACCTGATCCACATTCGGAAGCACAGCTGAGGTCATGGATGGGGATGGGGATGGACACTTTGCCTGACGTGCAGCAATTCCTTCAGAGAATCCCAGGGCAGGGACACCTCCCACTGTCCCAGGCTGCTCCCAGCCCTGTCCAGCCTGGCCTTGGGCACTGCCAGGGATCCAGGGGCAGCCACAGCTGCTCTGGGCAATTCTTTTTTCCAGGCCTGTTATATCAAATTTTTCCAGGTCTGTTACCCTTTGCCTTCTCAGCTCGGCTTGGTTGGCCCAAGATGATTTCTGATTAAAAGAAATATGAACGGAATGCAGTGATGAGGAAACCCAGAGGAGCTTGAGAAAAACAGGGAGAGCCAAATCCTGCAGCCAAGGTTTGGCTCGCACTTAAAACCCCTCTGCCACAACGATTTCTACTCTTATTTTAGCCTGATAGCTCTATTTGGCCACTGCTGGAAAACAGCTAAAGTAGAAATAGTATGAAGAGAAAGGAGTCTATGGCTCTGAAATCCTCAGTGAGCAGATTTGCTGTAGAAATCAATGACATTTTTACCTAATCACTTTTCAAACAAAGCTACGTTTTTGATTAAATCCTGTGCACGGCCACACGGCTCTCGCTGCTTTTCAAGCTAATCAAGTGTTACACTTCAGACAGAGGAAAATACTGTATTTCATTTCCACACCTCCTTTGTCCATGACAAGGCCATAAAATTTCTGCTTTTTCAGCCTTACAACTCTTGCAGCTTTCGGGTCTTTTTGCACCTGTGAAGGTGTTTACTCAGCTATGAACACAATTATGACATGCAATAACAGTTGCCTTTCAAACAAGCATCTGGAAAACCAGGGGTAGTGTGGATTCAGACAGTGGCAGAATTTGGGAAGACTGTTAATGATAAGGGCTCTCATTTCTTTCCCTGAGCAAGCAATCACACACAGGGAAAAAAAAAAAAAAAAAGAAGACAAGCTGTTTGACATCGAGGATCTTAAAGAAATTTAAATATAAACCCAAAACTCACATGAAAATACTCTTTGTTTTAATCCATTAACACGGTTTCCTCCTAATAAATCACACAGTGATTGATATTCCTAGAAAAACTTCATTTGTAACAGAACTGTGCCTGTGCCAGGTTAACGTGTTCATCCCTCTGTTCCAGCAAAGCCAAAATGCTTCAAGGAGCACAGTTTGCATGGAGATTCCTAAACATTCAGGGAATCCATCTGATGGAATCTGGGTACTTTTAGCTTATCCCAGGAACTTACATGTCCACAGTGTTTGGGAGCACATTCCTGGCTGTTTACTGCGTCTTTCATCCCATGGAAACCTTATCCTGGAGAGCCACGGGGACAGGACAAATTGTCCCACCATGAGGAAACCTTGCCCTGGGGAGCAGCAGGAACAAGCCTGTGCTCTGGTCACTCCTCCAGGAACCTCCCGGGAGCCTCCATGGGAAAAGGTGACCCTCCAGACCCGTTCCCTGCATCACATGGGGTGTCAACACCTGCCCAAGGTGTCACTCTGCACCACTCCCATTTTTTTCCTGGCTGGAAAAATGCGAATGTTGTTGTCATGAGACAGATGTCTCTCCGAAAACAGAGTAAAAGTCTTTAATCTTTCGCAGGTTTGTTGTTCTGGCTGTTGTTTCGTATTTGGAGATTGGCTAAAAGGAGGAAAAGGAGAAGTGGGAGCGCAACCCGCACGCTGGGATGTGGATGCTTCAAAAAAGAGCCAGAGATGCCCTTCAAAGCCATCCCTGTTCCTGGTGTTGTACAGACAGGGATTTAGGGAAATATCTTGTCTGTCCATGTAGAGAGCATCAGGAATTTGTCTCCAATTTCTGTCCCTGCTGTGGTGCTGATGGGACGCAGTCGTGGCTCCCAAGGACAGGTAAAAAGCACAAACATCAGGAACTGAGACAATTTTCCCATGTCCTGAACGTTCAGGGCAGGGCTGGACCCTGAGACAGCAGCATACAGGGTGAGACACCCCTGAGCGTGTGAGGGATAGCTGAATTCCCTCCCATTACTTGGAAAATAAAAGGGGGAAACGTGAAATTTCCAAGGAATTAAAAAGAGAAGAGGAAGAGGCATTGGCTCGCAAAGCAACCGTGAAGAAGATTTTAAAATCCAGCGAGGAGTTTTGCCCAGCTGTGTGGGATGAAACTGTAAGTTCAGCAGAACAGAGCAAAGCTGATCTGGAATAGTTTTAAATGTCTTTTCCCTCATAACTAGATTATTCAGTACAATGTCATTTGCTGCCACTGACATTTTCTTTAAAGTCATAAAGGCCTACATAGTAATAAAAGGGCTCAGAATAAAATTAGGAATATCATGTATAAATTATCTTTAACCTTAGCTTCATTTGGACTGTGACTTTTTAGACCTGATCAATTTTCATGAAACTATCCACATAAAACTGTGAAAAAATATTTGATCCTTGGCTCTCATAAAGCTCCTGTAACAAGCCTGGTACTTTCTTGATACTTAATAGTGCTGTTGGTGTCTGTCTCTGTGGGCAATTCTATAAAACCAGGGATAATGTCTGAGGTTTAATGCAATTTCTCAGAGCATTGTTATGGAAAACATCTACTCAGCTACACGATTTTTGTGTTATTTGTACATGGCACACATTCACCTGACTGCTGTTTCGTTTCAAAAAGGGAACAGACAACTTTTGGTGGGTTTTTGTCCCCCCACTCTTTATGAGGAACAAGCTGTTGTGAGATTTTTTAAGTTAATTTTTCAGCACAGCCCCTCTAATAAGGTTGAAATTGTGGAAGTATCCTCTTGTGCTCTGTAAATGGGAAGGATATTGAATCATGCAGTGCCTGATATCTTAACCAAAAAGTTTCATATTCCTATTGAATACCTTTTATTTAATAAATGATATTGTGAGCTCCAGAGGTACCTGGAGAAGAGGTAGAGGCAGCTTTGAACAATGTTTGTCCTCTCCCTGATGGGGAATCAGTTGCCAAAATATCCTGGCAGCCAAAATCAGTGGCAGTGGATGAGAAGGTTAAGCACGACCCAAGGAAACAATAAAATCCACATTTCACTTCAACCGTGTCTTCAAATTAGAGGCAAAGTGAAAAGTGCCAAGAGGCTCCTGAGTGCCCCCGGGTCTGCAGGTGAAGGGCTGCAGATGGGATGTTCCAGGGGGAAGAGCAGGCAAATCCTGATTTCTTTGACCTCTGTCGAGCTATTAAGGGGTTTAAAGGATATAAAAAGGTGGCAGCAGCTGGAGGAGGTGCTGGGCACGGTTGACTGCTCATCCATGCCCAGGTGAGCCCTTGCTGTGGGGGAGGATTGGGGTGGCTGCAAGCAGAGAGGGAACACCAGGGCTCCCTTGCCCGGCTGGGGTGAAAAGCTGTTGGGCTGGTCTCCATCCCAAAATTGCTAAAACTCCACAGGCCTCTCATCCAGGATGGATACAGACCTGAACAGATGCAGGTTTACTCCTGAAGAGATTAAAGTTGCTTTCAACTCTGTGTCTGAGAACGTGGGTGGGTAAAAATGCTCCTTCCAAGGAAAGTTCTGCTGATGTCCTCCTCATCCTGGTGCTTTCTGCTCTCTGTTGTCACCCGAGCACCACGGGCTGTGTTTTGCTCTGTTCTGAAACCGGAATTATCAAGAGCTGGATTGTGAGGTGTCCAGGTTAACCTTTCCTCACGTGTGTCATATTTTATGTACTAACAGAAATTCCTGTGAGTGGTGTATTTGGAGAGCCTGACAGCAGGATAAAAGCCAACTGCTCAGCACTGCTGTTTATTTCCTGGAAAAGGGATTTCGGAGGGAGAGGAGGAATGGCATAGAGAGGAAATTAATTTCATCTATTTCAAGGTAACAAGTGGCAATCACATGTGGTTTTTAAATCTCTTGGAGGTCATACTTCACCACGTATTCCTGTTCAGGGCAAGGCACAGTGCTGTGGCTGAAGGCCTGGTTTTGGCTGAAGCCACTGCCCTCTCTGACACCATCTGCTGCGTGGCCATGGGCAGAGCCTTTGATCCCGCCTGGATTCAGCCTGGGATGTGGGAGCAGCACAGCCCTGCTTTGCTGCTGGGCCCAGCTGGGCTCATTAATGACGGCAAAATACCCCGGTGTTAGCACAGAATTCCTGAATGGTTTGGCTCGGAAGGGACCCCAAAGCTCATCCCATCCCACCCCTGGCATGGCAGGGACACCTTCCACTGCCCCAGGCTGCTCCAAGCCCTGTCCAGCCTGGCCTTGGACACTGCCAGGGATCCAGGGGCAGCCACAGCTGCTCTGGGCACCCTGGGCCAGGGTCTCCCCAGCCTCCCGGGGAGGATTTCCTTCCCAATATCCCATCCAAACCTACCCTATTTCACTTTGAAGCCATTCCCCCTTGTCCTGTCCCTCCACGCCTTGGGAACTGCACCTCTCCATGTTTCTTCAGGCACTGGAAGGCCAAAATTAGGCTGCCCCAAAGCCTTCCCTTCTCCAGGCGGAACAATCCCAGCTCTCCCAGCCTTTCCTCCCAGCAGAGCTGCTCCATCCCTCTGCTCATCTTGGAGCCCCCTCTGGGCTTGCTCCAGCAGCTCCACGTCCTTCCTGGGATGAAGGCAGGCTCCTCTCTGTGTACGAAACCCTCCATTCCTCACCAGTCCTGAGGCAGCTCAACATTTCTCTAATGGGCAGAAAATGAGTTTCTCTGCCCACTGCTAATGAACAAAGAGCTCGGCAGTGATTTCTCTGCCTTCCTGTGGGCTGAAGCCCGCTCATCCCATCACCTCGGCTGAAGGAGGAGGCTTCCCTGGCAGTCTGAAGCCCCCTAAATCACTGCTGTATTTCATGGCAGCCCTTGAGCACGAGATGGAGTGGGTGAACATATGTTTACATTGCTGATAGCTTTGAACTATAAGTTCTGCTGCATATTAATGGCGTATTTATGCATGGTAATTTAGTGTGCATGAGTCATTTATCTAATAAAATGTTAATTACTAGTTACTAGGTGTATTTATTTACAAATTGCTGTGGAACTTACAATGGAAATTTCATCCTCTGGTGTCTTCTCAAGGAGAGGTTCTCCACCTCTTCTTAATGTGGTCTTTTCCATGAAAAGGGGAATTTTATGGTGCTGGATGTGCTCTGTTGTAGACTGAGCCATGTCCCAGCAGCTCTGCACCCTAAAATACAAAGTGAGTAACTCTAAAGGATAAAAATCTTCCCACAGGACCTGATCACTCAAAACAGGTTTAGGAATCTTATCTGAAACAAAAGAGGGAATCTGAAATGCGGAGTTTAAAGTCTCTAATTTATTATTTTTTTCATTCTGGGATAATGGGAATTAGACACCCATCTTCCTAAAGGGCTTTATGGGATCCAGAAGTGGATGGTGGTTTTATGGCATGAGGGGGTTGGAATTCATAGCTCAGACCCCAAGGCCTGCATGCCCTGTGTTTACTGGGAATCCTGCTCCGGGAGGGGATTTCTGGGGCAGAGATTTGGAGACAGGCAGGAGGTGTGAAAGAGGAGGTGGGTGGGAGCCGTGAATCTGCAGCTCTCTATCCCCCAAACCAGTTTTCCATCCTGTGACGCTGCTCTGGCTCTGAGGAGTGGTGGAGCTGAGGATTTAGAATCGCATTTCCCAGTTTCCATGGGCCGCTCAAATTTATGGCCCAGTTTTCCCATGGATACTCTATTGTCCTGCCAAGTGGAGGACCACAGGGGTCCTCGCTCCAAAGTAGCAACCTTTTTTAGTTTTCCCAGCTGAAAATCAGCCCCTGTCCAAAGGAAATCCTCCGATTTGGGGGGGAATACATCAAGAAGAATCATGAGCATCTCTAAATATTGCAATGCAGATGCATATTTTTAAGAAAATCCGGCATCAGAGTAGCAGAATTATGGCAGCAGGATGAAATCTTTCATGTTTTATAGCATTGGTCCAGCAGCATTATAACCTCACCCTCTCCAGAAGGCTTTAAATCCTCATATTTATAATATGTTGATGCAATTTTAGTTTTCCATCGGACAGCAGTTCCTAACAGTTACGGCTAAGCTCCTCTTTGCTTTTTGCACTCATATTTATAGAGATTGAGCTTGCAAACTGGTCCGCACTTAAACAATCTCGCTGGCTGGGTAAAAATAGGTTTCAGCCCAGTGGAATAAAATGCCTTGGCAAGTCTAACACTTTTTGTTATGACCCTTCTGATCCTGGCTTGGTGGTGCTCAAAGCAGAACCACAGGAGTGGATGGAGCTGTTTCTATCAAGGTAATGTTTGGCCATTTGTGATTTATTGTTCATTTTTAATTCTCTTTTCTAATGTGTTTTGCTTTGGTGCTGGTGTCAGCTTTAACAAATCACGGCCAGGCTGGGACAGTGGGAGGTGTCTGATTCCCAGTGTTATCCCGGGCAGGATGTTGGCACAGCTCTGGAATGCCCTGAGCGATCGGAGTTTTCACACAGCGGGGAGGCTGCTTGGCACCCTTTGGGATGTGCACGGAGCATTTGGGACTTGCTCTTCCCAAACGCTCCTGAGCAGCAAAGAGAATCGAGCAGAAAAAGGGTTTCTGGAGGCGGTGAAAATCATACAGGAGCACATCAGCCTGGCCAGCAAAGTTTATGGTGCTCAAAGGGCCCAGCCCGTTGAATTTCATAATTTGTCTCTGTTCAGAGTAAATATTTTATATATGCACATCCATATACGGCATCTAAAATTTTTGGGGAACGGAAAGATTTGTGCCCGAACAAAAATAGTTGTTTCTGTTTGGTCTTGTTCCTTAGATATGAAGAGAAGAACCGTGCTCTGAGAAAAGGCCCAGTTTGCAAGGAAAATCTCCCAGCACATCCCATATTCCGGCTGTCTGCTCCCTGCCTGTTGTAGACCAGCAACACTGTGATCTTGGTATCCTAAAGAAAAGAAAAAAAAAAAGGAAAAAAAAAAAAATGCGGAAGCCTGAACCTCCACATTTTCCTTTAGCATAGACAGGGTTTCAGAAATTAGAGTGTCCTCCCTGGGCTTCAGATACAGTAGAGGGTAAAAGATTTCAAAGGCAGTTTTAATGAAAGAGAAATACTGAAAGGAAGAACACAGGGAGCAGTGACACCATAGTTCTGCTAAATTTTACATTTAAACTAAGAGGCTAATCATAATTTATTCCGTCAAAGAAATGACCTATATGTAAAGAAGACAAAATATGACTTGATGATTAAAGACTTGAAGAAATACCCTCTATAGTTGTGTCAGCGCTGCATGTTAGTGGATACGTAATCTAAAGCAGTGTTTGAAATTTCTCCTAATTATATTTGGAACCCGGACCGCGAGCTCCTTGGGGAAATGCTGAGTGTGTTGCAGGGATGTGGCAGCTTCCCTGCACTGCCACTTCTGATGGCACATCTGAGTTAAAAGCTTTTTTAAACGCCTTCCGCCCTGGGAAGTGGCGAGGGCTGGGCGAGGGAGGCTTTCTCGCAGGTGACTGGGAAAGGTGCCCAGCAATCTCCTGGTGGAGGACCAGGAGGCTGCTGGCAGCGGGAGCTCCCTTCCTGTTGCTCAAAAAAGTCGTTTCTCTAAAGAGTCCGGGGCGGATTTCTCTATTTTTTCTATTTATAGTCGCGCTGCTTGGCAGATAACGTGGTTGTGGTGGCCTCAGGGCAGTAGAAAAGAGCAATTCTTGGTTTGATCCAAACTCTAGCAGAGCACCACGGATGGTGCTGTTCAGGTGGAGGGGTCTTGGCTCTCAACAGCGGCATCCCCAAAGCAGGAGGATCCTTTCAGGGTATTTGTAGCTGAATCAAGAGACACGATGTTCACGTACTTACGGAGCTTTCCAGAAGCTGGAGGAAATCCCGGTTAGGCAGAGATGAAACAGGGAAAATTATCTCTTTGATGTCCAAAGCCGTCCCCTCTTCTGTGGTGCCACAGAAATTCGCCATTAAATCCCAGATACCAAAGAGAAAAAACCCGGTTTTGTTTATGGTGGGGGGATCTGGATCAAGTGAGAAAGTGATGTCAAAGGAGGAAAGAAAGCTGAACCCAAACTCGGTGTTCATGTGAAAATTTGAATTCCATTCTGCTTGAAAGGAAACAAGCTTGTTACGTTAAATAATTAAAATCACTCAGAGGTGTTGCCCCATAGCAGATTCCTCCGAATTCAGTGTGCAATATCAAATTATTTTTTCCTTCTAGCAACTAGAACAGAAATGTAGATAATTTCGCATTTTCCTCAATTAAAACAATTAAGAAGAGAATCATTTTGGTCTATTGATGTTCCTGCAGGATGGTCTAATAACTTCTTTATTTGGTTTTTTATTCTCTCTTTTTTTTTTTTTTTTTTGCAGAGGATGAGGATAATATAAATGTATGATGAGTTTAGGACCATTCTGAAGACCGAAAAAAACAAACCACAAACCCCATCAAAACACTGCAAACAATGAAAAATGGTTTTTCAAAGTCTCGATGAGGTACAACGGCACATCCATGAGCAAGTTCCATTTCAGTCCAAAGAGTCTTAAGAAAAAAACCAATTGTTAAAAATCTATTTTTTTTTTCTTATGGAGGTGAGAAAACCAGGTCCCTCTGCCTCTTGCTTTGGGGATGCCCAAAATTCTCTCAGGCTCTAAATCCTTGACTTGAGATTAAATATTGAAATGGTCTCGTGCACTGAGTCCCAGAGATCTACCTGGGAAAATCAGGTTTCTCTGGAGAAGATTAACATAATTTTGTCCTGCTCTGCAGGTGCTGAATTTACTTTGAGTCCGTTTTTCTTAGGTTTTTGGGGTTTTTTAAAAATTCATTTTCCTTTTGATCTTCTCCAAAACTCAAACCTTCAAACCCAGAATATTCTCCCCGCTCCTGTTTTGTATCTCGCAGTTGAAATATGTAAATAGCAGGTGTTCCAAGGAGAATATAATTGTTTTACTCTATGCCAGTGGATTCCCTCTGTTTATCGGTATCAAATTTTCAGCAGGTCCATTCCTGCCATTCGAAATCCGAAATCAACACTTAAGGCTCATTACTCAAATGAAATAATTATTTTAATTTTTCGCCATACATAATACATTAAATGTTGCATACATTTGCATATCAAGGAGAATCTTGATTGCAAAAAAAAAAAAAAAAGACACCCATCCCCTTGTTATCACAAGATTGTTGTTGCTACAAAACCATGGGAGGTGAGTATGCAGAAGTTATGGTTGCCCAGCAACTATAACGGCACAATTTACTGCCTAAGTATTGCAGATTTAAAAAAAAAAAAAAATACAAAAGAGCACTGGCAACATCAACAATCACCATGTTATTGCTCTTCCCCAGTAAGAGAATTATATCCTGTAATGAAAATTATTCAATATAAGGTCTGTGATATTGTATTAATTTTCTAAAATGTATTTGACTTGAATTTACTCGCAGTTTCTCAGTACTCCCTAGGATCATTATAAGATCATCACTGGAAGCCAACTATTTGAGCATTATGAAAAGATTTTGCAAAGAGGATGGAAAGCATTAAGGATTGCAAGTTATCTCCCATTTCTATTGTTCCCAGATTTTAAAAGAAGGAAATCCAGCCTACGTTGCAGGAGGCGACTTGCCAGCAGAGGAAAATGGAACCCTGCTTTTCTTTTTGGGCGCTGTGGGGCTCTTGGGAATTTGGATTTTGCTTCTCTTTCCAACTGGAGACAGTGTTTTGGGCACAGCACTCAGTGCTCCTTGTGCATGGAGACGAAATCCAGGTCAGGGATAGGGGTTTGCTCTGGAATTGAGATGCACCTGTCCAGCTGGACCGAGCTGGGACCACTTGTATGGGTTTTGATAAGATTAATCGTTTTAAAATTGAATGAGATGAAATCAAATTATGCATTTAATCTGTACGGCAGGGGAAAAGCAAACTTAAAAAAATTAAGGCTCCAGCCTCATGTATATCGAGTTCTTCCAAGGGAATTGTTTGAGGAGGTTTGATTGAATCTATAAACCTTGAGCAAAATCCCGGTTTTCCTGGGAGGCAGAGCGTGGTCTGTGGGTAACAGGCTGGGAGTGCTCCCATGGCGGGGCTGGAGTGTTGGGAATGGGACCTGGGTGAGCAGTGAATGCTACAGAGGCATCCCAAGGGATCTGGGACAAAGCCTTGCTCCAACGGCAGCTGGAGGAAGCCTTGGAGGGAGAGCACTCGTGAGGTGTTTATACGATACATGGCCCTGAACATTTTCCTGATCTAGACCAGTGCATATTTGAGGTTATTTAAAGTGTTGTCCATGGTTATTTGAGTGATTGGAGCCTGAAAATGTTGTTAGAAAGCTTTGTGCTTTTCTCCCTGGCTGTCCCAATTTCATGTACTTTCCGTATGTCTATAAACGCTCCCCAATGTTTCAGCTCATTCTTAATGAGGGTGGTAATTAATGTTGGCTAAATATTGGTCTGATGAAGCTCGCTGGACATAAATCTTCCTCTCGCTTGTGCCAGCATTGTTCAGTAATCAGGGATCAGGCACAGTTGGCTTTGATGGAATCACAGAATGTCCTGAGCTGGGAGGGACCCACAGGGTTCATGGATCCAGCTCCCGGCCCTGCACAGCCACCCCAACAATCCCACCCCGTGCACCCCTGGCAGCGCTGTCCCAATGCTCCTGGAGCTCTGGCAGCCTCGGGGCCGTGCCCGTTCCCTGGGGAGCCTGGGCAGTGCCCAGCAGCCTCTGGGGGAAGAACCCTTTCCCATCCTAATCCTCCCTGGCCCAGCTCCAGCTGTCCCTGGATCCTGTGACTGTTAATGGCACCCTGCTGCTCTCATCCTGGTAATTCAGTCCATATCCTTCCACGTGCAGTGGGAGAGGAGAATTTGCACTTACCGAGCGAGCCTGGTGCCACATTTTTGTAGCAAACTGGGAGACTTGGCATGTTTCACCTGCTGCTGGGAAAAGCTGGACAGATGCCTCCGTGTTTTCTTAACTCATAAAAATGATCGTATCCAGAGGGATCTGCCTCAATTTTGCATGCATCTCAAACCCTGGCAACCTCAAAGTTTGGCCAGGCCTTGTTTCAGCTCAAGTGTAGCTCATGTTTCTGCAGTTTGCCAAGTCCGTCTAGGAAATGAAAACAGAAGAAGCTTTAAAACATATGGAACCGGAGCAGAGTGGGCTTTACCTGGGATTTATGCACTGACTGTTACACCTTGGGCAGAGGAATGAACTGGAGATCCTCTCCAGTGCTTGAGTGTGTGTGTGTGTGTGAGTCCAGAAGAGCAGCACCAAGGCTGCCAGAGCTGCAGGAGTGTTTGGCAAATGCTCCCAGGCATAGCGTGGGATTTTTGGGATGTCCTGTGCAGGCACAGGAGTTGGACTCAATCCTTGTGGGCCCCTTCCAGCTCAGGCCATTCTCTGATTCTCCTCTTGCCCTTGGCTGAGGAAGAGGAATTTTCTGCCCTGTTGGAGGCCATGAAATCCTTCTTCTCTCCCCTCACTTTGGTGCGCTCCTGGTCAGGGTTGCTTTCGGAGGACCTTTAAAGGGAGAGAGGGACGTCTTGGCTCTCAGCCATGAATCCAAGGCAGCTCTGAGGGGTGATACCCAAGCCGAGGACACTCCAGTCCCTGCCATTGTGTGTCCTTCCTGGAGGATGTGCTTTCCAAGAGGCTGCTGGCTCTTTTTCCTATGAATACACCACTTCCCGGACACACTGTGGAATCCTTGAGAAAATCCAGACAACGAAAACCCCAAACAGCCCAAATAAGACTAATAATCATTAGAAAAGGAAATTAGGGAGGGTGGCATCAGCATTAGGAGAGTGTTAAGAAAAGGACCTGAGATGATTTCCCTTCTCCTAATCGGGATGTGATCATAAAATATCTGGATCATGTTGATCACATCATGGCAAATCCAAATCCCAGCTGTCTGGATGGCTCTGGTCAGGTTTGTAAATATTTTCCAAGGGGTGTCTTTAAATCCCATTTCATTTTAGACTATTAGATATCCACTTACGTATGTGGAGAGCTTNGTATTTGGGGGTGTTTTTTTTTTCCCCTTTTTTTTTTTTTTTTTTTTTTTTTTTTATTGCTGAACTATTTGGCTTTTCTGTTAGGGCCAATATAAGGGTTAATTAGGTAATTTTTATTTGGGTTGAAAATCCCCAGTGCCTAATCCTAATTATTCAGAATTAACACCTACTATAAAAAGTCTATTTCATAACTTTTTTTTTTTTTTGCCTGGCGCGATCGCAAACACAGTTTTGCAAGAAAAATACGTTTCTAATAATATACTATCATTTCCATGTTTTAGTGTAATAATTAAGGTAGTCCTAATTCACGTTCTAAAATCTAATTTTCATAAATGAAGCATCACCTAAATATTTAATTGCAATGAGCAGAGATTTCGGAGCAGGTGTTTTAGGAGCTGGTCCACGTCCCTGGTGTTGGCAGATGGGTTTGGAGGGGAAGCAGTAGATGTTGGTGGGGTTCACAGTGGGTGAAGCTCTTCACGGGATGCAGGTGACTCTGAAACTCTTCCTCATCCTAAATTCAAAATGAAGGATGACTGATGTTCCTTTCTGCATGATGCCAGAAAAATTAGCCCCGATTCAGGCTCTGGTGAACCACAGTTTAACCAATTGCACACGGTGCGTGGTTTCTACAACAGATCTCAGTTAATGGGATGCAGTTTTCCCTCCTTTTCGGTTTCTAATTTGTGGGTACGCTTATACTGACTTCCAGTGATCTTCACAGAATGTTAAGGGGCTGGAAGGGACCTTAAAAATTATCCAGTCCCAAGCTAGGGACACCTTCCACTGTCCCAGGCTGCTCCCAGCCCTGTCCAGCCTGGCCTTGGGCACTGCCAGGGATCCAGGGGCAGCCACAGCTGCTCTGGGCACCCTAGGCCAGGGCCTCCCCACCCTACAGGGAAGGATTTCTTCCCAATATCCAAACTAAATTTCCCCTCTTTCAATTTGTACCCATTGCTCCTTGTCCTGTTCCTAGCCCTCCCTCCCCTGCTCTCCACACGCGGCCCAGGACTCCGCTGGTTTCTGGGCTGGGAGCACTCACTGCTGGCTCACGGTGATTTTTTCATCTCCCCAAATCTCCATCCTCTCAAGGTCCCTCTGAAGCCACCCCTTCCCTCCAACCTGTGACTGCCCCACACAGCTCGGTGTCATCAGCAAATTGGCCGAAGCTCCCTTGATCCCAGAGTCCATGGACAGAGGGGCTGGACAGGCTCAGCCCCAGCACTGATCCCTGGGGGCCTCTGTTGCAAAGTTCTTGGCCAGACCCCAGTCAGAACCAGTTGCCCCAGTCAGAACCAGCTGTCCCAGCACGGATGCTCTCCTGTGTCACCCACCCCAGCCAGAAGGGCTGCAGAGGTTGGGCACAAGCACCCCTGATCTGCTGGCTCCCACCACCCCCAAAAAAACCCTCTGGCTTCGGCACCTCTGCGGTTTAAAGCAGAGTGATCTGTGGGAAAACAAACGGGATAAAACATAAGGAATAACGCTTGAGACAGGTTGCCAATATTGTGGGGAAAGGCCGCTGCACAGCTCAGGAGCAAGGGCTCTGATGGCAGGAGATGCTCAGGGCTGGCTGGGAAGGACGGATTCTCGCGGCAGCGCGTTGCACCGAGAGCCACTCCCTGCCAAGCTCAGCCGAGGGCCAAACCCTCTGTTCCAGAGCCCTGCAGATCGAAGCGGGGATGCAGAATCCAAGGTTTTGCCTCTAAATATCCGCATTGTGCGCTGAAAAATGCCAGACATGCAAACTGCTGTGCCTCCCCGTGGGGTGAGGACACGGCTCCAAACCACACCGGGCGGGAGCACAAACACCGTCTGTGGTCCTCAGTCGCGTTGAGACGTTTGGCAGCTTCTGATGTGGAGCGCTGAGCTCTGATTTGGGGGAATTTTTCTGAATTTGGAAGCAGTGAGCGGTTAATAAAAATTCTTTGAGGTTGGATCTATACCTAGTGTGCTGTAAGACATCCTGGAGATTTGGCTACCTTGATACTTTTTCTTCCCGTCATAATTTTAAAAGGGAAAATTTTTTAAAAACCTGTTTATTGGTGATCCATGAAATTGTGTTTTTGTTAAGCCCACTTTTAAAAAAAGGAAATAAAAATATATAGGTTTTTACATTTAATCCTGAGCACAGCTCAGGTTCTCTCTGTCCTGACTTTGGGGTGGAGGGAGAGGAAGAGAGTGGATTTATTTTGCCCCTAACTTGCATTAATAAACATATATTTTTAAAAAATTCTCATTTTCTCTGACTGTGAAATGAATTTAAATGAACATATTAAATAGGCAGATTGTCCAGGAAGGATTTAGATCAGTTTTCAACACTGGCCATAGATTTTTCCTTCTGCCTGTCCTCTGATGCCCTATCCCATTCCAACAGGGAATTGCGGAGGCTGGAATTTCAGAGGACTTTCTTCTTCCTCTATCACCAATGGCAAACCCTTCAGACTCCAAAAAATCAGAGGAGAGCCATTGGATTCCCTCGTGGTGTCTCAGCAGGAGCTCCTTGGCCACCCAGGCCTCCCTGCAGGGAGAATTCCCAAGACCGGGGATTTTTTTTCGGGATGAGCTCCAACAGCTACATGAAATTTGACTTGAAATTTGGCAGGGAGAAAGCCCTCAGCTCTGAAAAGTGCCTTTTCTGGTCCCACAAAATGTCTCTCAGGTTTAACTGAGTTATAAACTGGTTTATAAGAAGCCCCTCTGGCTTTTTTTCCGGAGTTTCCCTCCCCTGGCTCCCAGCTCACAGGTGGGTTTTAGTGAAATTCCAAAGAATCTTGGCCCTGACCCTGGAGCCCAACATCACCCTAATCCCTGCATCTTCTCCCAACATCCCCTCACATCCCCAGGTGCCTCCACAGAGGGAAGATTTCCGTATTTTCCCAGGAAAAGAAGGTGAGAAAGTGTGGAAGACAGAGGAAAACAAAGGGAGCTGGACACCAGAAATCAGCATTCTTTTACATAGCTCTGCATAAGACGATTTGCTTTACAAACATTTCCTTGGAAATGAAACAAACCAGGAAATTGCATAAAAATATGTTAAAAGGAAGTTATTGGGTTTGCATAGGCAGGATCTGGATGTTCGGGAATGCCAGATTTACAGTTACATCTGTCTGCAACCCCATTTCTGCTCCCAGGAGCGCGTGCATTACGATCCAATCTTTAACTACATAACCACGTAATATTTTCCCATTCCCTCTCTTTTAATATTAGGAGCTGGATACAAAAGGGGGGAAGAACCAGGATTGCACAGGCAGTGGTAAAAATGCCGTTTCTTAACTTCCAAGTACTTGGCTTTGCAACTTAAATAACTTTCTTCAAATGTAATTTTTTCATATGTAATTATATATATCCAGTGCTGAACGCTGGAAAGCAGTGGGGATTACTGGGAAGCTTTGGGAAACTCCTTAATTTCCTTCTAGCAATGAACAGGAGACAGCACCTTCTTTACTGCAGATTTCCCAACGAATTCCTCAGGTTTTTTTTTTTTTAAAATAGGTGCAGTTCTGAACAAACAACCAAAAAATCTGGGTCAGGAAATATTGTAAATAATGATTCATTTTGTTTTATCATTAAATACACAGGCAGAGTAGGACGTTGTCGGAGCCGGGAGTGAGTTTAATGCTGAAGAAATCGGGTTTTAATGAACATATGCTGACATGGCCTCACAATCTTGCTTCATCTCCCCTATTAACTTCCTCTGCACCCAGGAAACCTTTGGCTCGCTGCCTAAGTAATAGAAGAATAATTAGAGCAGTAATTGAAGAATACCAAGTCAAACTTCTAAGGAATTTATCTTTAACAACCACTCTGAAGTGGGTTTCCCGCACTGCCTGGCACGGCGGTTCTTGAGGAATCATTTTGCGTGATTCCAAGAAAATCAGTGGGCCTGGTAGCCATCAAAATAAACTTGTTATGCCTTGTAAAATAGAAATTAATGTCTTTGGGAAAAGTGGGAATTATTCTTTAATACGCCCGCCCTATTGTTGGCCAGCCCTACTGTTCCTCTTGAGAGGGGCTGGATATATAATCTGTCAACTACCTTTATCCCACCGGATTAAAAGGTGGGAATAATAGATTTAACCTTGAATTTACTTGCTTTTGACAATTAAATCCTGGATGCTTAAGAACCGCGCTGTTCCATTTTAATTGATGTGGGTCTTACATTTACAGCTAGAGAAATACTTTGCACCAATAACCCAAATTTTCTGTTCAACGTGAAAATCATAACTTAGCCGTGGCTATTGCTCTGCAGCTTTGATCCATCAAACCAATTTTTGCTGGAGAACAACACAATTTGTCTCGTCGCTGTGCTCCTTCCTCAATGGGAATTTCCGTACCAGTTTAGCGATCAGTGTGTGATGGACGAACCGCCAGCTCCCAGCCCGGGAGCTCATCCAGCCCTTTGTGAGGCTGATGGAGCACCTCTCCATGGAGCACCAGGCTGGGGGTTTCCAGGTGATTTAGGAGAGGAGTTGCCCCATTCCTTCTTGTTTCCCCATATCCATGGACAGCTTTCCGGAACATTTATGTCGTGAACCTGCTCGTCCTTTGCAGGTGCCGAGTGTTATCCCTAAAATATTCAGCGTTGTTTGATGCCAGATCACGTTTCCAGAGTTTTGTTGTACTTTCATAAAAGTTTGCTGACAACTCTGAACTCCAGCAGCTCATCTCGGAGGCTGAAAACCAATCTGCTGATTCCTTATTTTTGCAAGTCGATCACGGGGCAAAAGCATGAGGAGAAGAATGATTTTCAGACCAGCTTTGTGCAGCAGGTGCTAAAAGAAAGGACCCTTCATATTCCAGGAGACGGAGCTGGCGCTGCCTGCTTGGGAAGAGAGGAGCTCTGCGCTAGGTTTTTTCATAATGTCACTTCATCTTTCAATAATATTAAGATGTGGAGCCACATTCCAAGTGTTTAGTGTCATGGGAAATGAAGCAGAATATATTTTGTTGGTAATTTCTGCAGCAGCAGAGTAAGGGGTGGGGGCGGGGGGTGAACATTCCAGCCAATTACTGGTTTCAGGTACTTCTATATTTAAATTTCTACCCAGTTACCTCAGCATAATTAATAAACGATATTGCTTCGCATTTCCAAGGAAATCCAGACAGCTGTACCACCTATCACTCCTTCCTTTAATGCGCTGTGGAAGTTCCTCCTCCACACTCTCTGTTCTGTTGTTGTAATTAAGGTTGTGCATCAGGAAATGCCACGCTTCAGACCCGAGTTTACTGCGTGCTTGACAGACTCCCACAGCTTCCTTCTCCGGAGCTCATTTCCATGGAAAACGCCTCATGAAACCGGCAGCTCGTTCTGGCTAGGACCAGCTTGGTGTGCAACGAGGATGCTGATTTTAAACACCTTGTGGAGGTCATAGCTAATGCTGTAATACAGGAAATATTTTTTCAGTGATGTGTGATCTAAGAGGAGCGTGGTGAGACGAGTGGATGGTCCGGTTCTGTCCTGGTTTTGATGCTCCATGTGCGTGCCTGGAGAATCAGGAGCGTGGGAAGCCTGGCAACGCTCTGACGTGAATTAGAAATACAGCTTTTGGTCAGCTCTGAAATCAGGGCCAGCGTGGTAGATTGTTATTAGTGCTGCGGCTAATGATCGATTTGTTTAGAATAAACACACGCGCGCATTTCCGTGCCCTCCTCCTCACAGCTCTGGTGTTTCTGGGTGTTTATAACCACGCTTCCTCCTGTGTGCCTACAGAGATTTTCATACGATTTGCATCAAGGAAATTGACAGCTGATTCCTGTGATGCCCCAGAAATCCATGGAGGCTGTGAAGGGCATTTGTGCAGAGTGCGAGATCTCAAAGTTCTTCCATGAACCCCGGCCAGATTTTGCCTTTCCTGCTCGATTTGCGCTCGCTGCCGAGAGCCTCCCTGGCTTGCCCGGCCCTGGGAAGCAGGGATCTTGGAGAGGCTGAGCCACTTCCTTCCTTCCCCATGGTCACCAGAGGAGCTGTTCCAGCACCACTGCAACCTCCTCGGCCAGCTTCTGCCAGAGTGTTGGTGCTACCCAGCCCTGGTTTACCCTGGGAAAACGGGATTTGCCAGAGGCAAGAGCATTTTGTATCCCAGCCAAGCAGGATGTCACCTCTGCTCGGACGTGAGGCGAGCTCAGAGCCCAGTGTGCTTTTCCCAAGGCCACGGAAGAGCACGAGATGCTCCCAGTGCACCCCATGTCTGGGCACCACCTGCCTGATGAGCAGAAGGAAAGGTGACAAATGTCACGCTTAAAAAGAAATCCCACTTCTATTATTAATGAGAGAGTCCCAGTGGAGAAAAATATTGTCTTGATCTCTCTTTTAGACATATCTAAGGCTCTGGTAATTGCAGCATCCGAATTTCAGATTGTCTGCTCTTCTCTTTCAGAGAGCAGATGATTTTGCTGCTGGTTTTCTGTCACCCATTGCCACCCTCTCATCTTCCCTGCTGCCCTGTGTCCCCTCTCCTGCTCCGTGCTCTGCTGCATCTTTTCCTTGTCTTCCTGCATGCTTTTATACATAACAGGTATTATTTCCTTACACTTAGGTAATTATCAGCCTTGGTTTATTTTCCTCCCTTCTTTCTTTTCTGCTCTAAGCTTCCAAATTTTACTTCTTTTGATCTGGTCCTTCACCTTCGCTGCTGACATTTGGATCACTTTTTGCTGGTCTCCAACACATTTATCTTACCCGGTGTCTTTTTCCTTTTCTCATTTTATCAAATTCTTCCTTTTTCCCCTGTTCCTTCTTCCTAGAGGCTCTCTCCTCCTGCTTTTCCACCCTGTTCCCACCACTCTCACAGCCTGCTCACTATCCTTGGAGTCCCAGACTCGGGATGCGACCACCAGAACCACCAGCCAAAGGTGCCACAAGGTTTTTCTCGGCACGTTTGGCTCCTGCCAGGCCGGAAAGCCGTGGCCAAGGGAAGGGCTGGGTGCCCGGGGCAGTTGGGTGGCTTTGGGTGGCCCTGGCACGGCTCTGGGCTCACGCTACAGACTTGTGTTTCACCGAGTCCTCATTTGTCATTGTTAGTCCTTCCTTCCTCGTTAGATAATTATCATCCATGCCACCTCCCTTTTCTAATCACTCCTTGAATGCTTAAATTATCACTACATCATTCAGATCTATCTTTGATCTCCTCAATACGGTTTTATTTTCCCTTCCGCAGGTGCTCTGGTTATTGCTGTCCGCTTGCTCCCTTCGTGTTTTTCTTGTTCTCACTGAATGGGTCCCTGTTCCTCTTTGTTCACACATTCCGGAAAAAAATTAGGATGTCCTTTTTTTTTTTTTTCTTTCCCCCTTGCTTTTTTTTTTAATCTAC
>VZRN01003569.1:28236-63236 GCA_013397935.1 Dasyornis broadbenti | reverse complement strand
ACCCAAGGAAAACACTGCTGCCTTCTCTAGCAGCCCAGCCAAAGCCCAGCCCCGGCAGCCAAGGCGGATTTCCCAAGCTCCTGCTGCTCCTGTGCGAGGCTGACCCCGGCAATTGCACCCTGAAGCCACAGCTGGGGCTGAGTGGGAGCAAATTCCTGCTGCTCTGGGGATGCCTGGGCACTGCCAGCAGCTGGAGCTGAGCGGAGTTTGGAGCATCACCCGCGGCACTGGTGCCCCCTGGCCTGGCACAGAGGAGCAGCAGGGAGCACATTCCCACGGAGCACCATCTCCGAGGTGCAAAGCTCTCCAGAAAACACCACCCCAAGCTACCAGAGGGCTGCAATTGATAATCTTAAATGTCTTTTCCAACCTTGACGGTTCCATGATTCTATTCCTCCTGCCGGAAGATTTATTTTGACTCAAACACTGGTTGCAGATTGGCACCGCTCCATTCAAACGCACGTTTACTTCCATTCCGTGGAACGTGGCGATATTTCAGTGGTGAATTGTCCTTTCAAGAGCTGCTAAGCAACTGCTGTCCTTTGTTAAAAGATTGCCCAAATTGCTCCAGATTTCTGTCTGGTGGCTGTGTGCTGCTTCACACCTTCCTCATCCACCATGGACACGCTGTGGCCCAGGAACTAAAGGAGAGGGGTGGCCAGAAGGAAGTTTTGGCTCCCAGCTTTTCCCAGCTCCAATTTCAGTTCCCTAAACCACCTTGTACAAGTCCTGTTTCCGCTTCTCCTGTCTTCTTCTCATAAATATGAAGAATGGAACAAGAGTTTCTGTGCAGCTCACAGTCATTAAATAAATGTATCTGTTGGATAAAGGCGATGTTAAACACAAAGTGTTAATAGTTTTATTAACTAAGCAGCTTCACTACATCCCAGAACGGCTGGCCTTTGGCATCTCCAACCAGGAGAGCCCCAGGTGTGAAAATACAGGGAATGTCAAGAGAATCTGGGGACTGAGACGAGCCAACTGCTCTGTTTGGAAGCCTGGGGCTCGCTGCACCTACCAGTGTCCACGTGCTGCTGCAACACAGAGGCAACTCACCTCAGCTCTTTGTTCCTCAGGTTGCCTATCCATAAAATGGGGATAAATAGCGGCATGGGAAGCTTGTCTTTTGCAAACTTTAATTTATTAATGCCTGAATAATGCTTTCAGGTCCGATGGAAGATGTTGTGTAATTATAATAAATAGATATTGACTTCAAAGAGTCTCTGTAGATCTGGGCTTTTTGATCCCATTCTAAAACTGTAATTATCCCTATCCCATAGGCTTAAATATAAAATTATATGAGTGCAGATTTTCATCTGTATTCTGCTGGTGCGTGGTTGCACGTTTTCCAGAGGTGCTGGAAGGATATGGGCCCTCAGACAATAATAAGTGTAGATGGCCGTGTCTTTACCGAGGAATGTGGAATTTCTGGGATGAACTGGGGCTACACTGGCCTCACTGTGGGATTGCATGGGCGGCTGTGATCACCTGGGGCAGGGGTTCCCAGCTCCAAACACTTCTTGGATGCGTGTCTGATGCCCCAGTTTGTAATTAATGAGTGGTCAATGCCCTCATCTGGCACAACGTGGCTCTGGATGAGGCTGATCCCATCTCCAGACATTGACCTGCACACCTCAGCACAGCGGCAAACGCCACAAAAATCCCTGCAGGTCAGGCACCGTGTTCTCAACATCCATTTATTGTTTTAAAATGTTGTCTTTTTATACTCTTATCAAGCGAGAGAGGCCGAACAGATTTTTTCCCTCTACTCATTTTAATAAAATTGGCTTCCAGGCTGCGATGTCGGATGCCAGAATTCAACCTGGAAATGCTGGCAGCCTCATCACTCGAGCGACGCCAGCAGTGGTGTTGCAATTATCAGTTGATCTTCTGTTTAAATACAACCCAGCGTGTGAGCTGAATACAGACAGGTTAGAAAAAAAGCTGTGAAAAAGGGGGGAAAAAAAAATCCTTAACAATTCTAAAACGGGCTCAAGTCATAACATACAAATTGTTTGCTCAGCTAAAATGTGCTAAACCAAAACAAATTAAATGTAGCAGAGAATACGATAGCAGAAGGGTGAAAGTCATTTCAACAAAAGTAAAAAGAATTGGCGTTTCCTTCCAGTCATCTGCATGGCTTTGGTTGCCCAGACAGATGGAAAATTGTGTAAAAAAAGGAAGAAATTGCCATCAGAAATTGCAATCAGATGCTGATATAGTAGAGGGCCACTTTGGGGGTCTTTTCCTTGCCCACTTGCTGCAGCTCTGGAATCCAGAAGTGCTGCCCTGCAGGTTTAGCTGGGACTGGATGTGCTGATGGAATCCCAGCTCCGCTGCCGACCCCTCACCTGCAGCTTGAGCAGCATCTCCCAGTGAGCCACTTCCATGGGAATAAACCAAAAAACACTCCGAGGCATTTTGGGGCTAAGTCAGGCTGACAGGCAGTGGTGGGAAATGGTGTGAGGTTCTTGTCTGCTCTGGGTACAAAATACGGGGTTGTAATTGTGACCTTCCAGTACCTGAGGGAAACCTACAGGAAAGAATGGAAAGGGGCTTTTCCAAGAGCTTGTAGTGATGGGCAAGGCTTCAAATTGACAGAGAGTAGGTTTAGACTGGATTTTAGGAAAGAATTCTTTACTGTGAGGGCAGTGAGACCCTGGCACAGAGTGCCCAGAGAAGCTGTGGCTGTCCCTGGATCCCTGGCAGTGCCCAAGGCCAGGCTGGACAGGGCTGGGAGCAGCCTGGGGCAGTGGGAGGTGTCCCTGCCCATGGCAGGGGGTTGGAAAGAGATGATTTTTAAGGTCCTTTCCCACCCAGGCAAATCTACGATTCTGAGATGTCTCTCTGCATTTTATGTTTATGCCACAATAATGGCTCCTGGATTTTCCTGCTTTCCTTAGCAATGGAAAGCACATCATAGATGGAGATGTTCTAAACCCTGCAGTGCCAAACATGCCCCTGATGGACATCGGCCAGGAGCTGACACCTTTCTGCTGAGGGCAGCCCAGGCAGTGTTGGGAGCAGAAAGGAGCCATTGGAGCCACCAGAGGAACAGGATTCACAAGTCAGAGGAGTGCAGAGAGGGCAGCTGCTTTCACAATATTTAACACACTTGCTTTCATGCCACTTTCAGGCCAGATTCCGTCTAAAAAGAGCTGTTAGACAGCTCCCCAAACTGCGATAAGAACCCCGAGCTCTAATATTCCAGTATTAGCATCTGTTCTTTCTTAGGTTACCCCCTTAAATTTCTTTTTCCAACTTGAAAACAAATCCAAACAGTCCTAAACTCTAACAAATTACCCAGCAGAGCATATGAGTGGTTACAGGTTTCCAGCTCCACTGGAAACACGCCGGTCTCCAAACTGCGCGAAGAGAATCCAACACTTCAAGCCCGGCTTTGCTGCCAAGACACGCGTCCAAAAAAACCCAGATGCCTTCAGTGTTTTATTACATGCAGCACTGAGCAGTTCAATGGCTCGGAGAGCAGTAGCCAGGAATATTGGGAAATTGCAGATGCAAACACATACACACACACAGAAATATGCAGGCCTGTGACTTTAGCACCGGTGAACATCGGGCTTGTTGAACATCAGGGTAAGAGCTGCTTCCAAGCCGGGATAACTGTGGGATGGAAACAGATTGTTTCTTCACAGGCAGAGTCGGATCTGGTGCAATTCGATACAGCAGAGCTTTGGAACTATCTCAGGGGTGTTTAATAATGCCTACGAGGTTCATGCTCTCCGGTTCAGTGTCAGAAGGAGGGGTAAAATAAAGTTTGGAATGACCTCTAAGTAAGAGCTGAACAGACAATGGAGTTCTGGGATCATGGGAACGGTTTTGGATGTGCCCTCTGATGTCCTAAAAGTATATAACAAATTAAATTTTTTTGTATTAGTGATCAGAAATAGCTGAGATGCTAGTGGCGATCAGATCAACCCTGGAGCACAAATATGAATTTTACTGCTGCAATTATTTATTCTTTTCCTTCACGTACCTTGTTTGATATTTGATTCAGCCTCACAGTTACCAAAATGGGCCCTTACAACCACAACCGTTCACAGAAAGGCTCAAATGCATGAAAGATTACATCAAGTCGTTATCAGAGAATCCAAAACCTCCGGGACTATTTAAAAAAAGAATTTGTGAAAAGTTTAAAAGAACATGAACAAACACGTCATAAACTGAATTGAACAATGTTTTTAACATTACACACGCATCTTTAAATTTTAGATGTTTTCAATAATTACTGAAAATTATATTCCATCTCTTCAAAATACACACATGGAAAAGTATCAAGGGACTTGTCCCTTCAGACACTTCAGGTTTCTTGGGGATATCAATAAGAAGAATAAACCTTTGCTAGATGGATGTTGAGTTTATGGAAGAACTTAATAGATTATTGGTATTTAAATGTAATTACTCCAATGGGTGCATCCTTGTGTCTGAAGGCGCAATGTGAAGGGGAAAAGTGCAGGCTGCTCTAAGAAAAAACTGGAGTTTTGGCCTTTTGATCCCCATTAAGGTGTTCCTGCCCAGCTCTGGAATCATCTCCAGAGAAGGCTGGCAGGGTAGGAACTGGATTTTCGGTGCCAGCACTGTTGTGTCCAGGGAAGGAGATGAGGATGGGCTCCTGACAAGGCAGGAGCTGGATGTGAGGGGTGGGAGCCTCATGAGGCTCTGGAGCCTTGGGGGCCACTCCTCTGGTGTTCAAACTGTGCTCAGCTCTGGGGCCACCGACATCAGAAGGTCATGGACACGTTGGAGTGAGCCCAGAGGAGGCCACGGAGCTGCTCCAAGGGCTGGAGCCCCTCTGGAGCCAGGCTGGGAGAGCTGGGGGTGCTCACCTGGGCGAGAGAAGGCTCCAGGGAGAGCTCAGAGCCCCTGCCAGGGCCTACAGGGGCTCCAGGAGAGCTGGAGAGGGACTGGGGACAAGGCATGGAGGGACAGGACACAGGGAATGGCTTCCCACTGCCAGAGGGCAGGGATGGATGGGATCTTGGGAAGGAATTGTTCCCTGGGAGGGTGGGGAGGCCCTGGCCCAGGGTGCCCAGAGCAGCTGTGGCTGCCCCTGGATCCCTGGCAGGGCCCAAGGCCAGGCTGGACAGGGCTGGGAGCAGCTGGGGCCTGCCCAAGGCAGGGATGGCACTGGATGGGCTTTGAGGTCTCTTCCAACCCAAACCATTCCATGGCTGTAAGTGCTCTGAGGGTTGTAAGTTCACAGCGATTTTCCTCGGCAGTTTTCCTTTTTTTTCCTCTTTCCTTTCACCAGTGCTTTTCTCTCTGTTGCAGTCACAGTGCGATGTTTGCTCTCCATTCAGCACGATGGCAACAGGTTTCTCCATTTAACTGCGGCCCTGCTGGCCCTGGATGCCTGGAATGCCAAGGGCTGAGCCTTGGAGACCAGGCAGAGGCATTTGCGATTCCCATCCTCTTATCGCCGGCATTGTCAGATTAATGACCTGCAAAGATCTGCACAAACACTGCAGAAGATTTGCCAAAAATGTTGGCACATTTTTGTTGGCCCCACAGCCTCGCATTAAGCTCACAGAGAGGGGCCAATTTGTGGATACAAGGCACGGTCCGTGTTGGGAACAAGGGGACGGAAGAACAAGCGAGGGGGCTGCTGAAGAGCTCCTGGGGGCACTGGTGGGTCTGAGTGACCACAAAACCCTGCGGGGTCCCTGGGGACACACCTGCGACTTCACCTCTCCCTGCTGAAAGGACAAACTGGATCCCTGCGCGCTGCCAGCTCAGCCCCTGTGCCGTGGCCTCTGACTTCTTGGCCAGTTTTGCGACAGGAATATTTCCCACTTCGCTCGCAGGCGTGGAGAGGCAAAGGGGAAGGTGAAACGGGACTGGGGAAACACGAGCTCCACAGCGGCAGCGGGAGTTGCCACCTTGGGTGGTCGCCCAGCATCACCTGAGCCCTGCAGCTCTGCGGGGAGGGGAGCAGGGCTGTCAGCCCCTGCGAGTGGGAACAGCAAGGCTGCTCTTTAATCATTCCCCAGATGAAGCCTTCCGCCGTGTTTTACTGTTCAGCAGACAACACACACACAAAGGTAAAATTTAGATAAGGGGTCGACTGGAAAATGAAGCTGGTTAAAACGGCCGGAATTCATGTGCTTTCCTTTGGAAACAGAGTTTCTAGAATTTCAAGAATTTTGCCAGATGGGGCTCTCATTATAGGATAGTTTGGTCCTTTGAGTGAATTAAGGGCTCTCCACTTACACGTGCAAAAATGCCCTGGTGAGTTTCAGTGGTGTTTGTTAAAGGCCATGGAAACTGTACACGTTTGTGAATTCCAGAATCAAGTGTACGCCACGTCTTCTCCAAAATCCACAGAAACATCTCTCTGACTGATAGAAACTGCAAACAAGGCTGAAGAAACTCTTCAGATCTTTATCTGAGAGATGGTACCGGAGCTCTCCAGCGCTGCTCTGCAGTGTCTGCTGCAGGTCGGAGCCTGAGGCAAGATTTGGGTTTGCCCCGTGACACAGAATCGCAGCATGGATTGGGTTGGAAGGGAGATTCGGGAACACCTCATTCCATGGGCAGGGACACCTTCTGTGGACCAGGCTGCTCAGAGCTCCCTTACCTGGAAGGGAGAGAGATCTGAGCGGCTCCTCGGTGTGTGCACACAAACTCCGCATTCTCCACACTTTTCTGGGTTCATTTCAACAACCGCTTCCGTCTGACTTCCTCCCTTTACCTGTTTCCTGCTGTGAACTTGGCCAAAATGAATCTGGGATACTTTCAGGGGATTCTGGTGTTTAGAGGCCCGGTGCTGAAGCACTTCGTGAAAAACTGTTTCCTTTGCAATGTTATTAACACAAAACTCAAGGCACCGCAAAAACTATCCCGGTATGGGGGGATGTTCCCTTCAAGCTTGATTCAGCAAGAAATCCCTCTGAAAATCATCATATCAGCTGTTTTAGACTGGAACTGAAAAAAAACAAAAAGCAAAAAACAAAAAAAACAAAAAACCCCCCCACAAACCAAAACCCCGAAAAGCAAAAACACCCAACAAAAACTATTAAAAATATGTTCGGATTACAAGCATGTATTAATCAATTTATCTGTTTCTTCGTTTATCAATCTATATAAAAAATTATACTGATGTTGTATATGGGAGAACAGCTGTTTCGTTTGATATCAAATAATATTGAAAAGTTATTAACTATTTAATTTCATCCTGAACTGTCTCTGATGCTACTGATGAATGAAAAGGCTTTCAATAAATTCACTGAGCTTTGCAAGGAACTTAAACCTGTACAATTCGTCTGTATTACCTATTGTGTTCCAAAAAATGACATTTACCTGGCTTTAAAGACTCTTCTTTCAACTTTTTAAAAATCTATGTTCTAATCACCCTTTTGGTTTTCATCACTTGAAAATTGGTAGAAAGCTACATGATTCATTTTGAGACTATTTAGTTCTTTGTTTTATTATACGAGACAGGTCAGTGCTTCATTTACTCTTATTTGACCAGCGCTTCTTTAGGAACTGCTTTTTATTTTAGTAAACATTGACAATTTCATTTCTTCAGCTCCTCGAAAAACCACTTCATGTGTACTCATGTAAAGAATGCTCCTGCAAATGGTTGGCACCATCCCGCATTGATTAGAGGGGAAATTGAGATTAAAAGAGAAACCTGCCAGAGAGTTATCTGTAAATAAAAGCGCATTTAGCACTTCAGTGGTGCTTTCTGGAAAACAATCCCCGCGCTCTTTGCATTGTGCTTTTCTTTTTAACGGCACAAACTTCTGCCTTTGTATCAGAATGTAATCAGAATTCGAATGTCTTTGCGCCTTGTCACCCGGCCTCTGGAGTTGCGAGTGATATAAACGGGATATCGCTGGTAAATGTCACGGATGCTGACGAGATGTCAGCAGACCACAGCTGAGAGCTCTGGAATTCAAATCAAGAGAGACTGATCCTTATCTCAAATGATGTGTCTGAGATCCCTCTGCCCCTTCCCAAATTTGCCGAGGCTCCAGCCCGCGAGGCTGAGGCTGCCGGAGGGTTTTCCTCTGCTGCAAACTCCTGGAAATTCAGTGCGGGCAGAATGAGAGGCTCTGAATTTAAGTAAAAAGAAAAGCAGGCAGGCACTTTCTTGTGAGCTCTGAATTTTATGAGTCGGTGCTTCCCAGGGTTGTTCCACCTTCTGCGCATTTAACCCGAGCCCAAATGCACTGGTGTGCTGTCCTGGTTTAAAAGTAGGTGGGGAGCTGCCTTACAGGAACGGCGAACGCTATTTTAGGATTAAACCTCTTGAATCCCTCGGCTTACTACACAGGTTACAGCAAGATGCTCAGCTAATGAATCATCATTGAGCAGCCGCATTTGCATAACGGAGGGAAGATGAGGCACCACACAGCGAGGGCAGCCTCTAATTTATGAGCAGGAGACCAGATACATTTTTTTACAACATTTTTTTTTTCCATTTATGTTTTTATATGTCAATGTAAAAATGTTTCCATGGAGACTGTAAAGGTTTTTATTAAAAGGTCGATAATATACCTCCTACATAATAATTTAAGCAACTTGAGTGAAACCTTACGATCTTGTTTTTCGACATGTTCCAGTTGGCGTTTTTCCTCCATTGTAACCGGTGCCAGAAAAATGCAGAGAAACTGTAAAACCTGGGAATATGGCATTGTAGCAGTACATATATATAGATATAAAAATATTAATGTTTGGAGGTAAAAAATACATTAGCAGGATAAAAGTGAGCTGGCTGCGGTGCTGCGGTTACGTAATACCTGGTGTTAACATGTAGCATGTACTGCTTGTGCTACACCAGCATATTTTGTGATATATAATCCAGTGTTTATCTGTATTCAAATTAGAATCTATATTTTTACTCTGTTCTCTGGAGACATATTATTTAAACAATCTCAGTCACAAAAAATAAACGTAAGGACTAAAGCTAAAATAACTCTGAAGGATTTTTCCCAGTCCTGATTACACTGCACTCTCTGCTGTCTTAATATATCTTTAATTATTATAACTGATCTGAACACAAAGGGGACGGATTCTCAGCTGCGGGGACTTGGCTTCGCTCCACGGAAATTTCCAGTGGAAGGGGGTTAACTTTCATCAGGAGTAAATCAGACCCAGCTTCATATTTCCTGCCCTATCTGGTTTTGCCCTTTGCATTCTGCTGGTGCGAGCCAAAATGTGATCAAACCCCGACCTCTGCTCTGTCAGGATTTGCTCTTTGCTTCCTCCCTGATGTCTCCTGTTCCCCGAGTCTGGAATGAGGAGGCACAAAAAGCCGCAGACGCCGGCTGTGCATCGGCGCTTTCTTTGGCTTCCAGGCACAACTGGAGCAGGAAGGGACGGGGCCGAGGGCTGGTGGCTGCAGGCAGAGGGTGCGGGGGGTTTATGGTCTCTGGGAGAATGTTCATCCCACAGAACATTTGCCCCAGCAGTGGCTGAGGACACCACGGATCCGGAACCGCCAGGAACACACGCGGCATCCCGCTGCCAACAGCGCTTCCCTGGACCAGTGCCATTCGAGGATAACAAACATCCAGGGCCACTCCGAGGATAACAAACCCACTTCACCTTCCTGAAAGGCAACTTTGCAAGCACAGGAAACTCCCCAGCATTTGCATAACCTTAATCTTGTGGTGAGCATTTGCAGATTCTCCACTCCTGCTTTCAGCAGCCAAGTCGCTAAGGCAGGGCCTTTTAACTGTGTGCTTTTTGATTAACCAGTAGTATCTGGGAATAATAATTGGTCATGGCCATCCATCCTACAGGGTTGATTAACTGGGAATAAGCTGCACATTTTTTCTCTCTTTTTTTCCTTTTTATTTTTCCTCTCTTTCCTTTTTCTTTTTCTTTTTTTTTTTTTTTAACTGTAAAGCTTTTCTGTGGTAATTCCACCATTCATTAGGATGGGGAAATTGGCTCCAAACCAAGTACATCTGCCAAAGCCATTATTTCCATCATCACACTCTGCATCAGTCTGCAGTGCAGCCTTGTAGGAAGACAATGTTCTGTCCCCTTGTGGTTCTTAAGTTATGGGTAAGGAGCTTACATATATTAAAAGGAGGGTCTTCACTGAGTCTCTTAATCTTTATGAGCACTAATAATAGTCAACTTCGTTTCCAAAATTTAGAAACACTTGCTTTCAACAGAGGAGGGTTGCACATGCTAGAAGATAAGTCTCAGTGCAATGAGATTAGGAGCGCCATGGTTTTGTCAAATATCCCCACATTTTAGATTTCAGAAAAACAGCCTCTGTAGCTTTAACACATACGCTCGTCCCCCTATACTTACATTCTGTATCTTTAAGAGGATAATTGCTGAATTGAAATTTGAGAGTGTTATCTTAATAACCAATTACTCAAATAACTTTGAAATTGGCTTAAATTGGCTCGTCATGCTACATTTACCTGAATCTTTTTATGGGAAAGTTAGGAACAAAAAAAAAAAAAAAAAAAAAAAAAAAAAAAAAAAAAAAAAAAAAAAAAAAAAAAAAAAAAAAAAAACACTTGGACCGCGGGTTTTTTTNAAAAAAAAAAGAAAAAAAAAACCTTGGCAGCCGGATTTGTTTAGCATTGCTGGAGGTTCCTGTTTGCAGCAGGGAGAGTGGCCCAGTGTAACCCCGGCAGGGACCCCCTGCCCGGTCACCTCCGGTACGGAGCAGGAATGCGGTGGAGGCTGGGATGGCCAGACCCTCCGACTGCTCACCCCGAGGGCTGCCCAAACACTGCCTGGGCCCGTGACCCAGACAGGGATTCAGGGATGGGAGGATGGATAGGGCTGGAGAAATTCTCCACCTCTTATCCACACACTTGCAGCTCGTGAGCCAACGGATTGGAGAGGAGCAAGTGGAGATGTTTTACAGCTCTGCTTGTTAAAAATACTGACAATTGAGATCATCTTCCCTAAAGATTTCATATGTTTAGTAACATGGCTGGGTAATATGGAGATGGTTTGTACGTTTAGTAAGAAGAGGTTCTGTGGTGGGTTGGCAGATCCTGCATTATGCACTCGGGTTCCTGTATCATTTCCTAATTCCAAATAGAGAAAATGATAAAACTTCAGTGAACCCAAATGCCTTCACTTAGCACTGTTCAGACAACTGAATGCCATGAACACCTCGTAACAGAGCTGAAGAGAACTCATTTCCTCCGTGAGCGGGATCTCCAGCTGACATCGACTTTCCCAAACTGTCTCGTAGCTCAAAACTCAGCATTTACCAGCTCGGATTCGTTGTTTTATTCTGGAACACCCGAGCATTTTGCCCTGCTCTTGGATCCAAGACCCTTTCTCTCAATAGCCAACATAACGGGCATTGCTGATCCTGAATGGATCGTGTTCTCCGTGGCCCGCTGCCGTGAGGTGGAGCCGCGTCTGGAATGTGACGGATCTGCCGACAAAGCCAAAAATCGTTCTGAGCCCTCTTTTCTTTTCTACCTCAGCGAATTTCAGACAAAGGAGGTCCACATGGAAGGAACCGAAATCCGCAAAGCGAGTCTGATTTAGGAGCAGTCAAAATAACAAATAAAGTGCCACGTGTTGTGTTCTCTCATAGACAAGCAGAGGTTTGTTCCAGACACCAAAGGAGTTTCTGGGATTGAAGGGAGCCCACTGGACCTCCTGAATTCCTGGTATCTTTTGCCCCAGTGTGCTGCCCACAGAGTGCTATGAAACAGCACAAAGGCTGAGATTTTGGGATTCCCCTTGATTTCTTTTAATTTTTTGTTTTATAAAGTCTTCCAGGTTAGAATGTTTTTCCTCTCCTGTTAAATGCTATTCCATTAAATTGAAGCCTATGTTTTTCTGTTAGATTATTCTGAATATTTGACCTTTGGATAATCCTAAAGTGCATCAACATTTCCCTGCAGTGCTGCTTTTATTGAGCATCTCAAAATGGAGATAGTCCAAAATCAGTGTTGAGTTTGAGTTCTGTGATAATAAGGCCTCATTTTCCTGAATTATTTGACAGGGAGGAACAAGGGGCAGCTCTAAATAACCTTAATCCCACTCTTCACGATTTCAAACATATTTGTCCTCCAGCTAAACAAGTAGTTTAAGGCTATTCCTAGTCCAGTCTTCTCAGTAGAATATCCAGGTTCTCTTTCAATGCCTGGGAATCCCCAGGGATGCAACCAGATCTTTAACTGCTCCTTTAACAAAACATTATCTGTTCTTGTCAACAGACCCAAACTCTGCCAGGTTAGGTAAAATGCCCAAAGCAAGAGCTGGATGATCCAAACAGGATTGTTTTCCTTTGACTTCCAACGTGTGTGAATGTAAAAATGGGAATATGTCTCCGAGCCTTTTTATTTTCCCCAACACCCTTTTCTAATCCTTTCCTCCATCTCTTGCATAATTATCTATAAATAAACTTTTAAAAGTCATTCAAATATCACGTTAAAATGCAGATTTGGGTTGGAAGGGACCTCAAAGCCCATCCAGTTCCACCCCCTGCCATGGGCAGGGACACCTTCCACTGTCCAAGGTTGTTCCAAGCCCCATCCAAACCAGCCTTGGACACTTCCGGGGAAATTATGACTCAACTTGAGCCGATTATCAATCCTCTTCAGCCCTCTAAGTCCAAGAAGATAAATTACTAAATCCATCTCTTTGTTCCAGGCCCAACCCAAAATTTTTATTTCGCCTTTGGCCAAAGGTCTTTTCCAACCTAGTTCATTCTGTGATTCTGTGATTTCAAATACATCGACCCCAAAGTTAATGCTTTCACATCAGCACAATGTAAACACACATGTTGCCATTGCAAGGGTAAAGAAAATCCTGCAATAAAGTTAATTAAATATCCCAAAACCCAGTCACAAACTGAGTCAGCCCACTTCCTACCCTTTGCACCCTCACCCCAGCCTTATCTGAAGAACCGACATGGACTTTTCTCTCAAAATTAAGCATAATATTCATATTTCCTGCTGGTGATCCTTAATGAACTTCTGTCCATTTACAGGATTCAACAAGAAACTGCCATTTTTAACCCATGTCCATCCCAAATTCCTTTCTCTGGTTCTTCTGGCCCCATCCCCGCCTTTTGCAGACGCCTGAGGCTCTTCTTGGCTCCTCACACACACTTTCCTCTTGCCACGGTATTTGCCTCTGCTGGTTTCTCAGAAGCCACTGGTGAAGAGGGTGGGATTTTGAGAGGGAAATATTTTTGGCTTTGGAAAACACACACTTCTCTAATGATTTTCTGAAGCGCCAAATGGCTCAGGAATGGAGAAAGAGCGCACTTTTTCTGAAGGCTTTCTTCAGTTGTTTTTAATAGAAAACAGGTTTTAGATGGTATCCGTAATGGAAGAGGAGGAATCTGAGATTTCTGCAGGCATTTAAGGACATGTGTATAGGATTTAGGTGAGTATAAATTCAAGTGCGCAAATGATAAATGAAATACCAGCCACAGAGGATTATTTATTTCTGTCTGTGGACAATTCTACTCTGATTTTTCATTGGGACCCTGGTCCTGTAGCTACACCTGTGTTGGTCTCAGAGAGATGTGAAGCCGCAGTGATGTGGCCTGGGGAGGAAAATTCTCCTCCTGCAGCTCCTGTCCTCCATTGGATTCGCTCCAGGGAATCCTGCTCTGGAGCAGGAGCCGCCTCAGCTCCATGCAGATAACACATTCGCAGCAGCTCACCAGGTCTCATCATCTGTAACACGAGGAGCTCAAGTCCTGCTGGAAACACCGAATCCAATAACGGCAAACAGAACCTCGGGAGGACCCATGTGTTTTCAGAAATTCACTTTTAACAAGGAACACACATAACACGAGCTCGAATCAGAAACGCGTCCAAGGGAATTCATCAGCCACTGGCTCCACAGATGCTTTCGCACAGATGCTGGGAAGAAATGCTCCTGGAAGCCAGCTGGACACGGGTCAGACACCAACTATCTGCCCGTGCTTCGTGTAGCTGCATCTTTCTGCCCAGCCTGTTGACAGCGATGACAAAACCGAGCACTTTCATCATCATCCAAGATCTCAGGCTCCTGAGATCCCGTCTCAGCTGGCCTTGCTCGGCCCTCTAAGTCCTCCTGAGCTGCTCACTGAAAACGAGGAATTGCGGGAGCGGCCCGTGTGCACCTTTGACTTGTGATGCAGATTTTAAAAATCCCAAGCCTTGATCAAAACTGCAGCACAGCAAAAAATGTTTGTTGGAAACACATGCAGGAGACGGCACCATTCCCAAATTTCTGCCAGCCAGGCCGGGTGTCTCCAGACCTGTTTCTCCAGGAGCTGGGTGTCTCCTCCAGCCAAGGCCCCGACGACACGGTTATGGTGCAGTTTGAGTTAAAGAAAATTGATAAATTCTCTTGTCCACATAAAAGAAGTCCATACCCCATTTAGCAGTGCAATTTGCCTACCCACCGTCACTAACATAAATCTCCTTTATTAACTGACTAATCTTCCTTCCTTCCCTCTTTTTCCTTCAGTCAGACTTTCTTTAACTCTCCTTATTTTAAGCATAAAGTGCAAACCACAAAACCCCACTTCATTCTTTCTGCTCTCCCTAACTGCAATAACAATGGTCTTTCATGAGGGACAGGGAATTTTTCAAAGTGGGTTTTTTTTTTTACCTTACTCAACCATCCACTGGGCATTTCTGCTGCCAGCTATGGGCTGGTCCTCCCCACCAGGAGAAAGATTTGCTCTTGCAATATTTCCCCTCCAATTAGAAGCAGGAAATCCTGGATATCTTAAATTTTATTCCTTTTTTTTTTTTTTTTCTCTCAAGATTTTCTGTTCCAGCTTTCCAGACCCAAGGGGCTCTGGGAGCTGCGGCTGGACAAGCACCTGAACTGCTGGGCTTTTGTTCAAGCTGCTGCCACCTCTGTGCCCATCGTGGCTTGGCCTCCTCCGCCCCAGCCACCTGCACTGTTGTCACCTGCCTCCCACTGCCTCTGTGGGTGTAAATGAGTCCTCTTACATGGCTGTGGGAAAGAGAACTAAAGGGTTAAAAGAAACCTTATAAGCCAGCCTGGAAGAAGTACAAGGCATACAAGTCTTATGTAAATGTGCAATAAAAATGAGGAAAGGGGGAAAAAAAAATAATAACCTGAAGATGAGGGTGCTGTTTTTATTCCCAGTGTGGGCTAATAATTAGGGTGAGAATGTCATGCAATGAATTTAAAACATCTCTTATTTGCTGTAGCCTTTGTTACTGTTTTTACCTCCTATTGGATTAACTTCCCTTCTAACCAATACAATATTTTTCAGCAATAAAGCATTCACTCAATATTCCTTTTCATAAAACCCTCCATGGCTGTAAGAAAACATAATTGGATGTGCACTATACAGCTTGAGCTTCATAAACATTAAGTCCAACAACATGTTATAAATAATAGTGATACAGAAGATTAGCTCTATTAACCTCCTAACTGAGCTGGAAGCATTAGCCTCTTCCAGAGCTACTGCTCCGCAATTCCGTGCAAAACTCGGGGTCTGCCTTTAATTTCAGCCCTCGCTGCCGTTCCCACATCTGCCTTACAGACCTTCCATGCTCCTGGTCCTCGCTGGGTCAAAATGCACAGTGGCAGATTGGCATATTGAGCTATTAATACATCGCTCGATGCGTTACAGATGTTGCAGAAATGAACGGCGCTCGATCACCGCGCCTTGACACGGGGGCCCCAGGGGTGGGAGCCTGAGACCCAGATCTGTCTACAACCTGCCTACTCCGGCAGAAAAAAAAAAAAAAAAAAAAAAAAAAAAGGAGGGGAAAAAAAAAAAAGGCAAAGGAGAGTTGCCCCTTATTGCAGAATCACATTCCAGCTTGCAGAGTCAATTTTTCAGATGTTCTGGCTTTCCTGTTCCTTGTTCCTTCACTCAGACCTCATCTGGCCGCAGTGAAAAATGATGTGACGCAGTTTTTTATTCTGCACTTGACACCCTTATGGAAGGCAACGTGGCTCATTGATTCCAAACTCCTCAAAGGTCAAGGCACTAGGAACAAAGATTTTTTGGAAGCAGCCCAGGAAAAACTTTAAACTCGGACCCTGTGCACCCAGAAAAAACAGAACTGTTAATTGTTACCCCTTCTGTCGCTATTAAGCCTCGCATGAACACTGAACATATGTTCCCTGATCGTGTACTTTTATATTAAAATGTTATTGAGTCACCAGGTGAAATGTGTATTAAGCGCACAGCTGAAAATAGACAGTAGGTTTAAATCTTGACAGCAAACAGCTGTAGGATTTCGAAAACTTAATTCAAATAATGTAATCAATAGGTTATGCCACAATTTCAAGTTCCCCCAAACACTTTTATATGAAAAAGGATATTAATTCATTGGAGATTAGTTCAGCTAAAAGATAGATTTTTCTCTGTCACCTCTAAAACACAGATAAAAAAAAGAATTTGAGATGTTTTAAGAAGTGCAAACCATATTTTTCTGGTTTAGCACACCACAAAAACATGTGCTTTTTTTTCCCCTCTTCTCTCTCACTCTTTCTCCGGTGCAGATTAATAATGATTACTCACCCCACTGTTTACTCATTCTGCAGCTGTACAGGTTTTGAAATGCTAAAATGGGAATTATGTTCTCCTTTTACCACAAAAATTGGAGAACGGGTCATATCCAAACAAAATACAGTGTAAGGAGAGGACCTGAGTTTTTTTCAGATACACGTGAAACCTGCCATGGCAATGGAACCTACGGTGGAATAAAACCATGGGAAATAAACAGGAATATTTGCATTTGAACCATTGGTTGGGTCCTTCCAGAGGATGCTTTGCAGGAGGCTGGGTCTGCATGGAATCCTGGAATGGTTTGGGTTGCAAGGGACCTTAAAGCCCATCCACCTCCATTCCCTGCCATGGGCAGGGACACCTTCCACTGTCCCAGGCTGCTCCAAGCACTGTCCAACCTGGCCTTGGACACTTCCAAGCTTCTTCTCGCTGCTGTCAAAGCCGTTGTTCATCTGTGGGTCTTTAGAGTCATTTTTAAGCTAATCCTCACCTTTTTGTTGCCACCAAGCTGCAGATGCCACCCCAGCCCTGGTGTGGGTGGAAATCAGGTCCTTTCTATGGTCAGGATCCTCTGCAGGGGAAGGAGGTCCCAGTCCAGGGAATTATTTACTGGTTAATGCACCCCTGGCAGCAGAAATTCTTGAAAAACAGAATTTCTTACAAAAAAATCAGCGTGTGAGAAGGAAATCTCAGTTCTCGCCTATGGCAGGGACTCCATCGTATTTCTTTTCCTCCTTTTCACCGGGATAATCTCTTTGGCTACTTCTGGTGGCATTAATAGGTGGACACATCATTTTGGGTCTCTTTAATTAAGTGAATTTTCCAAGGTACTCGTGCTTGTTCTCCTTCTCTCCTCAGCTTCTCGTTATTTCGTAGCAAGGTCTTTAACAGTGCAGATGTTTCCACACGGAAAAAAGGTCTCCCTAAAGAGACAGGAGCCAGGAATCCTAAAGTCCTACTGAAACGTGTTTATATTCATTCTTTCCTTCCATCATGAAGAATTGCTCCAGGTTTGACTGAACCAAACCTAAAGACTGGACTGACATTTCAAAAGGAAAATTATTCAGATCTCCAGGACTTTGTTTTAAGAAAGGGTTTTTTAATACGATTTAGGTTTGACCCCATCTCCAGCAGGTCTTTGGTTTGATTTTATAGGTTATATTAACATTTTAATGATTTTACTTCGATGTATTTATAGCAAGCTTCTTCATAGGGAACTCAGGGAAGGGTCTCACAAGATTTAGAACTTAAACTCAGTGTGTGCAGTTCCTAAGAAGAGTCTTCCCAAATTATCTTCAATTTGTGTGGATCCTGTTGAACACATACAGAAAAATGTGTATTTCTGTGTGCAAAATGAATAACACCAGATTTTAACCCAACGGGGTTTTTTGCATATACAGAAATCGATTCAACTGAACTGTTTCCTGCCCTTTTCCTTAAAAAAACCCCCTCCTATAATCTGCTTCCGAATTGTGGAGAACACAGATTTCCACGTTCTTTGCGGTCTGACTCCACTCATTTCCTTGGTGTGATGTCAGCTGGGGGTTAAACCCCCTGGCTTGGATTTCTGGGATAAACGTAGAGCTCCATGGAGAAGAAGAGAGAGGACTCCAGATTCCATCAAGCTGAGCTGATGACTCCTAAAGAGGGCAACTCTTCCCATTCATGTAGAACACGAGGTTTCCCTTCCTGCCCTGGGAAATTCCCCTCTACGTGGCAGGTAAATCAGCTGGAGGAAACTCTGCTTATTAATTATCATCTGGTGGCTCCTCATCACCAGATTACCTTTAATCTGCCAGCCAGACCAGCACAGGGAACGGCCTTTCCCCCCCTCTCTGTGCTTTGAATGATGATTTGTTGACTCTCTTTGATATCTGCAGGCGTGTGGAAGGTGCCTGGGGGAGGCGGAAAGGCTCTGTTACCTCCAGGCTTTTTGCTCGTGGGCAGGAGGCCATAGTGGGGAGGCCCAAATTCTCCGCACTCGGGAAAGGAAAAACGGATGAAAGGGAATTGCAGGGCTGCATGTTGCCAGTGCTGCGCTGCATGGAGGGAAAGCTCCATCCATCCAAATCCCAAACAGGCAGACCTCTGCCAAACACCATTTGAAGATGCTGCGGGGCTGGGAATTGGCCCCTCATTAGAGATGCTGAGATTTCTCTCTTTAGGAGGGCACTCTTCCAGCCCATGGAATTTCACGGGAGATGAGCAGGTAAAACCTGCCAAAAAAATTCTACCGTGTGGGCAAATGCAGCAAACTGTACCAAAAGTTGTTCTCAGTATGCCAAAGACTTTTTGCTCCGTGCCAAAGAGTTGCAATTTGAACATCTCTCGTATTTTCAGTATTGCTGACAAGTCAAACACGATATAGAAGATGTATTGCACAATAGTACCCGCTGGTTAGTATTTATTAAATATAAACATATTAAATATTTATTAAATATAAACACATATACAGGTGAAAAGAGCTAAACTGGATGAGTGATTATGATATTTATTTGATGTTACATAGTAAAGTAACAGGTATCTCTGAGTTACAATTCCTAAAATTAAAAATTAATATTCTAGAAATCACAGTCAGAAATAAAATTTAACAATTTTAATGTCAGAGGCTGTTTCTTTTTCTTTTCCTTAATACGTCTCCTGGGATTTATATGGAACCATGGAATGGTTTGGGTGGGAAGGGACCTCAAAGCCCATCCAGTACCATGCCATGCTGTGGCAGGGACACCTTCCACTGTCCCAGGCTGCTCCCAGCCCTGTCCAGCCTGGCCTTGGGCACTGCCAGGGATCCAGGGGCAGCCACAGCTGCTCTGGGCGCCCTGGGCCAGGGCCTCCCCACCCTCTACAGGAAGCAATCCCTTCCACAAATCTATCCCAAATTTCCCTCATTCTATTTGAATTACTAAGGGTATATTTATCCTACTGGGAGTCCACAGAATACAGATTCCCATTTCCAGAACAGATAGTCCTAGAAGGGCTGGGGTTGCGCTGGGAAACGGGAAGACTTTGGGAGCATCATTTCAGAGGTACCACAGAGCAGGTTTTTAATTTTACAGTAACTTCCAAAGAGTTATTTGGAAAGCAGCAGCACAAAACCAGGTGACCAATAGGCACAGGAGACCTCTGGGTGACCTGGAGCATCACTGTGTTGCACAAGGGCAAAATCTGATTTGCAGCCAGGGAACAAAACCCTCCTGAAATACGAAGATACTCACTGAAGGGCTTGATCCAAAATCTGTTTTTTTTTTTCATTCATAAAGAAACCCAACCACAAAAAGGTTTGTAAAAGGAACAGGCAACGCCACTCGACTCAGACCCTAAGGGCTGGTTTAAAAAGAGGCAATTCTGCCTCCAGCTTTTCTCTCGGACCTGCAGGAGTGGCTCTGAACGACATCGGAACTGTCTTGATGAGAATTTCCATGTCTCATGGAGTTTTGAGTGTCAGGGCAAGCTACTTAAAACTCCATTTAGAACTTAAAACAGAGAGATTGATTTTCTGATGAAGCCCACGGGGACGTTTCTCAACCAAATTAAATGAAAAGGAAATAAATTTGGAGGAAATTAATTTGAGAAGGAATCTTTGCCTTTTTTTTTCCAGTTTGTTTTATATATTTTCCTTTATCTTCTGAGGTCCTTTTGCAAACCACAGTCCCACCCTGTGCGTAGCAGCTCTGAGTTGTTCTTTCACAGCTGGGAGCAGCTGCACCGGTGGAGAGGAGATGCAGCAGCAGCAGCCTGCAAGCACCTCACATCCCTTGTCCCATAGCTGTGATATTGGAAATGCCTGTGGATGTACCCCTTCCTCACAGCTCCCATAATGCCAGCCATCAGCTGGGTGAGGAGAGTAAATCAGGAGAAAGAAAAAAGAGGAATAAAAACAGCAGACCTGGGAATATACACATTAAGCATTCTATTGTGCTTGCCCCAAAATGATATTCCTGGGAATTTACGCAACATTTTATTACTTGCTGTATTTAAAAATATATACTTCATCCAACTCTTCTTTACACAGTGGTGCTGCTAAACTTTTAGCATATTTTATGTGTTCAAATAAACTCCAGAGCATGGCTTGCAATGTTAAGGCAGAGGCAGCAATTTATTAGCAGAATTCGATTTCACACTCGTGCTCTCTACCCAGAGCCTGACATTGCTCTGTTTGCTCCTTGTAAACCTTAGAACTCTTCCAATGAGCACAGAAATCTTGTTTCACATCTGGACTGAGACTTAAACCAAGGTGGAATATCAGAAGCAGCCACAAGAGCAAGAGTTCAGGGTCTGAAGGCATGACTAAACCTAAGAATTTGGAGGAGAAATGGTAAAAAGCATGTAAGTGTCCTTATTTCAGGTCAGAGAGGGAGAGGGGTGAGGATTTTGACAGCCTGGTGCCTCCAGGAGCTGTCTCGGGCTCCAGTTCCACCATCTACAACCTCTATAGCAACAATTTCCGTAGGACCTCTCCTCCAACAGAAATGTTGAGGTTAGAAAGATGTCATCTCAATTTTCTTTTAGAAATTGTTGTCAATGAGTATTTCAAAATGTTCTAGGGAAAGGACATCTTCTGTCTGCTGCGGTCACTTGGCTGGACTGATCAGCCACTCCATGGGGGTTTTTCCAGAAACTTGATAAAATTCCGCCTTTCTGGGGGATTTCTGCTTGCGATGATGTTTCCTCTTCCTATGCTTGGGAAAAATGGACCCTGCGGTCACCCCTGGAGCCCTGACCCAGCGTCACACCAGGCACGCTCATGTCCTCTGCAGGCACAGCCACAACCCAAGTGCTCTGAGCCAAGCCAGAATAGTTAAACTTGTCGCCATCTCCGAGGTAGAAAAGTGAATTTAATCTTGGGCTGTCAGCTCAAATTTTCCCCACAGTTTCATGGAACAGCCTTATTTTCCCATAGGAAAGAAAAAAAAAAACAAAACTATGGGCTTCTAGCAAACCTTGGTAAGGAGTTATTTTGTTTGCTTTTGCAAGACTGTCAACAAACCAAACTATGCAGGCTTGTCTTTAATTGGGAAACTATTCCTATCACGCATTTTCCAGCTCCAGAGAAAGAAGGCCGCTGAGTGTGCGGTGTGAGGGTTTGTAGGATTTGTCCTTTGGATGCTGTTAAACACTCCGTAGGTTTTAAACCAACTGCCACTACGGAAAACCCCCAGACATGGAGAAAATTCCAGCTTGGTGTTTCCTCCATGCCAGTCACAGGTCAGGTTATCAATTGAAGGGGGCAAGAGAGAGCAAGAGGAAAAATGATCCGGTTGTCCTTCATCGCACAGCACGTCCTGGAGCCAGGGCCTGTGGTTAGGCCCAGAACAAACAAACAGCTGCTAAAGGTTGAGAAAACAAAGCCGAAAACCGCACGTGGGACTTTCCCCCTCTTGCATCGCGTGGATGGATGGAAAGATTGCTCCGGCCACAGGGCTGGGTTCAGAGTGACTCTGCTGGGGCACGGTGGGGAGAGCAAAACACCCTGAATCTACCCTGAAAACACAGCAAAGGCATTTCCGTGCACTGCTTGGAAGGCAGGACTGTCCCAGGCACCCCGTTAAACCAGGCACGGCAGCCTGGTTCCAGCTGCTCGTGGAATGGTTTGAGCTGGAAGAGGCCTTGAAAGCAGCTCTTGTCCAACCCTCCTGCAGTGAGCAGGGACATCTCTGAGATCAGCTCGAGCTGGCAGAGAGAGCCTTCTGTGGGTTTTTCCTGTGTTTTTTATACGAAGATGAATGCACACAACTCTGAGCGCAACCTCTGCCCGTGGCCCATGGGTGGCTGTCCCTCCTTCAGGGTCAGGGTCAAACTACTGGCACTACTGAGTATCAGAATTTCACCACACGGTTTAGCGAGCATGGTGGGTTTTGGTTGAAGAATTGATGGCCTTGGAGGTCTTTTCTGACTTCTCCTACGAGAACAGGCTGGGATAATTGGGATTGCTCAGCCTGGAGAAGAGAAATTTCAGGTTGACTTAATTGAGGCCTCCAGTACCTGAAGGAGCCAACAAGAAACGTGCAGAGGGAGTATTTACAAGAGCCTGGAGTAACAGGACAAGGGGGAATGCCTCCCCACTGACAGAAAGTTGGTTTAGATCGCACCTTGAGAAGGAATTGTTCCCTGGGAGGGTGGGCAGGCCCTGGCACAGGGCGCCCAGAGAAGCTGTGGCTGCCCCTGGATCCCTGGCCGTGCCCAAGGCCAGGCTGGACAGGGCTTGGAGCAACCTGGGACAGTGGAAGGTGTCCCTGCCTGTGGCAGGGATTTGAAACTGGATGATCTATCAGGTCCCTTCCAAGCCAGGCCATTCCATGATTCTGTGATTCCACGATTCTGAGTGGAGCCAGGGCTGGTGTGGCTCCCTTGGCCCCTGCCCTCCGTGCTGATGGCTCTGGGTGCAGCAGGAACAAACACAGTGGGACTTGCCAGCCCCAGGCTCCCGCTGCTGTGCAGGAAGGAAGGTGTTCTTCCACAAATATTCATGTCATCTTGCTCTAAAAGATATTTTGTTCTTCATAGTGCATGTTATCACCATGGAAATAGGTTGGCAAAGACAAAAATACGCATTTCTAGGAGTTTTAGGGAATTGCTTGTGATAGGCCACTTTCTGCTACATTGGACAGAAGATTTTACAGCCTCCTGAAGGAATTAGTGGACTTTTGTTTTGTACAGCCCGTGAGAGCAGTTGGAGCAGGAAAATGAAGATTCCTTTCTTGGGGGGAACTTCCTACAGATGTTTTGTAAAAGTGGAACAACAAATATGTGATTTTACCAGGACAAACCCAGCTCCCTCCATTAGAACCCTTTGAGGGGTGGGTGGATGATGATTGTTCAGTCCATCCTCACAGGAACGTCAGTGACCAAACTGTGTTTTGGAGTTTCAATTTTCAATTAACTGCAGACACCTTCATTTTTAGCCCCGCTGACACAATTTCAGCACCTTAAACCATAATTTTGTGCTCCGTAGCTACCACTACACAGCCAGATTTCCTTCCAGAGCGGGCCGAAAAGTCACTAAAGGGCTGACTTTAATTAAGAGCGAGTTCAGAAATACAATTATATATGAAGGTAGATGGAAGCCAGAGAGCAAAGATGCAGAAAGTTCAAGGCCCACGTGCTGGTGCAGGGAGATGAGCAGCAGCTTGCTGCAGGCAGGTATTAGTTTTCATGAAAGTGCTGGAGAAATCCCCGAGGCTGTCGGGGCGCTTGTAGTGGGAAGGAGATGAATTTACAGTAGGAGAACAACTTCTGATGCGGGATTTCCAACCACATCAGGCTGGTGCCCTGCCATGGTTTCCCAAATTGGGTACCAAATCTCACTACCTAAATGCCTTAATTGTTTTACCAGGGAAAGTAACAGAAGGTAATCAGCATCTCCAACCGCACAAGCCTTATGTTATCTTTATTAGAACAAGCCACAGAATTACCTACGCTGTATGCCTGGAATGATTTTTTGACAGAGTCAGAGATGAGCATGTGTTAAAATAATCATCTTAGAAAAAAATGATGTTCAGAATATCAGAAACGTCCGTAGCTTTTTGAATTATTGCTTCCAAGCAATACTAAGAAAAACACGGTCCAGAAAACTTTTCAGCGCTGATACTGAACCCTGAAGAAATCATTAAAAACAGCCACATTGACGATGAACAAAATCAACCGTCGGGAAAGCTCGACGTTTAACCACAGGCTCATCTTTTCCCCTGTGCAGATGTTACAATGAGGGTGTCAACACTCGGGTTCTTTTGTCCCCAGGCCGAGAAGCACGGCAGCCCCACGGATGGCTAACGCGCTCGGAAGGCGCGGGCCCAGCTGCAGTGCACATGAGTTCAAGCTCCTGCCCGGGCCTCATGTTTCAGCATGACCTCAGTTTCCTGTGCTGAATGGGAACCAACGCGAGCGAGCACTTGTAAAACTGTTTTTGAAGAGTGAAGTTATGAAGAGGTGCTGCAGTGTCAAACATCTGTTCCATCCATTACGCTCAAATAGCAGCGCTGACTGTACAGTAGGGCAAGAGCCGTCAATAAATTAAAATCCTCTCGTGGCCGCGCTCTCCTGACTCTCTTGAGCTGCCTGGCTCTTGTGCCAATTTGAACCATGAAAGAGAGAAGCTCAACAAGAGAACAGGGATTTTGTTTGGTTGGTAAGAAGGGGTTTCTTACAGTTGTTTTCAGGGCCAACAACTTGTGGGTTCATTGGTCAATTAATAGTTTTTAAGCGCTCGCAGCCAAAACGAGTATTTCAACCCACATTAAAAAATAATTTTGCTTATATTGTAATTTTTGGTTCAAGTAATAGTGGGAAAAATAACAAACATGTTTTTTTGAAAACTGTACAGTTTACAGATGGATAAGTACTGAAATTCTATATTTATGATTTCTGGAACCCAACACAGTTAATTACATTAAGATATGTCCTGTAACTGCACCACGGTCTCTTGTCAAATTTGGCATCTATGTTAATTACCTCAGGAAAAATACATGTTCATTTAATGGGGTAGCTGCTTGTTGTGATAAAATAAGAAATTGTATTCCGGACAAGATGCATCGTGCAAAATAAGCAAAATCGTAAAAGCAGAGATCTATTTATAGCTGGGAGGGAGGTGGGGGTCTGGGAACTAAAATATCAACCCAGGCAGTCTGAGAAAATGTTCAGAGGCTGCAGAGTTGTTCACCTCGGGGCCCTTGGTTCAGCTCGTGCTGGGATTAGTCATGTTCACCAGAAGCTGTTACCTCCAAAGGGATCTGTGGTCAGCACGGAATGGGCTGCAAAAATCCCCAAATCCTGGTGACCACATGAGTGCGTGGTCCTTCCCACCCCGAAAATCCTCCCTGCTTTCTCCAGCCCCTGTTCAGGCACCATGAATCCATCTGAGCAAACCTCTGCGCCAGCTCACTCGTCTGCTGGTACCATCACACCACCTGGTTTGGGTCCTCTGCCTTTCTTTCAGCTGTGGATGTAGCGGGAAAAAAATATGAATATGAGAAAGATAAATGCATAGGAGCAAATCAAAACACTACCCAGCGGTTCACAAAGAAAAATGGAGGGACTACTGGTCCCTGTTGAGCCTGGAATGGTTTTGGGAAGGAAAAATGAAGCTTTTGCGCTTGAAGGCATCAGGATGAATGACCAGAATGTTCCTATGAGCCAAAATGAATGGTGTTTTTACCTCCCAGATGTGTTGTATTGCTCATATCCCCTTCCTAATTATCTCAGCTTTAAGGCCATGCTAATGTGGCCATATTGCCCTTGGACCCTGTGTATCCCCATCGCTCTCCCTTCTTTTTGCCCTGCGCAGGCAGAGGAGCAGACAGGCCTTCATCACAAAATCAGCACCAAAACACGAAGTCACTTCTCACCTGAGTTTCAAAGGATCTTTAACCCCAAATAGAGACCTGGGCTCCCACCTGTCTGCAAAACGCACCATCTTAAACAATTCAAGTTCCTGACCCAACAACCGACTGGAAGGAAGAGGATTGTTTTCCATTTAGTGGCCAAAACATTCTAGAAATTTCTAAAAGTTCATCTCTAAGCTCCCTAATGAGACATTGCAATTATATGTCCACATATAGCAGGGGAAAGAAATTAAACTGAAGGAGATTTTGGCTTTTGTGGACTCTGTTTCACACAATACAACACCATCTCTTCAGAGTCAGCACACAGCTTCAGGGATCTGGTTCAGCTGGAAAAGTAGCCCCTTAAAAAAAAAAAAAAAAAAAAAAAAAAAAATAGAGGTTTTTTTTTGTGGCTGCAGTTAACAACAAAACCAAAAAGAATCACCTTGTGAAGAACATTTGGCTAGAAAGTGTGATAAATGTCATATCCTTCCTACATGGCTCTGGAAGTGATGGGATTCTGACAGAGCAGGGCATGAATCGAAAGATAAGAAATGGAATGGTGTCTGAATATTCCAGCAGCCTTCCTCCCGGTTTGTTGGTGAAGATGGCCCACAAAGCAAACTGTTCAGCCTTCGAACATCTCTGTAAACGATTTCCTTTCATGCAGGTAGAGATTTAAGCTTGGCCGTTGGAACCCGTGCCATGAAAGTCAGAGACAACAAAAACGCTCAATTTTCCAAAGCGATGTAGGGATTTACACATCTTCTTCTGGTGCAAACTGGAATCATTCCACTGACTGACTGGTTTGATGAGGAATCCTGTAAAAGAACAAGTGAAAGACAAACACGAAGCAAAACAAAACTAGAAATTCTTGGCACTCGGGGATTTGTGTTGGCCAAATGACGAGACTGAATCCCAGAATCTCTGTTTGGAAAGGATATGAAGTCATTGTTCAAATGTGCACATAAACTGGATCTAGAGGGATAAGATTAAAAAAATTTACAGAGTTCAGTCTCATAAAACTATCAATTACACAGCACTGTTCGTGCCCATTTCTGTGAATTTTTCTGTAGACCAAATGTTTTCCTTTACTTCTGGGTAGACCGTGGAGCTGGCATAAAATCTGGAAGGTGACTAAGAACAAGAGGCCAAAGATCTGCTTAGCAAACGGTTTGTGGCTTCATTCACAGAGCAGCTGCTGTAGGAGGAGCAGGGCTGGCTGCTGTGAAATAGGTGCGTGAATTGAGTTTATGAATCCAACTGCATTCTGCAGATCAGTCCTTTTGCCATTCTTTGAAAGCAGAGCTTGGAGTGTCAGGAAAGTGGATTTTCTTCTTCTGGGACCATGCAACCTCTGCTTTTCTGGTACTTAATTTAATTCAAGTTAGATGAGCTAAATGCAGGCTGAAGTGTGCTCTGGGTGCGGCATCTTCCCGCACTTGGACAGGGATGTGGTTCACGTCTCTCATTTCTCTGGCTAAACTGAAAAAGAAGTCAATCAAACACCAAATTTAAAGATTTTTTTCTGATTGTCCAATATTTTGTATAACCACCAAAGCCGAAAACAAAGTTAAAAGGTGTGGAATACAAGACACGGAATCCAGCATTTTCCAAGGCTGGACGTGGTGAGCTGCTCACCAGAGGGTGTGGGACATTCCTGGTGCCGTGGGAGGGGAGCTGGAGAGCGGCAGAGTGCCATTAAATTCTAGTTTAAATCACCCAAAATCACAGTTTACACATCGCCCTCATGGACTCGTGGAACGGTTTGGGTTGGAAGGGACCGTAAAGATCATCCAGTGCCACGGGCACCGACGCCTTCCATTAGACCAGGTTGCTCCAAGCCCCATCCAGCCTGGCCTTGGACACTTCCAGGGATGAGGAATTAAGCAGCCTGGTCTAGTGGGTGGATCTCTGCTTTCTGAGCGATCTATTTTGCCTTTCTTGAGGGTGGGATATTATGGGATGGTTACAGCTAAACACAACCAACGTTGTGTCCAGCCCGGTGTGTCTCTGCCACAAAATATTCGATTACATTGGAATGCTTTTCCGTGATCTTTAAGATGCAGTCATGGCAAATCTCAGAGGGTAGAGTGGTTTTGTCGCCTGAACTCTGCTCCTTAAAAAACAAAACCAAGAGGGAATCTGAGGTTTGTCCCTGCTCTGTCTGACTCCTTCCCCGAGCCAAACTGGGTTGGAAACTCATGAGAACATCTCTCCTGTGAGACTTCTGGTGCTTCCTGCTCCAGCTCCTGGTGGAAATGTCACAAGCACTTCCACAGCTTTTCAAGCGGTATTTCAACATCCCTGCTTCCACACTCGGCTGGGAGAGAGATGCTCAAAAGCACAAACCATGGAAGAGGATGGAAAGAATCACAGGGATTCCTTGCACCGGTTGTTCATTGAGTGTTTAATTCGCATTTTTGCTCGGATAACAGTAAATACCCTGAGTCTGAATGCTCTGTGGCGTTACCATCGTTTCCATTTCACTTCTTCTGCCTTTTCTTTGCACAACCAACCCATGCTTGAGAGGCACCTCCTGGATGCCTCTTCCCACCAGCAAACTCACAGGCTCAGAAGCGGAGTCAAATCCTACAGATTCATTCCCAGCAGGAGAAAAGTTGAGCTCTGCCCCAGCCCTTCATTCCCGCGGCGTTTAAAACCACGAGCAGTTTTTTGAGGAACCACAGGCAGGATCAGGTTGGTGGCACCGGGCAGAAAAGGCGCCGCGATACCTCCCAGCTGCCAGAGAGGGAAGGGAAAGGGGAAGGTCCCGCGCAGCCAGATGAGCAGCCAGCAGAACGAGAGGTCAGCAATTTGTCAGGTTAAACAAACCTCTCAGAGTTTCCCATTTGTTATTTGAAGGCTTGACAAGTTATGGAAAAGCATTTTAATTAACAGCTCTCCGATTTTAAAATAAAAATCAATAAGGTGCACGTATTTCTTTATGCGGTGTCCAGAGTTGTCCTCCAAAGTTCCAGTCTGACAGGTTTCCATTAGGTTTATTGGCTCGAGATGATGTGAATCTGTTTTAATATGAAGAATTAATAAAAGATATATGAACTTATATTTATATAACCCGGTACAAAAGGGTCAGTGCATTTCCCACTCTAATTTTCTTCACAGTTTAGATTTAAATGAATTTGATTCTTCAAGGAAAAACATCGTGACATAAAGACATAACCCCCACACTCTTTTGACTCCCATCACCCTCATTCACCAAAAATAAAGAGGGAAAAAAAAGAGAGCGAAAAGGGAAAAGTAAAACTTAGACTGTCTTAATTTGCATTGACTTCATTATTCTCTAGATAAAAGGCTACTCAACATAAATGAGGATGCCGAGTTCAAACTTTTAAAGAATTCACATATTTACATCAATTTTTAAAGGGTTTTATAACTAATGAACTCAGATTTCTTTTGGCATGGCATAAAATCCATTTGTACAGTTTTTAATTAAGAATGCAGCCTACGCAATTAAAATTAAGGGTAGAGACTTCATCAGATGTCCTGTGAGAACTGCAGTCGAAAAAATTATGTTAATGCTGGATGTCCTAAAAGCATTCTCTGGATGTTGGAAACACTTTGTGAGGAATTATTTCTGCTATACAGTAAGGATTTATTCAAAGTTGAAAATTAGGAGCTTTTAATTTCGGAGTGTTAGGAACTTATTTATCACTAATCGCTTTGGCATTTGTCATAGCGCTTTCGAAGCAGATGGGATCATTTAAAACTGCCCCAATTTTCCTAAAAAACCCCATACATTCATATCTGTATATAAATTTATATATATAGGTACACACACATATACATAGACTGAGACATGCACACAATCTATAATGCAAATAACGCAGAGGTAGCCAAGGGAATCCCTAATGCGAATTTTAATATTTAAAGTGACAGGAGCCCATTATTGGGAATATTAAGAAACTTCTTTGTTGAAATGATTAAAATGACACTTGAAATAATGACTGAAAATTATAAATAACTCATTTCAAAGTTGCGTAAGCTATACAGGAAAATTAAGTTTGATGTAAGTGGAAGGTGTTAAATGAGCTCCGTAGGAAACAGTTTCCTCTTTTTGAAATGATGCAGCGGACTCCATAGCGGGCTGGGTTTTCCCATCTCCCAAATTCTCCAAACCAGCCTGGAAACAACTCCTTCAGTGACGAATTTAACTGGTTTTTTTCAGAGGGAGAGAAACTCAGGGAGGAACAGTGAGAGCGAGCTGAAAGCGTGTGCCAGGGAGACGATACCGCGACAAAACAAAGACCTGATCCATTCCTGTGTAATACCGACCTCTTCCTTCGTATTGGGTGCAGGGATTCGCTTTCTTCCCTTTCCCTTTTTTGCCTTTTGCTTTTCAACGTGGCTTAATGCAATAAAAATGTTTTATATTTAGAAGGGTAACGAGGGAGCTGAGGCTTAGCCTTGGAAGGCGAGCCAAATTTCATAAGGATTTTAAAGTGTAGAATAAGAAGGTTTGGGCTCGCAGGAGAAGTCATTTCCAAGCCAAACTCCTGACAGGAATAAATGTGCAAAGAGGAGAGGGGGACACAGGTTTTGGGGAGGAAAGGGGCTGTGGTGATGGATGCAAACCAGGCAGGAAGGAGCAAAGGACGCAGTGGCCATGACTCACACTGGGATGGGCAACCACTCACTAAGTGGTGGCCACGTGAAAAGTGTTTCATAAAACAAAGAGATTAAGCCTGAAATCCATGGATTCAACAGGTTTTAAAGCATGGATGAAGGGTGGAATAAGGTGCTTCTCACTCAAGGGAGAGGTCACCAAAATTAAGCTGCGGTTCTCAGGTTGATGAGCTTTGTAGTCTCAGCTCTGTTACTCAGAGCTCATAAAAAAAAAAAAAAACAAACCCCAAAAAGCAGTTTTAATCTTTTTTAGCAAGCAGGCATTAGTCAAAAAGGGAAAAAGACGCTCACAACTGAGTTATAGGTGGCTCTTATCTTTAGAGAGGCCAGTCAGCAGCTCCCAGCTAAATCATAAATAGCAAAACGCTTACATAGCATCCACCACGGAGGTAATTCTCCTCTAATTTACATCGGGTTTACATCACTGGAGCTTTTTCATTTTCACCGGAGCTGCTTGAGATTTACTTGCTTATGAATCAGAGCAGAATCAGGCCCCCAAATAGCTGCCTATGGCCAAAGATAACATTCTGGCCACAAACCTCATTTTTGTTCTTTCCTCCACCCACAAGCCAATAAAATTACACAAGACCTGGACCTGAGAGGCCCCCAGATCCGGGCCAAAAATAAATACAAAAATACAATAAAATTTTAATGCGGGGGCCTCGTGCAATCTTGAACCAGTGCAATATTTAACTGCACGAACAAAAGATGAAACAGCAGCCAAGAAATACATTTCACCTATAATTCCATGAGAACAGGGGAAGAAAGAGCAAGGAAAAGGAGGAAAAATCATTCCATAAAATAATAGTAATACCCAGGAACTTTAAAACGCCCATAAAATTACAGCACTAAATTATTAGTGCCCATTTCAGATATTCTTTGAGTTTGTCAGGAACTTTTGATGAAAGGCTGTCAAGAGCTCCAAAATGAGGGGAATAAAGTGAGGCCAAGGAAAAAGAACTATTAAGAACACTAAAAGCAACGTGCCCGATCCATTGGTGCCAGTGCCTGGAGAGCCAAACGAGGCACATCCCTGGGAATGGCTCGTCCTGACAGCAACATCACAGCCCCACTGGGAATTTCCTCCGGGAGCAGGCATAGGGAGGAAGGGAGGGATGTGTGGGCCACGTTCCTATGGCCACCCCAGTGCAGTGGCTTTGCTGAGTCAATACCCAAAGGAAAGATAAAAACCTTTTTAGTGCCAAAGCAGGATTTCCAGCACCAGCAGAGTCTTCGTCGTGAACTGACAAATCGAGGCGGCCCAGCTCAACCCAAGCGAACCACCGGGCAAGCAGCACAGGAGCACCAGAGCTGTAGGGATGTCTTACTCCCAAGATCTGCACAATTGGTCCTTCAGGCACCCCTGGCTTGCCCAGGGCTGGGTGAAACGCTGCGAATTTAAGAAAAGCAGCGATTCAGTACAAAGAAAGCCTGGGGTTGATAAGGAAAACGCAGAATTAGGTCTTTTTCTTTCTAATTAAGGCTGTAGGAGTTGCCACCAAATTGGAAGGGTTATTGGCCTTATCGGGGCCAGTCCATTTTCTCCAAAGGAATGAGCAGGTCTGCTGTGATTTGCCTTCAGGAAAATTCCCTGCAAAAGTGCAATAGTCAGAGCTTGTATCATAAATATATGGAACTTAATGTAATGATTTATAATTTATAATTTATAATCGCTGGCTGGACGATCTATTCTGACTCCTCTTCAGATCTTCCCCTTATCTGGCAAAATACCAAAGGTTGTGTTTTGTTTCAGTGGGATTTTAAGCAGAACTTAAAATTATATTGAGCACTTGTTGATAGAAGCACTTGAATTACTCCAGCCTGATAATGAGAATATTCAAAAATGCTCATGTTTACCCAAAGCAGTCTAATCGACAAGTTCAGTTTGAAATTATATCAGGGTACATAGATACCTCTATTAATATCTATATAACCAGATAGATTAAAAAATAATTTTTATCATGAATAATGGGGGTTTTTTTTTCCATTTTAGAGCTGCTGGATGTGCCGTGAGTTTGGTTCTTCTCTGTGGGTTTTCAGATAGGAAGGACACTGCACTGGGATTCGTATTTTATATCGAATTTACCTTTGGCTTGGCAGACCTTTCAGGACCTTGTGCCTCAGTTTCTGCCTCAGTTTCTGCATGGATCAGACAGCACTGGAAAAAGCGCTGGGAGCACTGGGATGAACTATTTGATGTAGCGCTGGGTATTGTTATTCTCCGCTGCAGCCTCAGGTGGATTTTCCCCCAGGGTTATTTGGAAATTGAGAATCCCTCTGATAGAAACAGAGAAATGGAAAAGCAGTGGGCAGAGGGGCCGCTTTTCTGGATTGGTTTCCCCGTGTTTCGCTTGTAGCCTGTGTATGGAAGTAAATGTGCTGCCGAGAGCAGAGAGGACTGGAGAGCAGTGAGTGCTAAAGGTGACTGCGTGCACTCCTGAAACAGATATAGTGCAGCCTGAGCAGTCCCAGACTGTCCCATCAATTCCCTCTAAACCATGACCTGGAGAAATCACCTTCGAGCTGACAGGGGCTTAGGCAATATTTCAGAATCTGGTCAAGATTTTACAACACCAGATACTGTTTCATTCTCCCGGCTTTCTCTGACCAAAGAATTTTGAACTGGGGCAAACTGTCAAGTATGCAGCGGTTTTGTAAAGCAGACAGCAAGCCAAAGAAAACTGCGCTGAGAACACCACAGTTATTGATAAAGAGCCTGCACAGCAATAACGAGATGGACAAATGCTGTAAAAAACACAGGCTGGGGGGAGATGGGGAAGGGGCTTTGTCAGGGCTGATGCTGCGCAGTTTCCCAGCCATGACTGCGGCCAGAAAGTCAGACCTTGGCTTCAGAAAGCTGCTGGTGCTTCGGTGCAAAACCCTAAATCAGCGCAGACCCCAGTTTGCTCAGAGACTTTTCCCATGCTGGAGCATTCTCGTGTTTCCTGCCAAAGGCTGTGTTGCAACCTTTGGCATGCGAGTGTTGTAAGGTTGTTTTGGTTTTTATAAAACTCTGTGATAATCGTGAGCCAGATCTCATCGCGCTGCAATCCTGTGGCACTTCAAGTTTAGTCATTCAGCAGAAGTTAGGCGTTTCTTCTACTGCGCAAATGAAATGCCTCCATTCCTCATAATTATTTCTGACATTTCACCCGTTATTCCCCGAGCCTCCTCAAAGGACGTAAATAACTCGTTATTCTCTGGTGAAAGCGAGTGTGAGCTGCAGGAATATAAACATCACGACACTGCTACAGCACAGCCCTCAAAATCGGGATGGAGGGGTGTGCAAGGAGCGAGAGAGAGCAAAAAAATACGTATTTGCTACGGTTGGTGTGGCAACTAAAAGAGTTGGGCTGATTTCTCCTCTTCCACATATCCAGAACTAAGCATCAGGAGCAATTAAAAAATTGTGGTCTTTTATAAATTACTCCCAGAAGAAATCTTGGAAATCTTTCATTTTAGTCCTCTCGGTCCGCTGAAGCATAAAGCTATTATGAATGAACAAAAATACTAGAGAGAAAATTGAAATACAACAGTAATTAACAATATGAATATATCAAAATCCAACCCAACGGGCAGGATGGGGCCATCAGACGTTTCAACATTTGAGTGACGGGCAGGTAGGGCACCTTTGAGGTCACTTTTCCACCAAGGAGCGCCTGAGAGACGGGCAATTCCTCCTGACAGGAGGGCGTTCTCATCATTTCAGCCTAAACACCTTCTATTCAAGGTGCCCAACTTGTGTACCTTCGAACAGTAAGTAATAATTCTCATTTTAGGGTCTTCTTTTCCGTTGCCGTATGCTAAATGTCAACAAAGGATTATAGGAAAAAATCATTGGAAATGCGCAGCTATCACAAATAGAGATTTCCCTCTGGGTTCTCTAATACTTTACAGACAAATGTTAAAGATTTATTGCACATGAACATCAAACATGGTTTTACTACAGTTCTCATTTGGATCAAATTGACACATTTTACATTCATTTTAGCCTAATGAGATTCTTTCACTACACATTATATTCCAAGTGACCTCGTACATGAAATTTGTGGCATGGAACAAACCCACTGATATAACAAAGCCCTTTCCCCACCAACTTTTGGACTTTTTAGAAGAGAAAAGAAAGAGTTTAGCAAGGTCATGAGTCTTGAGCATACATTTATTCATCAGTGCTCGAGAACAAATTAACACAAATACTGCGCAGATTATCACGTGTTGCCACATTTCCATTTTCAGTGTTGGCACCTCAGGAGTCTTTTGAACTTTGTTTACAATCTGAATATTCAACCGTTTGGGTCCAATCCAGATATTGGTATTTACACCTGAAATATCAACGGGTTTCTGCAGAATTCCTGGGAGAATTTTGCCTCTGGTGATCAGAATCAGGCCCCAAATAACCAACCCAATCCCAGCTGCTGGAATCTGACTTCTGAGAGCGGCTCCCTGCAAAAACCATCCTGGCAGTTTTACACCATGCAGAATTTGCTTTTGAGGGAGATTCAGTGATTAAAAAAAAAACAAACAAACAAACAAAACCAACAAAAAACCAAAAACAAAACAAAAAA